>OV838933.1:10000000-10600000 GCA_929442735.1 Watsonalla binaria
CGAGGTCCTGAGCTCGATTCCCGGACTGGGATAATTAGGTTCTTCCATTTGTGGTTTCCCAGTAACGGGAGCTGGATTAATACGGTTAACGGTTGGCCTCCTATAATGAGGGACTAGAACTGTCTCTTAAGGCTTTGCCGTTTAATTAAGGGAACCATTAAATGGAACATTAAAGCTTTTACGTTTTTTATAACCACAACATTATACTTACTGTTAAGTACTCTTAATACGCGCTACCGTTTTTTAACTATCTCAACTTCACTAATCAAGTGATTTTCGTCCCCAGGGTTAAGTTCCCCGCCCGCCTCAGTCCACGATGCGCGCATTCCAGCTGAGTTCCTTGGAAGGCGACTACATTGTTGTCATGTCGCGAAGAGGTCAAAGTCGGTCACCGTAGCGCGCGAATACTGCTCCACGTTCGCCCACGGTGAACGAATATTGCGAGTAAGTCTTCTTTTTTACTAACAAAAAAAACGAAATGTCTACGAAGATAGAGAACGGTGCATTCCGTAAAGCAATTCATCTGTATTCCTGCAATCGTTTGATCAGTTGGTCACAGAATATATATACAAGCAGTACGTATTCTAAGACAGATGCGCCGTGGCCGATCGCGTATACGTCAATACTTACTATTCAGAAATATTTGATATTTCTAAACTTCAAATCGTCAAATCGACATTACTTTGATAGCAAATGAAGCAGTAAATTTAAAAAACTTTAAGAGTGACAACCCTCACGCTCGATGGAGCAAACGTACTTATTTAAAAAATTTGGTCTAGTTTCCATTCTGCTGTGTATTTACCCGTAGAAGTGCGGAAGGGCATAGGTGCCTCCTTTTGAGTACCCAATAAAGCATGGAGGATGGCTATGGAGGGCATTCATTGTGGTAAAAGAACCTCATGACAAACTGTCTCATTCCAGGTCGGACACCTATTGAAGGTTTCCCCATCTATAATAACATACATTAAAAAAAAGAAGGAACGACTAAATTGAATTTCAACATTTGAATTCCCGCGAGAACAAAAGACGCGCGGGTGGGGTACTCGTTGAATTATAAACATCCCGGGAACAAACAAAGATGGAGCCGCGAAATTTGCAAAACAACCCTCTTGGTAAACAAAAATTGTCGATCCTGTAACTAGGACGACGACACAGGCCAAATTAACCAAGTCCCAAGGTACTCTCTCCCTTCAACGCCAAATTTAATCACGAAGAACCTTAAATATAATATTACCGACCTTCCTATCTTATAAAACGAATAGACTTAAAAAAATGCGCAATATTTTCCGAAAAAAATATATTCGGTCAAATTTTAGGACCGCAATCTTGATGAAAGTAATATTTTTGTGAAAGGTTATGCAAAAACAGGATACGAACGATGTCATATATACTTAATTTTAATTATATTTATTCTGAGATTTAACTCGAGTATTTTCTATTATCCCTTAAACATATGCCAGAAGATCCCGTTAAAATCGATCTAACTATAATTAAATAACGGTAGGCCTAGACAAAGTAACATTTTCTCACGCTTGCGCTAATAGAAACTATACAAAATGTTTCGATAAGTCAGTCACGTGACATATGTCATTCCCATTTGTTTCTACAAGCGAAGCGTGAGGATGATGATACTTTGTCTGCAGGCTCAGATGCGAAAACTATTCATGTTCCTTTTGTTAACAGAAATGAATCTCTTAAATATGGACGCGGAGAACCGCGTGGTTCTAAACGTCGGGGGGATAAGGCACGAGACGTACAAGGCGACCCTGAAGAAGATCCCGGCGACGCGGCTGTCGCGGCTGACCGAGGCGCTCGCCAACTACGACCCGGTGCTCAACGAGTACTTCTTCGACCGGCACCCGGGCGTGTTCGCCCAGGTCCTCAACTACTACAGGTACGCATATATTACCACACACCTACATCTACCAACTACGACTTAATCTGCGTTAACGATGCGCGATGGCAAGACGTTAATCGCGATTGTTTTCAATCGCAGTCGATGGTAACGAGCCCAACTCGCGAGTAGTCTCCTCATCGAATACGTCGCGATTCACGATCGGCTGCAAAGGGCTAGATTTTGACAAATCGATTGCATCAAAAACAATCGAAAAACCTACAGATGGTGGAAAACATGGGAAGGTTAAATTCAACGCATGAGGTAGGATCACGAGGAGCTCAGTTGGCAAAGCAACTGCACGGTTTGCAGAGGTCATGGGTTCGAGTCCCGTCTCATGTTCGTATTTTTCTAGACCATTTTTAAGAATTTTGAATGTAAACATGTGTGTCATGCAAAAACAATCTAATATTTAAGTTTTTTTGGAAAAAAATATTCGTACAAGGCCCACTGGGATTAGAACTTGCGTTGCTTGTGTAGCAGGTGACTGCTCAAACCGAAAGGCCACCATAGCTCAGTCAGGCGTCAGTTTCAATCGTAGCAAATAGATACATAATACATATACGATAGAGTTGATTTTCGTGTCTTTGAGAATAACGCGGCTGCTTAATAGCTTATATACAAATTAAAAATATATATAGTACCTTCACTAGATTTACAGTTTCATGAATGACTCAGGAGGCATAAATGCACAAAACAAAACATTTTGGGAGTTAACAAACAATATTAAATTAAATGGCCCCTGCTTTGCGGAATATCCACATATATAATTGATGACAACCAATTTATTTAATTTGGTTATTCCGCTGACAATTCTCTCGGTATCACCCACAGAGATGACTACTTTTCAAACATCTCGCAATCTCTCGCTAAGTCCGCATCATGTTTTTCTAAATACTCTACGCCCTTGGTTAAAACTATTCTAATACTGGTTAAATCTATTGCAAAATTCAGCAGAACCGTATTAACGGTTCAGTCCTGTAAAAATAGCATTCTAAAATCGTTTTCTTAAACCTGTCAATGCGCTTGTCATTTGACAACTGATAGTGTTGAAAAAAGGGCGAGAAACTTAAAGATGGTGTATATGTCAGACAGAACACGGAGACATTTTTAAAAACAATGGAGAGAGCGAGATCAGACACAAAGTTTTGACATATTACATTTCGTTTATGAATCTAATAGACAGGACACTATACCTACCATCATCGGTTTAAGCAGAGCGTATTAAGGACTTCTGAGGTTTGCCGTTCCATTTTTGTAAATTCAAACTTCGAAGCTAAGAAGTTCTTCATCCATCATCAACCATCATCCATCGTTTAAGTAGCATGTAGCTACTTAAACGATGATGGTTGACCCCCTGTACGATTATTATTTATGTATAAAGAAGGTATACATGTAAAAAAAAAACCAGGGAGTTTGTTCCGCCGTTTCTTCTCCTGACAGGCTTACATTTGGAAACGGTGGTAAATTAACCTAAGATGTAAGAAAAATGCTGGATTTAAATGTGTTTAATTTATAATAGCACGCAAAAAGGTCATGACCTATTTTACTGCTGGCCTTCTACTATTAAAAAAATAATAAGTTTTAAATTTCAAATATTCCCATTCATTCCGATCTTCTTCTGTTTGCTCTTGAAAAGTATTATTGTTTTGTAAAATATTGATATGGTGATTGTTTCAATTCATTTGGACTAAATGAGTCTTATTAAGTGTAAGCCATTTTCGTGGTTTTGATTATCATCTGGCAATACGAAGAAATAATATTGTTATCTATGAATAAACTTTGGGTTTAATCAAATGTTAATGTTTTCTATGACGAGGATGGCTTTAGCTTTACACAGTCTGAAAATGTTTAAGTAAATGTAGAATATCTCAGAATCTTCCTACACATGTTGGACTTGCAAATGGTTCGCAATCATGTTTAATTGGTGAGCCAAGTTGTAAACATTACCTTAAAGCGAAAGTATAAAGGAATTAATTAAAATTAATCGACTCATTTCAACGATATGTTGTAAACGGCGTATTACAACTATTAAAAGTTAAATTATTGTTTTATCGTCTGTTCTATTATCTTTATATAGACGCATCGCTCTTCTAAACTGCGGAGTCGATTTTGATACAGTTTTTACTATAATATAGAAGTTAACCTCCGATGGGCTTAAAGCTAAAAAATCCATATATTTATTATGCAAGGGAAAAGTCAACGCTTTGTCTAAAATGTTTTAGTGTTCAAGAGAAGACAGGCAGTTTGGATATTTCTTAAATTTTGCGCAATCGTTAAACAAAGTTACCAGAACAAATAATTAATTGTTCCATAATGAGTGTATATACAATGTAAAAACAGAAAAATCTCAATAATTTTGTGAGAGTTTAGAACATAATTTTTATCTCGCAACACGGAAATTATAATTCTATCAAAAACAGAAATAATGTAAAATTGGATATACAATTTTCAGTTTTCACTTTTAAAATTTTGACGTTGGCAATGTCACTTAGCCTTTGGGCTAATTTAATATAAGTCAAACTTTGCTCTTATTACCCACCACCCATGTCAGGTATGTGGTTTGACCTTGTAACCACAGCATTTCAGGTCAAAATTCTGCTCAAAAAATTCAGTCAAGGATGCTGATCAACAAGATTGTTTTCAACTGAAATACAAGTAGTTTTACACTCGTATTTTGGTGTAAGTACACCAAATATGTCACATTATGTCCACACTTAATATTCACCCAAATATTACATAACTTTAAAATCTGACTAACGCTCTGATTACCAACAGTACCTGGTTGACCGAGCTGTGCTCAGTTTCTTGAAAGAACTTGACATTTACCATGTGGCAAACGGTGGTCTCTGTATACACCCATTCAGCATCATTGAAACTGACGCCTGACTGAGCCGTGGTGGCCTTGGGGTTCCCAGAGGGGCCTGTACCGTGATTTTCACACCACGTGCTTTTGCGTCGAAGGAAAACATCGTGAGGAAGCCTGCATATTTCTGAGAAGTAATTCAATGACGTATGTAAAGTGTCTGAGAATGCGATAGACTCATCCTCTGTCACGTTAGGACTTAATCATCTTCGGTAAAATATGAGTGTTGTGCGTGATAATGAAATACGGTGAAAGAAAACATCGTGAGGACACCTGCATATTTCTGAGAAGTAATTCAATGACGTATGTAAAGTGTCTGAGACGGCGATGGACTCACCATCTGTCACGTTGGCACTTAATCATCTTCGGTGAAAAGTTCACACCTCTACCTACCCCCTCGGGGAATACAGGCGTGAGCATATGTTATCACATTTACGGATTGTTAGCAAAATAAGCACACAAAAAGGTTAATTCCCATATAAAAACCAAATTAGCCTTACATTCGTAGTTTTTGAAAACTCCTCTAATAAGCATAACGATTAAAATAACCGGCCTTATTGTACGAAACCCTGACTTAATGGGACTCACGAACGTAGCCCAAACCAATTTCCATACATTTTAATAACAATGGCGCGCCGGAGAAAATGATTTGAATCGTTTACATACGTATGTTATATACTTTTGTAAAACGATTTCAGGAATTTTAATTACGATGGATATTAAGACTGTTTTTGTACCAATATACTAAAAATCGTATTTCTGTGGTGCTTAGTAGTCTACTGGAAACATTTACCGATCTCGCTAATTTACTATTATAAAGAGGAAAGATTTGTATTTAGTGTGTATGTTTGGAATGAATAAACTCAAAAATTGCTGTGCCGATTTCAAAAATTCTTTCAACATTGGAAAGCTACATTATCAGCGAGTAACATAGGATATATTTTATCCCCGTACTCCCACGGGAACGGGAACTACGTGGATGAAACCGCGTGACGTCCGCTAGTACTTAGTATTAATTACAAATGGAAAAGTGTATCTCTCTGTCTCTCTGTCCAATATGTGAAAGTGGTATCAGGAGCAGAGCTCACAGAAAATGCAACAGGAAGATGTGTACTTATAGTACATCTACATTTCTCCAATTACGATTCAGCCATCATAATATAATTACGTCAATGTTTAAATCCAGATTCATGCCTGATTTTAAAATCCAATGACACTTTGTCTGACACGGGGATCGAACCCAAGATGTGCCGCAGCAGCAGTTCGCGAACAAAATAACAATCTTATAATCAGAAGCCTAATATACTAGGGTTGAATACAAATACATAAACTATTCAAAAGAAAAACGGGTCTTCCGTAATCCGGGGAAGTTTGGTGAATTTATGAGGAAAGGAATATTTCAATTCTCTAAGGCTTTTCTTTGTGTCGTAACGTGAAATTGCTACTTAGGTAGGGTTGTCAAACATTCCATAATCTATACAGATAAATACAATTTAAGTGTCTGTTTGTAATAAAATAAAAGCTTTTGACTAAATGCATATGAAAGTGACATATCGCTTAGCAGGGAACTTTATTTTTTCTAAAATAAATTTTAATTAAGGTATTTGTACATCTATTTTACGGATTAGCGGGATCAAGTAGGCAGAGACAAAAAAAATAATATAGATACGGTCGTATTGAGTAACCTCCTCCTTTTATTGAAGTCGGTTAATTTTTTTATTTATTATGATTAGTGTGCCGTGGTGGCCTCGGGGTTAAAGCAGTCGCCTGCTACGCAAGCGACGCAAGTTCGAATCCCAGCGGGGCCTGTACCAATGAGTTTTTCTAAAAAACTTATGTACAGTGATTTCACACCACGTGCTTTACGGTGAAGGAAAACATCGTGAGGAAACCAGCATATTTCTGAGAAGTAATTCAAAGACGTATGTATAGTGCCTAAGACGGCGATAGACTCACCATCTGTCACGTTGGCACTTAATCAAATTCGGTGAAAAGTGGGTGTTGTGATAACAACACCACTGCCTACCCCTTCAGGGAATACAGGCGTGAGCATATGTATGTATGTATTATTATGATTATTTACTTGTATTATACATACACAAGAAAAATATATCTACAGCAAAATGCTAGAGCTTTAACAGTGCAAACACACACATCAACATTATTAATTTGTGTACACGCTACATATAAAGATCTCTTTCGAGCGATGATAAATGAATGTGGGTGAAATTAATTTTGTTGACAAGGGGCTGACACTTCGGTAAACTTCGGCAGAGTTCGGGTCGCCAGTTAATAGCTCGATAGATTAAATATCATTGATTTATTGACGCTATTGGCAACCGAAAACAAAGGTTTGTGGGACGACATCGTGTATTGAAACTGTTGCGGTGAAATTATATTCTTTTACTAAATGTATTGTTCTATTAAACACTAGCTGTGCCCCGCGGTTTCACCCGCGTAGATTTAGTTATATATCGGTTTAAAATTGACAATGTTTCATACAAACTTTCATTCCCTATTTTATCCCCTTGGGGGTAAAATTAATCAAAATCTTTTGTTAGCGGATGCCTACGTCATAACATCTACCTGCATGCCAAATTTCAGCCCGATCCGTCCAGTGGTTTGGGCTGTGCGTTGATAGATCACTATGTCAGTCAGTCACCTTTGAGTTATATATATTTTGATAAAACAATATATTTACGCTCATTTGTAATAATGTATTTACTATGACTCGCGGAAGCCTAATTTGTAAAAGTATAAGCTTGAGTTACTCTTTGTAACATCAGCTAATAATATTAGTAGGTGCTCCATTTCTGAAACACGAAATTAGATACATGTAATTTTTCCTCAGTCTCATTAAGCTCGTTACATTATATAACGTTCAAACGATAAGTGTAACATTATTTAGACAAACTATGGCGGTTTCTATGATAAAAATTTTGCTTTCACATTAAAATATGCTCTGGCCTGTATTTCCCGAGGGGTTGGTAACACCTCAGTTGTAAAAACAACACTCACTTTTCTACGAAGATGATTAAGTGTCAATCATGTCAAAGTCGATGGTGAGTCTATTGCCGCCTCAGTCACTTTACATACGTCTCTGAATTACTTCTCAGACATATGCAAGATGTTTTCCTTCACTGTATAACATTGTGTTTTTTATTGAATAAATGTTACTTTTCTATAGGACCGGCAAACTGCACTACCCGACGGATGTATGCGGTCCACTGTTTGAGGAAGAGCTGGAGTTCTGGGGTCTGGACGCTAACCAGGTGGAACCCTGCTGCTGGATGACGTATACACAGGTACTGTCCCTTTATATATCTCATCTGACGCCACTAAGGTGGCAAAAAAGCGAACAATGCCTCAAGTATAGGGTGTGCCGCGATCCCACGTCGTCGCTGGACCTTGCGATTCGGGCTTTTTCGTATGGACTCGTAAAAGAAGAAAGAAATAAAAAAAATATTTTTCATAATACAAAATGCGACGCAACATTCATTAAATTTAGATAAAGTACTAAATAAATTGTTATTTCAAGAACAATTACTCTTGAGCACAGACACTGTTACTCTCTGTCGCTTGATTGTATAAAGATAAAGACTGCGATAAATTTACATGATCTATGGCCCTATACCACATTTTTCCACAGACCAAACAATAATACGGTTAATCTGCAGCTTGTCGACAAAAAACTTCCTACACTCCGCCGCTTGGGGCGCTTTTTAATGTTCCCATACAAAATGACGAATATACGTCGATGTCGTCAACGTAAAAGCATGTACATACTTAGGACACATGTGCTGTCACGAGATATGAGCTGACCTTGAATGCGCAGTGGAAATTGCATGTATCTGTCTGTCAGTTACCCCCTAAAATAAAATTTCTACGCTGAAGGTTTTAGAATAACTCTTTGGTACAGGCCCCGCTGGGATTCCAACTTGAATCGCTTGCGTAGCAGACGACTGCTCAAGCCCCGAGGCCACCACGGCGCTTTTCTCATATATCTGTGACCATCCTAATTCGTTCGTTGTGTAACTAAGTATTAACTTTTTCATTTTCCACAATCACAACCCCAGTCACACTTTATTCGCCACATTGGGGTTATAAAAAAGTAATCAGAAACTTGCAACATTTTTACCACGTTCCATAAACAAATATTTTACGAGACCGCCTGCACACCAAGCTTTTATTAACTCGCAGAGTGCAAGCTAATCAAGTACATTTTGTTATAAGCCAACATATTTCACGGTAGCCCAACTTTACGACTCGCCGACGAAACTTTTCTCGTTTGTCCAGAATTTGGGCTACATGTCCTCTTTTACGACAACACAGCAGACGTCAGTGTTATTAAATTAGCCAATATTGTTCTGGTAAGGATTTGTCCTAATCAGGAGTAACCCTTGCGTGAAATGTAATAAAGATGGATATTGGCTGAACTTTGGGATGAAAGAAAGGCTTTGTATCGGCTATATGTATTCTGGAATCTATTATTAGGTAGGCTTAGCTCAAAATTGTGTACACTGGTTATTGTTTGTATGTATGTATGTATGTATGTATTGTAATAAATTTAAAGGATTTAATAATCTGAATACAGAGACGCGGTTTGGCGAGTTTGCCGACCCTGTGTAAAATTCTTTACATATTTTTGTGTAAGCTCCCATCGAAGATTTAGTTTTCTTATACTATACATACATAAATCATGAAATTTATGCAAGTATACAAGTTAAGGGAAAGGTGTCTGTCAGGACGTATAAGGAGGTCAAGGAGATGGCACTGGACAGAGACAAATGGAAAGAGTTATTACTCTTAAATTCACAATGTTGATGCAAGTGAACATAATATTACGTGTATTTTATTAACACACATTTAAACAACGGCACAGTTACAAAAAATCGCTAAGGTTCAAATTTCAAAACGATTCAGTATCATCTTGTAAACTGACAATTCAAACGAAACGGACCTTATCAATTAACTTGCATGTGACAGCTGACTTGAAATATTAGAAAAAAAAACAATACAGGTAAAAAAAGCAGTACTGCAAAAGTTTACACATACATCACTGCAACACTTACACTAGCAACTTTAGGTCTCATGCTCCCAGTGTTGCAAATATTTTGCATAGCAGCATAAATTGAGGCGTTGCCGTCGTTATTATACACCCACGTACGTGAAGTTTGTATGCGTTAAATATTGAAAGAATAACAATGAAGTTAGAGCATTATTTGTATCCTTGGGGGGGCTACTATCATATACCTAATAAATAAATCATCGGTTTTAGCTGAGCGTATTAAGAACTTCTGAACTTGGACGTTTAATTTTTGCACGGTAAAATATTAAAAATGTTGATCATTCAACGATTATAGTTGGCCCCCTTGACTTGAATGTGTAAGCTCAAGATTTGGAAATAGAAATGAAAACTATTTATTCAGGTTATTCCCTGGCAAGGTACCTACTATGGACGTATAATTACCACCGGTCTGGCTAGCCTTCAGGCTTTTTTCCCGAAGGTCCGATGTGGTAGGCAATTTCTAAAAACCCAATAAAAGGTTGAAATTACCTTTTATTGGGTATTTAGAAATTACCTTTTATTGGGTATACCAATTTGATAAGTAGAGATTATCTATATATGTACTGTCTGTTTGTAATTCCAAAATAACAGCTTTTCACTAAATGCATATGAAAATATAGTCGGTACAGACATAGAAAAACCAAATTTAAATTTTTTTCTCTGTCTGTCTGTTTGTGCCGGGTAATCTCTGAAACACCTGGACCAATTTTAACGGGACTTTCACTGGCAGATAGCTAATATTACAAGGAATAACTTTAATTTAAAAAAAACATTTAGGGATCCGCAACAATGAAATTAAATCTACGCGGGTGAAATCGCAGGGCACAGCTAGTTTATTACTAAAGCTGAATTATCCTTTTGCTTACTAACTCAACGGCTAACGTAGAATATTTCAAGAATATTTGATTTAATTAGTTATTATATTTGACAATTGAGCATTTGAACTGTGTCCATGGGCTTATATTCATGAGATATAAATACTGTAACCAAAAACATTGTATAATTTTTTTTTTAAAAGAGTAATTGTTGAGTTTCTTGCCGGGATAATCATGTATAATGTATTTTGTGTCCTTCTGACGATTTGAAAGTACTTTGTAAGAAGTCTAATCAAATAATGATATTTTGAATTGAATTGAATGTAAATTTAAAGATCCCCATCGGGGGAGGCTCGTTGGAATCCGAAGCTCCTTACAAGTCGCAGCTGGTTTCTAAACTACTAATATAAAAACATTGTATTGAAAACCATTTGCAAAAGACGTGGAAAACACAATAAAATATTCAAGAAAATATTTAAGTACTTTGAAGTTGCACCGCGACTGCAGTGTGACCTGAAAATGTAAATTCAAATACCTGATGGCACAAATCCAAATACATTAACTACTGCAAGGTTCCAAAAAACAGACCTGCATTTTTGCAAAAGCGTAATAAAATGCAAGGTTCAATCTCACTAGCGTCGAATGAGTTTTACTTCAAAAAAAGTCCAGTTAGGTTGAACCGGGAAATGTAAGGCAACGGGAAACATCGTAGAGAAACTTATCTACTTAGAAAACTACCTATCTGAGGAGACATTTAGACCACATGTGTGTAGTGTCTGAGAGGGCTCATAATTCGTGACGGCACTTGTCATGCAGAAGCGCTGAGCTAAAAAAGTGGAGATAACTGCATAGGTATGTATTTGGTGACGTCGCTCCATACAAGATCCAAAATATGACTGCGCAGTGACAGCGCTCATAGCTGACGGAACCTTCTACTATAACTGATTGCTTCTGCTCCTGGCATTTTCCATTCGTCCTGAGCTTTAGAGCCTAACTTTATTTACAAGGTATAGAAAAACAGTTCTTTTAAGTATACTTTCAATTCGATATGTTGTGGCCTTGAGGTTTGAGCAGTCACCTGCTACGCAAGCGACGCAAGTTCGAATTCGAGCGGAGCCTGTAGGTACTAATGAGTTTTTCTAAAAAACTTATATACAGTGTTCATACCACGTGCTTTACGGTGAATGAAAACATCGTGAGGAAACCTGCATATGTCTGAGAAGTAATTCAAAGACGTATGTATGATGTCTGAGACGGCGATGGAATGCCCATCTGTTACGATGGCTCTTAATCATCTTCAGTGAAAAGTGGGTGTTGTGATTACAATACCTCTGCCTACCTTTCGGGGAATACAGACGTGAGCATATATTTGTATTTGTACCACTAGCCGATGCCCTACGTTTCAACCCTAATCCTTCCAATGTATTTAAACTTTAAGAATGCCTCTAAAAGACAAAATATATTACCAGGTTTACTGACTACCTTGGCAGAAGACGTAAGTTAAACTATTATTTCAATTTGCTAACAGGTACGATATATACCAGGACGGGACTGGCAACTTTGCCAAAAGCTCTGTTGCGCACTGCGCTGGGTTTTATTTATTATATATTATTCAAACGTTTTCCGCTCGCTGAGTTAACTTTAGAAAATCACGCTACCAGAAATGATATATTATTGGGGTTTAAAGAAGTAATTCAATGACGTATGTAAAGTGTCTGAGAGGGCGATGGACTCACCATCTGTCATGTTGGCACTTAATCATCTTCGGTGAAAAGTGGGTGTTGTTATTACAACACCTCTGCCTACCCCTCTGGGGAATACAGGCGTGAGCATATGTATGTATGTATATAGTTTGACAGTTTTCTTCCAATCGTGAAACTCATCGTATGGTAGTTTCGTCAAGCCTTACTCATAACTAGCTTTGTCCTGCTGTTTCAGCTACTTAGATTTAATTTTATTGCCGCGGAACCCTAATTAGTTTTTTTATAAATTAATGTAGCCTAAGCTATAAACATTTGCCATCTGCCAGTGAAAGTTCCGTTCAAATCGGTCCAGCCGTTTCAGAGATTTCCCGGAACAAGCAGACAGACAGACAGAGTTATTTTTTTTAAATTATTTTTTTTACGTCAGTACCGTATATACTTTCATATGCATTTAGTGAAAAGCTGTTGTTTTAGAATTACAAATAGACACTTAAATTTTATTTATCTGTATAGATATAAATCTGGTGTGTAAAATTAGGGACCCATACTTTCCGCAGAGTACATTCAAATTTTCGGAACGGACAGGATTATGTTGTGTGACAATGTTACCATAACATTCATACTGTTACGAGCCACAAATCAGGTAGAACGTATATTAAAAATAGATATAGGCCAAGACGAATCAAAACCACTGATGTTAAACTCAAAGACTTCCTTGAGGGATACCTTTCTTATTTCCCGTTCGACTTTCGGCACTTTACAAAAAACCGCAGTCAGATTATTTGTGTTCCCTCGGTAAGAAATGTCGCCATGGGGGGAATATGAGTTGAATCGCCGTTCGATAGTTTGTTAATACGTTGGCACAGCGATTGCATTGTTTATAATTTAGGCAACGGGCGAGTGACACTTGGTGTTACAAGTATCTATGGACTGCAGTAGCCCCTTACCACCAGGCTCTTGTTTGTCACCTTACGACCTTTTTAAATATTCTACCCATCTGTCATTTGGATTACTAAAGTTATAATACAAACTGATCATTTTGTCCTTGCTTTCAATCCAATAACTTTTCTCTGTTACATTGTTATGAAATTTAGGGTATGGATAGATCAAACTGACAACAATCCATCTATAAACTTTGATAGATTATCAAATAAAAGACGATTTTCGATTGAGATAAATACTGTGCACCAAATAATTCGAACATTGTTTTCCAGCATCGCGACACACAAGAGACACTAGCAGTTCTGGACCGTCTGGATCTAGACACAGAGAAGCCGACGGACGAGGAGGTAGCTCGCAAGTTCGGCTTCGAAGAGGACTACAACAAAGGCACAGTGTCGTGGTGGCAACACTTAAAGCCGCAGATGTGGTCTTTATTCGACGAGCCGTATAGCTCTAATGCTGCAAAGGTAAGAGACTATGGTCGTATGTTATACTAGCTGTGCCCTGCGGTTTCACCCTCGTATATTTAATTTGATTCCCGTAGAAACCGAAATGTTTTTTTTTAAATAAAAATGTATTTTAAGTTACTCCTTGTAACATTAGCTATCTGCTCGGCAGACAGACAGAAAAAGAATTACAGACATACAGAGAAAAAAAATTAAAAAAATCCTTTTTTTTTATTTCACTACCATTGTTTTCGTGTGCATTTAGTTAAAAGCTGTTATTTTGGAATTCCAAACAGACACTTAAATGTAATTTATCTGTATAGATTCTGCAGAAGTTGCTTACCATCAGAAAGTCTCCGCTTGTGTTTTTGCTTACATTATTTGTTACAATTATTTTTGTTTAAGAAAAGTGTTTGTAGTTGACATTGACAGAATATTGCCTTTAAAGGAATCACTGAATAGATACAAATTTGCTTGAAAATAACGAGACAAGTAACGAAATAAAAGGTTAAACTTTTAAAAGGGTATTCATAAAAAGCCCTTTCCCTTCGAAGGCTACTAAAAATAATCCCTCATTCATGTCTGAATTTTCTTTGTTGTTGAAAGTTTGTTGAAGTTTTTAGCAACACCTAGATTAGTTGCTAGACCTATTAGAACTTTCATAATAATTATAACACTTGAATGCCTTCGTGGAAAAGTAATATTAACTTTCACTTAGTTTCAATCATTTGCATTGAACCTATCATTTCAGTAACAAGTTGGAAATCTACATTTGAAACGGAGAAAGATACATCCTACCTAATTCTTCTCGTACCTACAACAAAATACGATCGGGACGAAAATTTTACCTGTGATACTACTCGTAGTAAATAATTTTTTTGAGGGCACTGTAGGGCACAGTAGGTTCGCCTGCCGACACGAGGTCATCATCATCATCATCATCCTCCTTTTCCCATGTTATTCGGGGTCGGCGCAATGTGTTCTTTTCTTCCATTTCTCTCTATCAGCCGTCATATCTGTATTCACTCCTATTTTAGCCATATTATCTTTTACACAATCCATCCATCGTTTCTTAGGGACACGAGGTCCCGGGTCCGAAATAGATATTAGGTTTTTCTGCCAAGAAATTCACAATAAACGTCAGACGTTTGGAAGTTGGCGGTGTTTCCACGCCCGTGGCTCGGAAAGCACGTTAAGCTGTTGGTCCTACGCTTGATCCGGTCGTGTCGGATGGCCTCCCATCGGCCTATGAGAGTGAGGGAATAAAGAGTGCGCCTGTGTTTGCGCACACACTATAATATCTCTTGTGAATATGACTAGTTCCCGAATTTTGGTTAGGAGATCATCAGTAGCTATTTCTGCTACAATTTCTTGACCAACCACTTCAGTATTCGTAAAATACTAGATAAAGCTTAAACTAAGTACCATATACTGTTTTCTTACGAACGAAACCTTATATCATTTGTCATATTTTAGTTATTATAATTGACAATTGAGCATTTGTGCTGTGTCCATGGGCTTATATTACGTATATACTCCTGATTACGAAATACGTATGTGCAAAATTACGTAATTTATATTCTTAAGGCGCACGAACAAGGTCACATTTTGCCCAAGTCTTTGAACCTATCGATCTTCAATTGCCTTCAAATCGCATACAAAGCAAATCCTTCGACTCGAAGTGTAAAATTTGTAGCGGCGTTTAAATTCTAATTTAATGCAAATAGGGATGTCCCCCTTAAGTTAAAAACTTTTCCGTTTTATCATCTTAGGGTTTTAATAGGTTTTATTGCTGTTTCTTTGTTTACAATGTTTTGTTAATAAAGTTAATCAAAGCTGATTAGCTTTATTGTACCTTACAACACTGAGTACCTACCTATGTAAAATTCTAAATTATTACATTTACACGAAAGACTGAAAATTATAAAATGTTATTTCACGTACCCTTTGGCACTACCTTCGCTATTTACATTTAATTCCGTCCCTAAAACATCATCCACATAATTATTACCCCACTTTCAGAGTTTCCAAAGTTACCCCGTAAAAGTTTACACGAACCCCGCTTTGAGAGGACATTCGAGACTCACTTTCCTTTAAATGACTACTTTTTTCCGCTACCTATCTATATACATAAATAAAATTTAAGTGTCTGTTTGTTATTTCAAATTAACAGTTTTTCACTAAATCCATATGAAAGTATAGCAGTTACTCTGTCCTGAAAAAAAAACTCTATATGTCTGTCTTGCAATTAAATCTGCGCGAGTGAAACCGCGGAGCATAACTAGCAATTTGTAAAATTAGCATAAATAAACACAAGCATAAATAAGTGCAATATATACATATAAGCTTACTAGAACGAATACGAAATCGAAATCGTGCGATATTACTAAGACAGACAATCTTACGAAATTACGCGCACATCTACTACATTATAAGCGACCCCTAATGTCAGTAAAGGGTGTCACAACATTTCCGTCTTTGCCAACACGTTCCAAAACGATAAATCTAAATTACTTTGACACTAAATAAAGAAGTATTACATTAATTTTAAACTTTCAAGATTCATATATCTTAAGCTGCTACGTTCTTTTTTGTAAAAAAATTGTCTAGATTCCATACTGCTTAGTGAGCTTATATTATGTACTGTGCTTATAGACATAGACAGACAATCTTACGAAATTACGCGCACATCTACTACATTATAAGCGACCCCTAATGTCAGTAAAGGGTGTCACAACATTTCCGTCTTTGCCAACACGTTCCAAAACGATAAATCTAAATTACTTTGACACTAAATAAAGAAGTATTACATTAATTTTAAACTTTCAAGATTCATATATCTTAAGCTGCTACGTTCTTTTTTGTAAAAAAATTGTCTAGATTCCATACTGCTTAGTGAGCTTATATTATGTACTGTGCTTATAGACATAGACAGACAATCTTACGAAATTACGCGCACATCTACTACATTATAAGCGACCCCTAATGTCAGTAAAGGGTGTCACAACATTTCCGTCTTTGCCAACACGTTCCAAAACGATAAATCTAAATTACTTTGACACTAAATAAAGAAGTATTACATTAATTTTAAACTTTCAAGATTCATATATCTTAAGCTGCTACGTTCTTTTTTGTAAAAAAATTGTCTAGATTCCATACTGCTTAGTGAGCTTATATTATGTACTACAGTAACCGTTTACCAACAAGCCGACTGTAGGCTCTTTGTGTATAAAAAATCTATTGTACATACATACATACATATGCTCACGCCTGTATTCCCCGAAGGGGTAGGCAGAGGTGTTGTAATCACAACACCCACTTTTCACCGAAGATGTTTAAGTGCCAACGTGACAGATGGTGAGTCGCCGTCTCAGACACTATACATACGTCATTGAATTACTTCTCAGAAATATGCAGGTTTCCTCACGATGTTTCCTTCACCGTAAAGCACGTGGTGTGAAATCACTGTACATAAGTTTTTTTTTAGAAAAACTCATTGGTACAGGCCCCGCTGGCATTCGAACTTGCGTCGCTTGCGTAGCAGGCGACTGCTCTAACCCCGAGGCCACCACGGCTCTTGTACACAATAGATATAGATTATATCTATTGTATTTGAGTAACAATAAACTCTTTTCTTTTCAGATAATCGGGGTCATATCAGTCTTTTTTATATGCGTGTCGATAATATCGTTCTGTCTGAAAACCCACCCGGACATGCGTGTGCCCGTGATTAGGAACTATTCAGTAATGACAGCTAACCATACGCCAGGCTGGGCATTGGACAAAGTGCAAACGAATGCCCACATAGCGTTCTTTTACATCGAGTGTGTGTGCAACGCGTGGTTTACAATAGAAATCTTCGTTCGATTCGTCTCGTCCCCTAACAAGTGCGAGTTCGTCAAATCTTCTGTCAACATCATCGACTACATAGCAACAATGAGCTTCTACATCGATCTCATTCTCCAGAAGTACGCTTCCCACGTCGAGAACGCTGATATCTTGGAGTTCTTCTCCATCATCAGGATCATGAGGCTGTTCAAGCTGACCAGACACTCTTCGGGGCTGAAGATCTTGATACAAACCTTCAGGGCGTCAGCGAAGGAATTAACTTTGCTCGTGTTTTTCTTAGTTCTTGGTATTGTAATTTTCGCGAGTCTAGTTTATTACGCGGAGAGGATACAGACCAATCCTCACAACGACTTCAACAGCATCCCACTGGGGCTGTGGTGGGCGCTGGTTACCATGACCACTGTGGGTTACGGTGACATGGCGCCGAAGACCTATGTGGGGATGTTCGTCGGAGCTCTGTGCGCTTTGGCTGGTGTGAGTATCAATTATTTCAATAATTTAAGACGTAATATTATTAAGAGGAACTACTACACCAAAAGAAACAACATGCATTTTACAAATATTTTTTTTCTATAATTAATCGTGAAAGAAATATACCAAAGGAACACACATGTGTTTTCATGCATTTAAAAAACTACTTATGATTTAAAAAGTGAAAATCAGAAAGTACGAAAAAATCAAAAAGGCAATTTTCATTTCTATGGTAATTACCACTTATAGCGCCGCACTTGATGGGTAGCAAATAAAGTTGTAGTTACCAGAGAAAGAGCATAAGTAAAAAAAACACTTTATCCATTCAGGTGCTGACGATAGCTTTACCAGTGCCGGTCATCGTGTCTAACTTCGCTATGTACTACTCACACACACAAGCGAGGGCGAAGTTGCCCAAGAAGAGGCGAAGAGTTATCAACGTGGAGCCTACGAGGCCTCCGACACGTAAGAACTTATCACTTATTACATATCGTAAGTAATTCTAAATCTAGTAAAGAATATGTCCGCCGAATTACTTGGAGACGAAAATATAGAATCCGAAAATAGCGTTACTGAAAAACTTGTAGGGTCATCGAAATGCAGCTTGATGACGATTGATGCAGAAACGTGTTATGTTTTCAACTGACGTAACTTGACCTTGAGACAGATTATTAGCGCTAATGCAACTTTTTCGAGAAGTTCATATAAGTATAGTGATATTCCCGCAATTACGATCAATTATACGATTACACATGGACATAGTCGAAATTCTAGACCTCGTATCAAATTCAATATTGGCTATTGCCTCATTTTTGATGTTTTTCATTTATTAGGTACTCCAGGAAATCCAGGAGGTCAATCAGGACCCCTAGCGCCCGGGATGGGAGCGCAAGTAGTTAACCGCAGGATGAATGCGATTAAAACTAATCACCCTAAGGACATGATCGGACCTAATATGGGTAAGTATGTTTAAATGACTCAACTCGAAGATCTAAAGTGTTAAGCTGTGGATAGGATTATGGCACGTTTGGATATTGAGAAATATCTTGACCAGAGCTTAACATTTTTTAAGTTTACAAACCACGATCTAGTTTGAACACACGGGTGTCCAAAATAAATCTGTCTGCTACTTTGACAAATTATAAAGTGTGTAAACAGCGTAACCTTGAACACTAATCATACCAAATTTCACAAGAGCATAGATTAGTGATCAAGGGATTTTGTAACCACTTGTAGTTTTAAGCACATTGATTGTATAAAATCACAATGTAGTGAAACAAACTACCTAAATTCTAGATTGGCATCTTTCTAAATGACGAAAATTCTTCCACAAAATTAGAATTCGCATCACTGTTCACTACAGTTGTATTTGAATGAATTACACTAACTTTACCAGATACTTGTACTTTTCCAACCCATGATTTATATACTGTGGCATCTACTTCATTGTTGGTACAACTAACATCAGCATGAGAATAGAAGATAAAAATGCTGCCTTTTGCAACTAACCAACATAAAATCCTTCTCGGAAAAACGGACTCACAATAATTCCAACTTCACCTCATGTAATCTTGTATAGACCCATCATGATTATTGTAAATTTAATTTGTTTCGGGCTAAGGTAAGAGACCTCATCAGCATACTTCAAAGCATCACTTTTCCTTACTTATCATGATGCAGATTCAAGGGTGAGTTTGTTGGCAGCTATTACAGACTCGCAGTAAAAGGATGTTGCATTAATGGAAAAAAAAATATCAAACATTGTACAGATATCATTGTAATGTAGGCACTCACCGTACTAACAGCAGCTGATGCAATGTAATCCTCCACAGATGGTGATCGTAGCGAGCTTGAGGCTATGATCCAAACAACACCAAACAACTGCAAAAGAA
Source organism: Watsonalla binaria (assembly GCA_929442735.1). Classification (NCBI taxonomy): domain Eukaryota; kingdom Metazoa; phylum Arthropoda; class Insecta; order Lepidoptera; family Drepanidae; genus Watsonalla; species Watsonalla binaria. Next base: position 10,019,947 of record OV838933.1, read on the forward strand.
AAAATTTAAACATGCTTTAGAAAGCAATACTATACCGACGATGTCTGGTCGACCAACGGGCTAACTATATCGCCTGCACACACGGATAGCTTAACAGGAATGCTACATCTGAATATATAGTCACCACTAACAGTCATAACTACCATCATTATTATCTATGCACAAATGGCAATCTTCAAGCAGCACCAAAGGAACCTCCTAGGTCCCTTGCTTCGTCGATGAGAGAGGAAGGTTCGCGTTTTGACAATGTATGAGTGTGGTTCCCTGTACAATTAGTTGCTTGGCTGCTTGATCCTTATTTGATGTTGTGGTAGATTTAATAGTCGTGAAAGTACAGGCTAATATTTTAAGTGTACTGTGGCATGTATTTTCACTGCATTTTTATTTTAAATAGGTACAACAGCATTGTGATTAGAGAATGATGGAAGTATTTTTACAGGCAATCATCATAATACACCAGTTTTATGTCCAAACACTACACCAACAGAAGTACCGAAATCACAACCTGACACTGCGGTACATGTTTATGTTATAGTCTATGTACTAACACTAACCATGTTGGATTTGTCTAACATGATAATAAGAACCACCTTTTCGTATATGTATGTTTCACTTTCCTATGTGTTGCGACGTTTTGAACTCTTATTCAATGTTTGTACGGCTGTTGTGTATAATTATTTACTTCTAATTTAATTTTCAGTGATACCTCAAAACTAATTTAAAATTTTTATTCTATTTGATAAAAAAATAATATAACTGCATGCAAAATTACCTAGATGATATAACATTTTGAGAATTAATCTTAATGTATTTTTTAATAATCGCGAGTATTGTTTTATTTACACCCAAATGTAGCAGTATAATTATAGGTTTCGTTTATTCCCAACAGTTGCAACTCTAATGCCGGGGATGGACCTCTCAGTCGCCACGCGCCTGACTCCCAGTCCGAGAGACATGAGTCCGGCCCTAGCTATAGCTTTACCAATGATGAAGTCAGTCAACATTGTCCCGGCTCAATGTTTCGACAACATGGCTTTTCACGGGGAGAAATATGAAGAAAAAACAAGTGATAAAGATAGCAAATCGTCGAGCAGACAAGAATCGGTTGAAAGTGATAACACTGTCAGAGTTAATAATTATAGAAATGAAATATACATCGATAAAGTAGAAGAGAAAACTGACGCTAGGACTCCTTTGCTTAGAGATCACAAAATCGAATCTCTTGACGAAACCAAACTTAGGGAAACTAAGGTTGAGAAAAGGAAGTCGTCAGCTTCTACATAACATTAAATAGCACCCAGACCAATAGTAATAGTTCGAATACTAAATTTCTTACAAGTGACAATGATACGTAAAGCAATACTAAAAGGGTTGATAATGGAAACATACATATTGATCTCAAGTGAATGTAACTTGAAGCGATGAGTACAGACTGTCCTGTCCATATAAAAGATATAGTTATAAAATCAGTGTTAAGAACTGAATTATTTGAAGTCTTACCATTGTATATTGCAGTATCTTCAATGCCTTCTATATATTATTGCAGTGCTACATATCTACCTATTAAAGTGTATGGAAATATATTATATTCATTGTGTAACAATTTGTTTGCGTCTATCGAAATACGACCTTGAAATTGTCAAATACGCACGAGACCGTGGACGTAATATACCTAGGTGTTGATGCACTTACAAAATACTTTATAAACACCGACTTATTAGATTAGTACTCACACGGTAAGTTTGTCTTGCTCGACCATATTAGCTGGATACCTCTTAGTATTAATTGTGATGAAGATCTAGTATATTTTGGCAAATCAGTATATAAGGCTACGTTAGCACACATTTGAAGGAATCGAATTGTTTAATGTCAATGGCGTATCGTGACTTATCGAAAACGACAAGTGAAATAAAATTGTCCGTCTGAAATCGAATTGTCACAATAGAGTTTTGATAACATTTGATTGACTGGGGCCTTGCCATTACCTCTTATTACCAGGATAGTTTGACTTTTATCATGAGATGGATGTATATGATGTGTATAAGTCTGTCACTGTCATACCTATACCTATGATGGCAATAAGAAGCTTATGGTAAGACCCCCTGAGATTCAGAATATATTGTCAAGTGTGTGCAGTCCATTACTAAGAGGTGGAGCTTTTTAGGTCATATCCAATTTTAATATAATTTTTATTTATTTTCAAGAAAAATCGCGGGGAAAATCATATTAAAAAATATATATATAAAAAATCATAGATTCCAAACTTCAATATACGCTGAGGCATTAATATAGTGCATATATCTACGTATATTAACAGTGCTTTTTGAGGCCATATCCATTGTTATATTTTCTTACAAAACAATCAAAATAAATATTAAAAATACTTTATCTAATAGTATATAAAAAATATAAATATTACACGCAATATTCGTCGAAGTATTCATGTGGTAGGTATAAACGAGAATAATGTTTTTTATAAATAAAATATTATATATAATTATGTGAGAAAGGAAAATTCTTCTAATTAAATTATATCCTAACCGTTACCGTATTCAACAGTCTGCCAACATTTTTACATTTCAGTACAAAGCCAGCACATACAGGATGTTTCTTTGAACCTTCGTCAAATTCTACGACTTCATTGTGCTTCCGACAGCTCTGCTTAAAGTTTCATAGAAAATAATAACTTTGTAATATCCATTTCACAGACAGACTACAAGCATAGACTTTTGAAGTTTTTTTTTAAATAATGTAGTTTATTTATTTGACGGACCAGATTAAGGCTGTGATGGGTGTTCCTACTATTAACGAATGCTCCCGTAAAGCAGCAGTCCGAAATGAATGGCGCCGTTTTGTTCAGCAAGCCACCAATTCTGACATTACGACCACGACCGCTCTGCCAAGAGTGTAACGATTGAGATGAGTTTATTTATTTTTTTACTTCTGTGGGTACACTCATTTATTACAATCATTGCTTGTTGTTATATAACAAAAAATGGGAGAGTTATATAACACGATAGATTATCCAGACGCACCTTTGGAGACACTATAAAATGTCCTCAAACGCTTATTAACTATCTCCTTAATAAAATAGCGAGAGAAAATAATGAATATGTAAATAAACATCTTAGCTAATCTCATAATATTTGCAAATTCAAACGTGTATTGGCTTAGAACGAGGCGCCTTCGGTAAATTGATTACGATACTAGCGCAAGACGAAATTCAATTTGCTTTGACAACACTAAGCTGGAAATTATTCAGCGTTTGCCTGTGTGTACAAAATATTGAAACGTTCAGAAACCTAATTTCACAGAATATTGAGGAACTCAAGTGAATTTATTTTTAATTACTGAACTACGTGCTTTTGTAAAATCATTGCTATGGGCATTCGACTAAGTGACAGTGATAGATGTACACACGTCATATACATCTGTCCCTTGCAGTGAGTTGAATTAATGTAACAATAATGGATGGGCAGCCCCAAGAACGGATTTTGAGGTTTATCTTAACCTCAAAATCAGAAGTAGATTCTGCTTACACCTTGGGATACGGGCATGTTATGTTAAAATCAGTAATTTTTATACATGCGACACTTTAAGTTATAAAGTACGTTACAACATACGTTACAAAATACGTTAAAAAGACTTGGAAAAAATATTGATGAAATTGCAAATTTGAAATTGCTCAGTAACACTTATATTATAACCTACGTAAATTTAATATAAAAAAACTTTTTAAAATAAAATGTTTCCACCCTCGTAACCATCCTACGCATCAGGGTTGCCTCATGAATTATTTATTTCCCACATTTTATCATAACGCAAACTTGTATTTTTCCCCCAAAATATCGAATTTAAACTTGAAAAATATAAAGTTCTTAACATTTAAATATTTTGTTGATATTGATTGCTAGAAATAAAAAAAATCTAAAACATAATGCACCTCAAACTTAGCAATATCTCGGAAACGGCTCAAACGAATTGGGTTGAATTTTGTATTAATATAAGGTTTATAAGTTTGTCTTTGTATATTAGATTTTTTTGTGAAAACGCAATTTTAAAAAAAACTTGTCTTGTTTACTCAGTTTGTCTCCGAATATCAGAAATGTAAGCCCCAAGAACGGATTGTAAGATAAACCTCAAAATCAAAAGTAGATTCTGCTCACCCCTATGGGATACAGGCATGTTATGTTAAAATCTAATTAAATAAAAATATTTGTTCACTTTGGCAGATAAATGAATACGTTAAAAAAAAGCTTATGGGAATCCCTTATTTTTTTCTAAGCTTTTTTTTTGCGTTTTTTTGATGAGAAATGTAAAATTGAATTATTACTAATAAAAACTTGTAAAAAATATAAAAGCTCCACCTCAATACAAATAAGTATACATTAATTATAATGTACATAAAGTATGGTAGCGTTAATAATTTTATATCTTGTTGGTATAGACAATCACTAGGCAAAACATATCATCGGCACTTTCATTCTTGGTGTTATATAAGCTTGCTAAACTTGAAATGTATATACTATTATACAAATTATAACTATTATAATTAAGGGTAGATAGCATAACCAAAAAAAACTCTTATTGGAATGACAGATTTTTTAAGTATATTTCGATAATTGTTTTTAGTATAACCGTAAAAATAAATAATAGGAAATTAAAAAAAACTTTAGATTTTTAAGTTTTATAATTTTATGAAATTTTAAATAACGAATAATTGTGTAAAATTTTTGCTTGTTTAAAAAAATTTTATATTTTTTTGTTATATCGTAGACTAGGGTGCTTCATTCAAATTTATTATAAACTAATCATTTATTTTAACAAAAAATGTCGTTGCTTGGCAACTATTTAAACGCATACATCACTTTAGAGTTTAATATGAGAACCATGTCTAAATTTCAGGGACCCTCTAGGTGTTTTAAAAGTATTTAAATTGCCATTGTTTTATTTAAAAATAATATTGTTGTCTCTTTTAATTATAAACGGGTTAACACTCAGTTAATATGACGATAGCAAAACATTAAATCTATGCATCTACATAGATAAATAAAATTGAAGTGTCTGTTGGTAATTCCAAAATAACAGCTTTTGATATAACAGCTTTGAAAGTATATACGGTACAGATATATTAAAACCATATTTAATTTTCTCTGTCCGTCAGTTTGTTCCGGCTAATCTCTGTAACGGCTGGACCGATGTCAACAGGACTTTCACTGACAGAGAGAATTTTACAAGGACTAACTTAGGCTACTTTTATTAATTAGGGTTCCGCGGTTCACGCATGAAATTAACTCTACGCGGGTAAAACCTCGAGGCACAGTTAGTAAAGGTCATATATAAATAAAATCCTTAGTTTTTCAGTCGCTTTTCAACCTATATACATAATATATATATAATATATACAATGAGGCGTAATTTAAAAAAAATGCAGCATACAAAAAAAAAATATCTTTTTTGTAATAGGTAACGATTCTGTAGGCATAGACAAGGTAACATTCTCTCGCGCTTGCGCCAATACAAGCAATACAAAATATAGGTATGGAAATTACATAAATCACATACATATGCTCACGACTGTATTCCCCGAAGGGGTAGGCAGAGGTGTTGTTATCACAACAACCACAACGTGACAGATGGTGAGTCTATCGCCGTCTCAGACTCTATACATACGTCTTTGAATTACTTCTCAGAAATATGCAGGTTTCCTCACGATGTTTTCCTTCTCCGTAAAGCACGTGGTGTGAAATCACTGTACATAAGTTTTGGTACAGGCTCCGCTGGGATTCGAACTTGCGTCGGTTGCGTAGCAGGCGACTGCTCAAACCCCGAGGCCACCACGGCTCCTCCATTTACATAAATCACGTGCAAGTGACATATGTAATTACTATACATATTGTACTGTTAGCAAAGTGAGAAGATAATGTCACTTTGTCTACAGGCTTTGAAGAGCAGTAAGCTATGCAGTTTTAATCTTCGTCGAAAAATCGTTGATATATAATTAAAATGACGCTTTTACAGTTGGTGTCGATTGCAAACACATTGCTGCGGGAAATAATTTGTGAAGGATTTTGATCAAATTGACCGTTTTATATATATTGAGTGGGTAGCCCTGAATCATTGTAGAAAATTCACAATTCATAAGAACGCATAAAATGCAATAATTTTAATATCTCATAGATAGCACTAATTACGTTTATAAATAAAATAAATATTTGTATATAAGTTTAGGTAACGCTTTGAATAATATGTATTCTAAATTTGTATTGTCGTAAGATTTAGATACATTTTTTTTATCTACTCCTCTTAGATGAATTCTGGGTAATAAACTTTTGAGATTCTATTTAAATCAAACTGGTTTTCTAATATACAGCAATAATAATGACTTGTTAGACGTTTATACATCTAAAATTCAATGAAGTCAGTTAATGTCATCGTTGTGTTATATTGCATATAATTGCTGTTGTTACTACCGGAGCTACTATTTGAACAATTGCTTGTTAAACCATTATATCACTGTTCAAACCGTTATTTGAATAGAAACTTTTGACACTAAAGTTTTATAACACATTTATTTAAACTAATAAGTAGCTAAAAACTAATTACAAGTAGAAAACTTGTCCCAAATATGTGTCTCTGGGGATCGTGCCAAGAAGGCTGGCAGCATTGCCACGTTGAATAGCAATGCTGATTCTCTGAGCGAGAAAAGCCCCAGCCCGCTTGTCACGAGCAGCTTCTACCAGACGACGTGCAAACACAAAAGTTATTTATCCCAAACATAATAATTTACTTTTAAATAATATTGATGTTGGAAGCAATACTTTAACTACGCAATTTTAAAGCTCCTTGTAAAACTGTGATTTAGTAGCGAGATGCCTACCATCGCACATAGTTAACTTTATAAGTTTTACAGTATGTAGGACAACCATACATACGATCGCAAGGTGCCTGAAATAGCGTTTGGGCAAACTTTATCCTACAAAGACATTAAGGTCGCATAATGCCGACGTTTGATAACGCCAGTATTATACAGCGATTTATAATCCTGTAAAGAATTCTGACGATTAGAAAATACTAGCTTACGCAGCAGCTTTGCCTGTGGCAGTAGGATTTCACATACGAACTTTCAATCCCCATTGCACCCCTTATGAGTGTAATTTCGAAAAATTATTTCAGCAATTGGGATTTTTATATTTATGATTCGCTTCACAAAGGGAACTCGTAAGCGCGCTACATACAACTGCACAACAATTCCAATATTTTTACAGTATAACTATTGTTTGGCCCTCTGGTTTAACTCCATTACCGTTTATAAACAAACTAGCCAGATTACAATATAAGTTACATATTGTAGTAAATAACAAGGGTTTTGTAAGTTGTGTAACGCTTTCACTGGGTCGACAAACCCATTCTAAATAATTTATGGTTGAGCTTTCAAGCCTCAGGCGGGGTATTCATCACCCTTTAGTTAAAATTCATTTAAATTGTCTCGGCCTACATTTGAAAAGCCTTGTTGTGTGGTCATTACAAAGAGAATATTTATTTTGCGCGTTCTTGGACTGCAAACTTGTTGTTTTGCTGGTAACTTTAAACGTTTTGTCAAACTATGTTGGTTGAGTAAACTTTACCACTAAATTTGTTAAAACGTCATTACATTCAAACAAAGCACTTTCCAATCGTCAGGATTATACATGCTACCGCCAGGTTCGGAAGGTTGCTTTTACTGAGAAGAACCTAGTGAAAAAACTCAAATTTAAAAAATATAATACAATTTATGAATTGTAAGCCCATGGACACTGTTCCAATGCACATTATATGTCGGTAAAAATTAATACAAAGTAAAAGTCCAGTAGTTATACTTACATCGAAATGTTAAGTTTGAGATGACCAGCCTCACAAGCAGCACCTGTTCACAAGTATGACGAGAATACCAGCTATTTGTTTAGTACACTTGAATAAGTATAGATATTGCAATATGATTTTCTCATGAACGAATTAGGATCAATTTGTCGCCACACGCTATTCGATTTTCAAATCCTCAATTGATCAGTGTCATAATATATCGACTTTTTATCAATTGATAAAAAGTCGATATATTATGACAAAAAGAAAAAGAAAATTCAGAATTCTGAATTTTGAAAAGATCCATTAATCTAAATTGTATTTGCAAAAGATATTTATATTATTAAATAATAGTTAAAATCAAATTGGCTCCGTCCCATCTCCCCGGCACTGCTGTGGCGGCCGGTGCTGCTGCTGCTCAGCAGGAGTGCCTCAAGCGCCGGAAATATGCTTGCATTGGTCAAGGATACATATTTTCTGCGTTTGCGGTTGAAACTCTGGGACCTTGGGGTCCAGATGCTCATCAACTTTTCAAAGAGGTTGCACGTCGTCTGGTAGAAGCTTCTCGTGACAAGCGGGCTGGGGCTTTTCTCGCTCAGAGAATCAGCATTGCTATTCAACGTGGCAATGCTGCCAGCCTTCTTGGCACGATCCCGAGAGACACCGATTTGGGCCAAGTTTTCTACTTGTGATTAGTTTTTAGTTACCTATTTATTATTAATATAATAAATAATAAAAATCAAATTTGATTTAAAGTGCATGTCAAAAGCTTTTAGTACCTACATAGAACAAATTTTACAATGTAATTTTTAACGTTTTATTTTGCTACGTTTGCTAAAAAAAATGTAAATAAAACTAAGGCGGACTTGGCGGACCACGGACAAAGAGTTTTGTACCTAATTAAATCTTACTTAAGGATGTAATTGCGTTAGACAACTTTAATCATCATTTTGATAAAATAAAACATTTGTGTAATTTAAAATTTTTAAAAATCTTGTCTTTTTCATTAATCATTTTACGATATGATTTAGGAATGCTAGATAAAATACATAATGATTTTTTCATTTACAATCCATAAGATATTTTGCGGTAGGTAACTGAAATATTTTTTTTTTAAGTTTAAAATTTTATATATCTTTTGTATCCAAGCCTCTCGCAATTACAATCTTATTTGAACTATGAATTAGACTCACGTTCATTTATAAGCTACTTACGAATATTTTACGAAATATAATTATTTTGTGCGAAATTAAAAACTGTAATGCAAAATTGCCGTAATTCGTAAACTGCCGAAGGAAAATTTTCACTGCGTTCCTGAAGATTATTCCGGGATAAGAAAATTAAATATTCATCTGAAATCTTGTTTACGAGTTGTTCTAAGGGGAATTAAAAAACAAATTTTACTCTTATACCATTTTTTTAAGAATTTTCGTGAAATCGTCAGCCTTTTTTGTACAAATGTATTTATAAATATGAATTGCTTATATATTTAAAAGGTTATCGGAGGCTCGCAAGAAATATAACATTCTATTTAAGATACAGCAGATTTCAAATTTGTAACACACTAGTTGTGACCCGCTGTTTTACCTGTGTTGACTCAAGCCAAGTATAAAAAAGAGAGCCGTGGTGGCCTCGGGGTTTGAGCAGTCGCCTGCTACGCAAGCGACGCAAGTTCGAATCCCAGCGGGGCCCGTACCAATGAATTTTTCAAAAAAACTTATGTATGTATGTGATTTCACACCACGTGCTTTACGGTGAAGGAAAACATCGTGAGGAAACCTGCATATTTCTGAGAAGTAATTCAAAGACGTATGATTAGTGCCTGAGACGGCGATAGACTCTCCATCTGTCACGTTGGCACTTAATCAAATTCTGTGAAAAGTGGGTGTTGTGATAACAACACTTCTGCCTACGCCTTCGGGGAATACAGGCGTGAGCATATGTATGTAAAAAAATATAACGCCTTATATCATCAGCTAAAGCCACTGAAGTCTCACGAAAGTTCTTAATAAAATAATTAGTGTAAGCTTAAGAAGAAACAGGTCTAAATGAGGGAAAAAAAATAATTGTACAAAAATTCCGAGTGCCTATTGTATTTGCCTCGGGAACGTGGTGAAAAATGAAATAACGAAAATACTATTAATAAATTCAATGGTTACAATAACATAAGTACTTATAATTATGATAATTGATGGACGGTATACCAGACCCATTTTCTAGTTAAACGCAAAACGGAGCATATACATATTTCGCATAATTCTAGGACATAGACGCGATTATTAGCGCCGCGAATCTTAAAAAATCTTCACTATTTAAAGATGAGAGTAATGAAATTTCAATGATTCACTCTAAGCCCTGGTAAGGCACTGGATAGTAACCTTCTGAGAAGAACCGGCAATAAACTTATCCATCGCTTTTTAATCGCTGTGTCTAAACAGCGTTTGGAAATAGTATTGTATTCAAATTCAAGTATCAACATTAAGGGGACATCTCTTTTTAATAAAATTTGATTCGATATATCGAAATTTTCGAATTTCTAATATCGAAATTGTCGACAAAAATTTGCATTTTTACCCAATTGTTTTGTAATCATTACCTTAACTATAAAATTGCTATTTTGACACCGAATAAATGAATGAAAATTGAGCGGAAACGCCCAATTTCAAAGCAGTGTCTATGTGCGTATAGTATATTCGTGGTGTTTAACTAGCAAATGTGGTACTCGAGCAATGACATAGGTTAATGCTTACACAGTGAATAAACAGGGCTTGTATCTTATTGTAAAGCATTCTATATAATTATATATATATTATACATATACAATTTTGAACAATACAAAAACGATTTGACAAAATATCGTTCATTAAACATGTGAAATTAATGGGTGTTTTGTTTCTACCTCTATCTTTATACATAATATATAAAAAAGGCTACGCGGATAAAACCGCACAGCTAATCTTAAATAAAATTTATTTTCGTGTCCGAGAACTGAAGAACCTTTTTTTTTTTGTTTTTTCGGTGGGAAATCCGTCATGGATAGAACTACCTACTGAATAGATAATTTTAGGACATCTAGGTCCACACGTAAGGACGGCTAAGAAAGTTATATATACTAGTTTAGAGATTTATGTTATCTGAATTATTAAGAAGTTTGCTACAGCTTAAAGCTATACAATATATGTAATTGAAACGTCTATTAGTAATTTGAAAATAACTATTTAAAAAAATCCACTTTTGAATTACAAGTAAAATATAAAATTAAAATAAAAACGGCGATAGACTCACTGTCACGTTGGCACTTAATTATCATCGGTTAAAAGTGGGAGTTTTTATTACAACATCTCTGCCTACCCCTTCGAGGAATCTAGGCGTGAGCATATGTATGTATGAAAAAAAATGTATGCCTGTTTTTTCTACTCGGCTGTTACAAGGAACAACTTAGTAATGATATGAAAACTTTTATTTTAGAAAAAGATTGGTTACTTGAAGAAAAAATATTTTCCATTAAATTGAGCCTTAACGAGTGAAGTCGTAGGGCACAGCTGTTTTAGAATACGCTTAAATGTTCTCGCTTTGAGATCTTTTGAGTTTGAATTTGTAAAGTTTGTCAATAAATAACGTAATAATAAACTTCGACCCTTTGTTAGTAACAAGCTAACGTAATTACCTACCTTTACAGGCAATGAACACAATAACTTACCTTCAAATGTCTTTTAATGGAAATTTTAAAGAATGATCGAAAATTTTAACGAAGTAAACGAAAACGATCCAATGATCGTTTCAACGTATATTATCAGCTAACATATTGTGCTGAAAGTACATTGTATGACAAATTGGACCTGGGAGCCAGCAGCAGTCGGATCAGACCTTGGTTGGTTACAATAAAATACCGTAACTACACCATGGCCTGTAGGCAAGGTAACATTATCCTCAAGCTTCGCTTGTAGAAACGATACCGAATGTACGGGAATGACATAATTATTATACGCAATTTTTTTATTTATTTATTATTTCTTTTCATTATTTAGTTTTTCTCTTTTTGTTGGTTTATAACTCATGAAGTCTAGTGTATTGTAAAATAGTCTAGTATAATGATGATTATATACTTACAATTTGTATTATTCTGTAAAATATTTGTTTGTTTATCTTAGTTGTATTAGTTCTTGTTTATGTTTTTATCACATTGTATTCAGATTATGTTGTATTGTGGCCACTGCCAGTGTGACCGTGCTGTGACGTCTCGACTTGGTCCCAGCGGAAGATCAGTGATGGTTGTCATCACCGTGACACCCAGATTATGCTGAGTTGGGTCCAATTCATAACAACTATAATCTATTGTTACGACAAACCTTTTCGCTCCTATTTGTATTTTGTTATGAATAAATTTATTTTCTTTCTTTCATAAGTCACGTTACTGTATTATGATATTTTTATCGATTCTATTAGCGCAAGCGTGAGAGAGTTACATTGTCTAGGTCTACTGGTATATACTGGTTCGACAACTTGACGTTTGTAATTGAAATATATAGGCAAATAAAAGAGAATCTCTACATCGAGATGTAAAATAATACAGCGCCATCTTGTGAGAAGATGACTAACTGCTTATATTATAAACTACGTTAAACATATCTAATGGGATATTTTTTTTTATATTGCATGAGTACTTTCTGAGGTAACTTCCTAATATGATGATGATAAAAGAATCCCATTATATGGACCCTATGGAGGACTGCATCCGTGCAGGAACACAATATTCTAAGGTAGGATTATTTGACTGCGATGTTCTGTAATGATGGTGGTACAATACGCTTCAAAATAATGGCAAACGTTCTAGCTGCTGATCTCAATCGATGTAAGTATAAAGCCTTAATTCAATCTTTGTAAGTCAAATATGTCATGGACTTAAAAAACTGCATAACGTCTGTTTGACGGGCTTATGCGCGCGCAGACATCCATGATTTTATTACCACCTTTTGTTTAGGTATACAAATTAATATCACGACATCCAAGAAAGTGAATTATCTTGGAGGTCGCGGGAATCAATGTGTGAAAGTTGCGTAGTATTTTTCAAAATCTAGGGGCTGCGGATGTCTGGGAGTAAGCCGTTTGACGTCACATAGACTTAGCACAAAGCAATCAAATTACGCAGAGAATAAACGCCGTGTTCTCGCTACAGGGCTATTAAAACGGACAACACTCAAAGGTCATGTTTGTAGAACTGTTTAATTTCGTTCCCCGAGCCCGAGGGGAGCTCCTTTGTTGCGGCTGCATCGAAACAGGCTTTTAAAACGGACTATATACACTTATAACTCCTACAGCAGTTGCCTTGAGCGCTGAAAAGGGGAGAATAATAAAATGTAACCCCATAGTATTATGAGATTTTAGTCTCTGTTCACGTCAAACCAAAAAGTTTTATTCAACATAAGAGATACTTGGAACACTTGAACGTCATTTCTCTTACGCTATCTTAGGAGCGGGTCCGAGAGGCAGACCCTCTGTCTGACCCAATCCGCCGTAGAAGGACCGGCCGACGGAGGCGGGCCGAAGAGCGGCTGATGCCTCCGTACTGAGGGCCGTGGGCGCTGGGACGGGGGTCTTGGCGCCGACGCATGGCCCTCGCGGTTGAAGGGCGCGTACGTGTTCTGACGCGCCCTCATAAAAACCTCTCTTGTAAAAGCAGGGTTCAGACTGGTAACGTAAGGAGGGGTCTGACAGGCCAGTCGCTGGGGGGGGGTCACGGCGAAGCATGTGAAGACGTATCACGTGCACCACCCTACTTAGCGACTTGGAGGAACACCGTGGAGTTTAGTCGGTGCGAGTCCGACATAACCTTTCCGCTGCCCCGCGGTGGTTGGTGTATCCATAACGGATTCAGCACGTTAAAAAAAAAGAGTTAATTTACTAACATTTCCAAATGTAAGCCTGTCAGGAGAAGAAACGGCGAAAAAGCTTTGTTCATTGATTATTCATATTTTAAAGAAGCTATGCTGTGCGGTTTCACCCGCGTAGATTTAATTAAATTCCCGCAGAGACTTTAATGTTTTTTTAAGCAACAAGCAGATAACAACCTATATTCCTTTGGTATTCCCACCTCGTCCCATCTCAACCGATGTGTCTTGGTTATCAGATTTTACACGAAGCGACGGCTGATTTTCGATTTGACGAACTGCGACAAGAGATTATTGAATTCTTCGAGTGTTGGAATTAGATTCCCGAAAAAGCGCCGTCTTTATATAATTTATCTGACGTAAGGGTATTTATTATATGTTCAAGCCAACCCGGTGGAAGGTATTATTCCGCAAGGTTATCGTATAACCTAGAATAAAGATACAAATTTAAGATGGTGATGGTGACGTTAAGAGGTCCGTGGTGAGACGGCGATAGACTCACCATCACGTTGACACTTAATCATCTTCGGAGAAAAGTGGGTAATTTTTTACAACACCTGTGCCTACCCCTTCGAGGACAGGCGTGAGCGTATAAAATGTATGTAGATAATGCTCTACGAAGCCGTCATTAGCCAATTGTCTCATTCCTTGACTCATTATCTCCCTGGCCTTATCCCACACACTGTTGGGGTCGGCACTTGATTCAACCCGATGTGGCTGATCACTTGATTTTTATTCGAAGCGACTGCCATCTGACCTTCGCAACCCCTTTAACGAGGAAAATCAGTGATCTGGGTTAAAGCAGTTGTCGGACTATTTTAGGCCTCCTATTGACTATAGTGCTCTCCGAGGCACGGAGGGAACTCGGGTGGTCCATCCAATTACTGGCTAGAGGTAAGGTTGCTTAACTTCGCAATGTGCAATATATATCGCCGTCCGCTATAAGTTTATGCTCGGTTCTGCCCAAATTCTTCCGCGTTGTATAGTAACTTACGGCTCAAGCTATCTTTAGCCCGCGATTGGTCTTAGCGTGATGATATATATTGCCTTCCTCGATAAATGTGCCATCTAACACAGACTGAATTATTCAAATCTAACCAGCAGCCCTTGAGATTAGCGCGTTCAAGCAAACAAACTCCTCAGGTTACATATTAGTGAAGAAATAGATATGTCGCTCAGAGAATTAGTATTGCTATTCAGCATGGCATTGCTGCAGCCTTTTTTGCATATTTCTGAGAGACCGATTTGAGTAAATTTTTCTACTTGAAATTAGTTTTCATTACCTACTGTTCCTTACATATATTTCAATGATTTTAGCTCAGCTTTCAGATCGAATCCTAGACCTCAATTTTTCTATCCGAAGTCTTCGAGTTAGATAATCCTTTTAGTAACAAAAATAGCGTTGTAAAGTCGGTGGCGAAGTGGCGAGTTAAGGAAACTTTTCACAAACAAACAGGAAGGGGGAACGAATAAACAGCTCAAACATTCCACTCAGACCTACTGCAAACATTATCAGAAGATCGTGCCTTAAAAATTGTTGGCTCAACGTAAACATTGGATTTAAATGTGGGTTCTGCAGATATTCATTTTGAACAAATTAAGGATTGTAAAGAGTTTTAACGTAAAAACGCGTATATCTCTGGATCTATAATGCAGATTCGAAAAAAAAAAATTCTGCATGATTTTTGCGGAATGTTGTAGATATTAATTAAGTTATTACCACGTGGGCTGCGGGCTGATCTATATTTATATAAAGCGGAAAAGATTGTTTGTTTGTTTGCTAATCTCAAGAACTTCTGAACCGAATTTTAAAATTATTGTTTACAGAAATACATCGTATGTGAAAATTTCAACCGTCTAACAGCCTGGCGACAGATGGACAGCGAAATCATAGTAGGGTCCTGTTTTTTACCTTTGAAGGGGTATATACGGAATCCCTAAATGGCCATTTATTGAAGACTACTTTATGGTTTATATTTATTATTTGTTAGACATATGCTCACGCCTGTATTCCCCGAAGGGGTAGGCAGAGGTGTTGTTATCACAGCACCCACTTTTCTGTCGGTGAGTCTATCGCCGTCTCAGGCACTATACATACGTCATTGAATTACTTCTCAGAAATATGCAGGTTTCCTCACGATGTTTTCCTTCACTGTAAAGCACGTGATGTGAAATCACTGTACATATGTTTTTTTTTTTAGAAAATCTCATTGGTACAGGCTCTCTTTTTTTAATGTCAGTTACCTTTCCCGTGCTCCAAGTTAGTTCGCATTTAAGCTATATATCGGTTATAGCCAATGTTAATTAAGTGCACCGTTAAATAATTCCAAATATTAAGGTAAATACTTCAAATGTGTTCGAAATTGTTTCAATGAAGGACAGATACCGTCCTCTTGTCTATCACTCCAAAGGGACTGAGTGCCATCCAGGAGAGCTGTACATTTAATTGGTGGTTAGCTTCGATTGCCACTTTCGAGGTTCAAGGATGCTTTGAACGTTTCATACTATGAAGTACCGACGGGTGATAGGCATTCAATTTAATTCTAAGTTAATCGTGTATGATCCTGATATTCGGGTCTAACTTTGGTACCGTAACTTTTAGTGTTGATTAAATATGCTACATAAAAAATCCTTACCTTACCTTACCACATTCCTAGAGAGCAGTGATGGCCTTGGGGTTTGAGCAGTCGCCTGCTATGCAAGCGATGTAAGTTCGAATCCTAGGGCCTGTACCAATGAGTTTTTCTAAAAACCTTATTAACATCGTGAGGAAACCTGCACATGTCTGAGAAGTAAATCACGGTGGCACTTAATCGTAGTGAGTGAAATGTGGGTGTTGTTGTTACAACATCTCTCCTTACGCTACGAGGACCCTTCTGAGATAGCATGAGCATACTCGTATATATCCTAGAGCTGGAAAAATAAACAGTTTCAGTAGTGCACTAAGGCACGCGGGTATGTTTGCCGCCGGACTACTACTGGGCCAAAATTACCACCTTCGGTCATCTTCACCTTCACCTTGTGGAGCACACATCTGACACCATGGACTTGGTAGACCTAAACGCAGATGAAGAGATGACCTCGAAGCCTCCACCAACAATTGACCAACTAAGGCACAAAGCTGGAAAATGGGGAGAGCCCTTTTTGTCCAGCAGTGCAAGCTCGTAGTTTTTCTAACCGATTTTAAGACAGTACAAGACTTTTAAAACTCTCACGAGGCGGGACTCGAACCCACGACCTCTGCAGACCGTGCAGTTGCTCTACCAACAGAGCTACTCGTGATAACTCTCAACTCAACACATATGCGTTGAATTTTTCCTTCAATTGTTTTTGCGGTTTAGGGGTCGCCTTATACGAATAAGGCACACAGATGAGCGTATTCCCGTAAAAATCCACCTTTAAGTGCTAAATACGAATGTAATTTTTAAGGAGCTCTCGAACCGCCTGGTCGGCAATGCAAATCTACTACCGAACACGAGGTCTTAGGTTTGATCCCCGGCTCGGGCAGTGTCATTGGGTTCTACCATATGTAAATTTCCAGTAGGATAAGTGCCCGGTTAATGTCATGACTGGTGAAATGTGGTTAACTATTTGTAAACCTCTGCGGGGAATAAAGGCGTGAATATTATAGTTTGATTTAGTTTTCGTCCAGAATACACAGACTTTCTAGAACCCTATTACAGTTCTAAACAAATGATATTAAATTAACTGTCTGCGCTAAAACCTGGTCGAGAATAAAACGAGCTCTAAATGTTAATTAACTTTGTCAACTGCGAATAAAAAGTATGAAATGTATTCAGTTAGGTGATACTCAGGTTAGCTCTTATATTTTTAAACATTCATTCAAGACTTTAGGTACTTGATTGGTAATTGACAAATTACACTGCTTTATAATAATATTCTGTTGTTGTGGTAAGCAGGTTGTAAAGGTCAGGGGGCAGTGTTTAAATTTATCAATCAGATTGTATAAAAGAGCTCGTGGCACAGTTTCTATTGCGCATATCGAATCCTAATCTAGGCCTGTAGTTGGATGGGTGACCGCCCAAGTTCGCTCCGTGTCTCGGAGAGTGAACCCAGTTATGTAATTAATCCCTATTTCTCCTGGTCACGCTATCACAACGGCTTGACCAATTACATAATTTTTTTTTATTATTTCTAATACTGAAAAAATCCACCCATGAGATTGAGTCTAAGCACTAAGTCTAGGCACAGGTTAGGAAGTGTAAACTACACTTCTAAACTACTATTATAAAGAGGAAATAATTGTATTTTTGTGTGTATATTTGTAATAAATAAACTCAAAATTAACTGTGCCGATTTCAAAAACTCTTTCCCCATTGGAAAGCTACATCATCAGTGAGTAACATAGGCTAAATTTAATAATAAATAATGATCTCCTACCGAATTTTGGTTACGGCGGCTAATCTCTACGAGGATTAGCCATGTGCGCAGGAGATATTATAGTGCACAAGTGTGTGTGCAAACACAGGTTCACTCTTTATTCCCTCACTCTCATAGTCCGATGAGAGGCAATCCGACACGACCGGTGAGAGATCAGGCGTAGAACCAACGGCTTAACGTGCTTTCCGAGGCACGGGGGTGGAAACACCGCCAACTTCCAAACTCCGGGTATCTTATTATGAATTTCTTGACAGAAAAACCCATTATACATTTTAGACCCGACCCGGGAATCGAACCCGGGACCTCGTGATTGGCAGGCGAACATACTAACCACTAGACCAACGAGGCTAAATTTATACCCATACTCCCACGAGAACGGGAACTACGCGGGTGAAACCGCGTGACGTCCGACTAGCTTACTTATGTTAAGTTGAACTGACATATAGCTAAGCTGTTTCTCAATACGAATTCCTAAGGAAAATATTCAAATCAATCCGTTACTGGAGTACATACAAAATGTGCATGAAAAACGTAAAGAGCTCTATAAAACTGCGTAATAGGTCATTATGTGCTTGAAACGACATCGTTAGACGTTAGCCGCTTAATTTAAATCGTTTGTTACTGACGATGGCTTGCGACATTAAACGTAAGATACAAAATGCCTTGTGATAAAGATACTCATTTACGATGACAAAAGCACTTACGACATTTTACTTTTCTATGTAGTCTGTTAGGGCAGGTAGCGTCAAGAGTTTTGAGCGGTTTGCGAAAATAGTCGGGAAGACTGCACATGGATTTGTTCGCGAGTATGAAAATTTAATTGTATGTTAATAAGGCTACGCACAAGGCTTACAAGGCTTAGGTAGTAAGGTGATAGTTTTCTAAGAGAAAAATATGATACTTGTGAACAAGCCACAGCTTTAATTTTTTTACACAAATATTTAAATGCATGTGAAAGTGTACATGGTACTGCAGAAAATCTGTCTGTTTGTTTCGGAAAATCTTTGATAAGACTGAACCGACTCTGGCAGGTCCTTCAGTTATTCAATATGGTAACTTACATTAATTTATTATAATTTTTGCATACATATGCTCACGCCTTTATTCCCCGAAGGGGTAGGCATAAGAAGGGGTAGAATTTGATTAAGTGCCAACGTGACATATGGTGAGTCTATCGCCGTCTCTGTATAGTGATACATACGCCTTTGAATTACTTCTCAGAAATATGCAGGTTTCCTCACGATGTTTTCCTTCAACGTAAAGCATGTTGTGTGAAATCACTGTACATAAGTTTTTTTTAGAAAAACTCATTGGTACAGGCCCCGCTGGGATTCGAACTTGCGTCGCTTGCGTAGCAGGCGACTGCTCAAACCCCGAGGCCACCACGGCTCTCATCATTATAAATTTTATTTACATTTTAATATTTGCATTTGCAATTTTCTGTCGCCTAAATGCCCTTAGTCAACTCAGAAACTAAGCACAATAAAGTAGCATTATACAATTACAATCTCCTATAAGATGGAGGCACAGTGTGGCAACTCCTAATTTCAAACGACTTTTACGTTACCCATAATTGGTTGATAGAAGTTCCCAAAACATTTCCAATTCTGTCGAACGAAGTTACGACTTTTCGTTTCTAGATTCTTCATTTGAGTAAGAATTCTGAATATCATATGCAGATAGGCTGCCTATTTTACTTTACATAAAGGCGGACCTATTCGCAGCTCCCAAAAGAGTAGATATTCAACTTTTTCATACTTGGAAAATTCGAGATAAGCCCTCGGGCAAAACTCTCGCGTTCTATTTTATATCTTATCGTCGGGTGGTAGGGTGGAAAACCGCGTGCTGTCGACCGTAGCGGCACAAAACGATTATAACAGAAGGTCAACTCCCATTCATTGGCGGTAATAGACGACCGTATGAATACATATAAGAGTGTCGCTCTAATACGGGGACGCAAACCGGCGTTCTAGATTCAGTCTCACGCACGGATTTGGTCAATTATAGATATTGTATAACAAGTGCTGTTTGACCACACAAAGCGTTAACTCATTTGATAATCATATATTTTTAAGAGCCGTGGGCTTCGAACAGTCGTCTGCTACGCAAGCGAAGCAAGTTCAAATCCTACCAGGTCCTCTACCAATGAGTTTTTAAAAACTAATGTGCAGTAATTTAAACACCACGTGCTTTACAGTGAAGGAAAACATCGTGAGAATACCTGCATATGTCTGAGAAGTAATTCAAAGACGTATGTATAGTGCCTGAGACGGCGATAGACTCACCGTGTGTCAGGTTGGCACTTTATCATCTTCGATGAACAGTGGTTGTTGTTGTCAAAATACCTCTGCCTACCCCTTGTGGGAATATGTTTTTATGTATATTTTAACGAACGTTCAATATAAAGAGATATAAATAAAATTTAATATAAAGAGAATTAGTACGATTTGATAGAAGACCCTTGAAAGCACTTTCGCGTTTATGTGTATGCGATGATTTAGGAAGGCGTCTTTCTGTTTCCTTTCTATTTCATGGGAGCGGTGTGTTGTAAATAAATTTCGCGGTCGGGAGGATATCCTGCCTTACATATATAGGTATAGATGATGGCTTCGTGGGTTTTCAATGGACGCTGAGTTCAAATATACTTGTGTAAACTTACATTCATATTGAATGATAGACATTGCAACTTCGCATACTTATATGCGTCCAGAAGGATCCCCGAAGGAGTAAGCAGGGGTTTTTCTCAGTAAAAGCCCTTCCAATCCTGGTAGCGTAATCCTATATAATTAAGTCGTTCTGTCAATTTGAAAGTACTTTGTTAAAAATCTCATGAAATAAAGATATTTTGAATTTGAATTGACTGATGCAAATGGTGATTCCATCGCCATTTCAGGCACGGCTTTGAATTTTCTCAGACATTTACAGGTCTTTCTTTACTCGTTCAGAGCGTCAGCATTGAACACCGTGGCAATGCTACCAGCCTTCTGGGCGTGTCAGTCTTTACACCGACTTCCTACTTGTAATTAGTTAGCAATACTGCTTTTTGTATAAGTTTTTTGAATAATAAAGTATTTTGCATTGAGATATTAATTATAATGCTCACGTTTATGTTCACTGTAAAGCAAGTGGTGTGAAATCACTGCACATAGGTTTTTAGAAAAACTCGTTGTACAAAGTTGCGTCGCTTGCGTTGCAGGCGACTGCTCAAACCCCACGGCCAATAACGCTCATATTTTGTTGATATTAATTATAAAAATAATTACTAATAGAGATTTTTAAATTTTATTGACATGATACCGTGATCCTACTCCCCCGCTTATATATAACATAATCTATTACAAAGGAATAAGATTACAATTTCACTGACTGTGTTGAGCGATGTTTTAATTTAGCACGTCGACTGAGCTAAAAATATAAGATATTATTAATGTTTTTCATGATATTAACAAGAATAATGGCGCCCCTAATCTTCTGAAACGTGCTTAAAACGATTAATTACAACGATAATAATTAAGCATTTTCACAAGCTCTTGAGTTGACGGTAACAACTTTATGTTTCTAGCTTATTCGTTTAAATTAAAACCAGAGGGTCAATTATGAAGCATTTAAGCAGCACGTATTAGAAACTTCTTAGCTTTATGTATAAACTTTTTATGTATACACTTTATGATATTTTATTTTATTCTTTAAATAACGCTCACGCCTGTGGGGCAGGCTTCCGCTTACTTTCATGTATCTTACATTCAACCTATAATATATGTTTTTTCAAACCTACAACACGCACAGCTCTCGAAACATAATTTGTTTGTCTCGTTCATTACTATTACTAGTATCAACATACTGTGCTTACCATGAATTATAACAAGAAATAAATAAATAAAAATAAATCTCTTTACACTCTTCCTTCGGTTAAGAGTGCTTCGAATTAGACCGTACTGGAATTATTAATAAAAAAAATAATGAACTTAACTTCTTTTCCCTTTGAATTAGATTTGTATTTCAGCATTTAAACAGCAGATGATAATTTTTAATTGACAGATATCAACGTCGAATAATTAGTATGTCACCGTCTATCAATCACGACACCTTATTACGATAGCTGTTCGCCTGAGTGACTGTGACAAGTATACACACGTCAGATACATCTATCCTTTATTATGCGTTGTACAAATCTCACAATAAAAGCTGGTGGTGCAGATGGTAGCTAATTTCAGTATATTTCCATAAGGATATGTTTTCAGAGAAAATAGACCGATATGTTAAAAATGGTCAGGATAATTACGAGGCGGGTCTCGAACCCACGGCCTCTGCAAACCGTGCAGTTGCTCTGCCAACTGAGCTACTCGTGATCCTACCTCATGCGTGGCTTTTTCCTTTCCATGTTTTGAGCCATTCGTTGGTTTGTGGGTTGGTGTATTCATGGACCATTTTTAAAAGTTTAGAATGTAAATATGTTTGTCATGCAAAAACAATGTAATATTTGGACCAACATGGTTCCGGATTTAACGTTTATACGATTATCAAAGAGCATAATGATAATATGGGCACGGTATATTGACTAACGAGTAGGTACAACAAGCGAATCGGTAAAAAAATATATGACAATTTTATAAAACTGCTGGATGTGGCAGTGATTTTAATTTATCTACCAAATATATCCATTGCAAGTCAACGGACGAATCTGTCATTTGTAGATATTGGCGTTTGTAGAATCTAGCATTCAAGCATTTTAAACACATCTCGCATGAAAGAATAAATATGGTAACAATATGGTAAGCAGAAGTGTTGTAACAACAACACCCACATTTCGTCGAAGATAATCTAATATATAAAATTCTCGTGTCACAGTTTTCGTTGCCATACTCCTCCGAAACGGCTGGACCGATTTGTATGAAATTTTGTGTGCAGATCGGGTAGGTCTGAGAATCGGCCAACATCTATTTTTCATCCCCCCTAAATGTTAGGGGTAGTCCACCCCAAAAAAATATATGGCAATATGTTAGATACTTATACGGGAAAACAGGAAGAGAGATGCGACAATCAAACTCGCTAGTTGGTTGCACACTACATACTTTATTATTGCAATGCAATATTAATACGCGCGGGGCGTCCCGTACCCTTGCGCCTAGGCAGGACGCAGCCTGATTTACTATACCTACCTATATCACTATAAATATATAACACAATACAACGTTTGCCGGGCACAGCTAGTTTAAAATAAAAATTTCTGCACAAAAACTCATTTGTACTTTTATAGAATGTGACATATGTCAAAAACCAATACAGCATGAATAATGAACTAACTACATACACTTCACACAGAACGCACCTTCCGAATTGCATGTCTCTAGGACCCACGGCTAGCGAAGTCGATACATTGTATTTAATATTTTTACAGATGAACATTCATTGAATTTTCTGAATAAAGAATAGGAAAATATAGGTCAATGATACATATTTTCTGCGTTTGCGGTTGAAACTCTGGGCCCTTGGGGTCCAGATACTCATCGACTTTTCAAAGAGGTTGCACGTCGTCTGGTAGAAGCTCCTCGTGACAAGCGGGCTGGGGCCTTTCTCGCTCATAGAATCAACGTTGCTATTCAACGTGGCAATGCTACCAGCCTTCTTGGCACGATCCCGAGAGACACCGATTTGGGCCAAGTTTACTACTTGTAATGTAGTATGTAGTTTTAAGAACTGTTCCTTGTATTTCTTTAGCAATTATAAAATTAAAAAAATAGGAAAATTTATTTAAAAACAAAACGTCATTTTACCCGACAAGCACAAGCTATCTATCTGTTATGTCTGTAATGTTTGAGACAAGGCCTGAGAGATGGCAATTTTAAAGAAGCCCTATAAATAATTTTGTTTATTTAAATCCAGCAGAAGAAAGCTCAAACAACAAAGTCAGTTAGCTAGTAAAAATTAATCACATTTCTCTGACGGTTATCAAAGCACTATTAAGTTAATGAAGTGTTACTCCAAAAGCGAGTGTTTGCGATCTTAGTCAAGTGTTTGAACGGCAAGAGCACAAAATATAAAACATACAGAAAGACGGGTTCCATACATTGCCTTAACAATTGCGTGCACACATATTTTTTTTTATAAAAATGTATTCAGTTTGGATTCTGGTGGTAAAGCACTTATAACGTCGAATAACTACTAGTCGCTCAAAAATAACTACTGGATTTTACTCGTAGATCATGAATATTATTGAAGTCGTATCATATCGTAAACCTATCATGAGTACGTCAGAGAATATTATAAGGAAATTAATTGCAGACTGGCTTTCATTTAACCTAACTGGCTTCAATTGCCACATTGTCAGTATAATGTTCCGTATGTGCTTATATAATATTAAGGTATTAAATCATTCACACTCGAGAAAAATTATCCTTTTATAAAGCTTTTATTTTTGTCTTCAGAAAAATACCGCCCAGTATTTAAATACGGACGGATATAAAAGTCGATATATCTAATATATAAAATTCTCGTGTCACAGTTTTCGTTACCATACTCCTCCGAAACGGCTTGACCGATTTTGATGAATTTTTTGTGCTTATCCGGTATCTATGAGAATCGGCCGAAATCTATTTTTCATCCCCCTAAATGTTAGGGGTAGTCCACCCCAAAAAAAATATGGCAATACAACGTTTGCCGGGCACAGCTAGTATATTATATATTATTACATACTGGGCGGTATTTGTCTAAAGATAGAGGGGTGGGGAAGGGGAGGCTGCATTAACTGCTTACCATAAGACGACTTACGATTTCCCATCTATACAGAATAAAGAAATCATGACATTCGTATTTGTTTTTTGCAGTATCAACATGTTGCAAATATTCGTGCTTGGTTAACAAGATCTTCATATACGTCGCCCTTGTGGGGCAAGTATTTGCAACCAATTTTGAAAGCCGACCTTCTGTCACCTTTATATTAAGCAAGAGCTTAGCTTTAAGCACTCGAGATAGATGATATCGAGAGGAACAACTTCCAGATCGCTATTGACAAGTTAAAGAGCTTACTTTATAACTTAACACTTAGCTTAATTAAGTGGAGAAGCTTTGCTTTTGCTTTAAAATATTGCAAGATTTACATTAAAAGCTAAAAGGTTTGTTTCAAAGTAGGTTATGGCGGTGACGTATAGAATGAATTACATAAATAGCCAATAGTTATAACAAAAATGTTATTAAAATATAATCATAAAAAATATATATCAACAAAACATCAAATATAATATTTTTAAAATAACATTTTCCACTAGGGTATACGGGTATCTCATAAATAAGCATTAATTATCTTTACAAATAATGAAAATTTATTTGTTTGTGAATAATTCAAAATTATCAGCTTTTCTAGAAGTTCTCAGTTTTATGGAAGTATGAACGATACATACATTTAAAAAAATATCTGTCCGTCTGTTCGTTCCGGCTTATCTCTAAAACGGGCAGATAGTTGATGATAGAAGGAGAAAATTATTTAATTTTAAGTAATGGCTCAGCCAATCTTAAATATATGAGCGTTTACGAATGCACATCCAGTAATCAATATTATTTTATATCTTTGAAACCCATTTTAATTTGACCGATCGGTCATCATTCGATATCATTCCGGTATTGTTTAATGAAGAAATTTTCGGACCAACACAATATTACATTGTGGCACACGGCTCATCGATCAAAAACCTTTTAATAATTACATTGTGAGTTCCCTCCTTTGTTCTGTATTGGTTTAATTAATACAATTAACAGAAAATGTTTGCAAAGACAGGGCGATCAAAGAAAACTGGGTTATTCCTTTTTTTCCAGACATCTTTAGAGGGTCGGAGTTAAAACGGTTTTTAAAGCTTTCTCAAGAGTTCTTAGATATGAAGGGAGACGATATTAATAATGAAGTGGCCGAATATTACAGAAGATTTGTTTGATCTCTGATTTTTTATTCTATGAATGGGACTGGGTGTGCCACTACGGAACACAAGGTCTTGAGTTCGAATCCACGGCCGGGAAAACAGTCAATGGGTTTTTCCATGTCCAATTTTTGTTGCAGTGCATTTCGCTGGCAACCTTCAGTTCTAACAATTAGTATCAATGTCAAAGTCTAAAATATCTTTATTCGACTAGAATTTTAACAAAGTACTTTCAAATCGTCAGAATGACATAATTATACAGGATTATACATGATACCGCCAGGTTCGGAAGGTTGCTTTTACTGAGAAGAACTTGGCGAGAAACTCAGTAATCACCCTTTTCAAAAATATTATGAATTTTTAACAATACAAAATAAATCACTTAAGAAACATAAACCCGTTGACACAGTTCCAATGCACAAATTTCGATAAAAAATAACATAAATAGAAGTCTAATAGTTCTACTCATAACTAAATGCGTAGCTTGAGATGACCAGCCCCAACAAGCAGCACCTGTTCACAAGTATGACGTGAATGCCAACCATTTGCCGTGCAACCCACCCTGAGTATCAGTAAACAGCGTTCAATTAAACTAACCGACAAACGTTTTGCCATCCGTTACGTCAACATCAGGAAAACGAAACGAAAACAGAGGATAGAAAACAGTCTTATGAAAAAGCGGGTAGAAATAATAAGCTTTGTAAAAGTATACACTCCCCGTAATCAATCAACCAAGGGAGCTATATTTCAGCCACATTTCAGTACTTTCCTAAATACACATAATTTGCCGCAAAATCACTATCAGATTGTGATGGAT
The DNA here is from genome assembly GCA_929442735.1 of Watsonalla binaria. NCBI lineage: Eukaryota > Metazoa > Arthropoda > Insecta > Lepidoptera > Drepanidae > Watsonalla > Watsonalla binaria. The sequence goes on from OV838933.1 coordinate 10,046,802, forward strand.
GGGGGAACAATTTATATCCTTGGGAGAGTGAGGGTAGCGATGCGAAATGGTGAGAAAATAATCACGAATGTTTCGATTGGACAAACATCTCGATACATTGTAATTGTTTTCAATCGCAGTCGATCGTAGCGAGTCGGACTCGCGTGTAAGCGCCGCTCATCGAACCCGGCACGTTGCATCGCGTCTGCTGATGATCGGTTCCATTTGGATTTGGCGCGACTCGGCCCAATCGTTGCATCAAAACCTCTCGATGCTTTCATTGCCAGGTCGAGTCGATGGCTGACTCAATAGAGATTTTGGCAGACTCCATTTATTTCGATTGTTGAAACTTTTCGCAATCGCGCATCTGTAAGGGCTGGGGTTCAAGAGAGGAACGGCATGGTCCAACCCTAATTGTGATGTATTTGCGAATGAATGGAAGACGATACCGTTTCCATGCCTCGAGTATTGTTAGAAGCAGATGAATTTGATTTAGTGGTTTTAGTTCTAACTTGATTAAAGCTTTAGAAAAACTCATTATCAGACCGGTGACCACAAATTGAATCTTGGTTCACTCGCGTTCCAGGCGACTACTCAAACCATTTCGTCACCACAGTATATATTAACTGAGGAGCTCGTGGCACAGTTGCTACTGCGCATATCATTCGATCAGCGAAGTTAAGCAGCCCTAACCCTAGCCCGTAATTGGAAGGGTGACCGCCCGAGTTCCCTCAAAGCCTCGGAGAGCACGTTAAGCTGTCGGTCCCGGTTGCCAATTTATTATCTTTGGCAATCGTTACAGGTCAGTCGGAGGACTAAAATAATCTGTCAACTGGTTTAGCCCAGATCACAGATTTTCCTCGTGAAAGTTTTTATACGAAGCGACTGTCAGATCACAGTCGCTTCGTATAAAAATCAGGGTTGAATCAAGTGCCGACCCCAACAAAGTATGGGATAAGGCCAGTGAGATGATGAGTATATATTAACTGAAACACAATATCATTCAAACCAATGAGGCACTGATAAAAGAATTAAATCAGCAGCAACTCACTCGCTTTAATTAAAAACCAAACAGCGAACTCGTTTAAAAATCCATACCCGGTTTTTCTCCCAATTACCAACAGATGTTGTACCCGGTCGCGAGCAGTTTTCACATCGTTTACACTTACCCGGGTCAATTTATACCCGGCTTTTCTAACTTTCCCATTCGCGGAGCGTTAGCCTTTATATAGCCTAGATTATCGAATATCATGACCGTATTTTCTCTAGCTTACGATCGAATTGACCTTTCTATCGGGTTCGGATGGCTTTTTGATTCGTTTCACAATGTTCGTCCCTCGTATTTTGTATGTATATGATTTTAGATAGATAGATAGATAGATCGATAAAACGTTTATTTGTCACACACTAATAAGTTAAACAAAACTACAAAGATGAAGACCTACAAAATAAATATTAACAGTAAATGAGTAAACGATAACAATGGAACTTAGGTCTAGCAATATGACAGTGCGCTGCAGTGGTGCAAATAGGCCATGGCTCAGTGTATCGGTTTGCTTTTACGACCAAAACACTGGTATTCTGCTACCACCCAAAATTATACCAACAATATTAAACCTATATAAAAATAGTAAAAAATTCAAATTTCGACAATTTTTCTAGCTTCTGCCCGCGATTTTGTCCGCCTGGAACAGTTAATTTGGGCTTACGATAATTTTAACCCGTGATTGGTTTTAGCGTGATGATATACAGCCTCTAGCGTTTCTCGATATCGATCGATGGGCTATCTCATACTAAAAGTATTTTTCAAATCGGGCCTGTTGTTCCTGAGATAAGCGAGTCCAAACAACAAACTCTTCAGCTTTATATATTAGTTTAGGATTACGACGAATAGAGAAAGGGAAGGTAGAAGAGAAGAGAGGAAGAGGGAGACCAAGGCTTACATACATAAGACAAGTTAAGGAAACGGTGTCTGTCATGACGTATAAGGAGGAAAATGAGATGGAACTGGACAGAGACTAATGGAAAGAGTTGCATCGGTTACACCGACAACAGTTATTACTCTTAAAATCACGACGATGATGTGAGAAAGGGCATAACGGGAAATCTCGTTTGAATTTAAAACTGTTTGACTTGCGACTGTACCTCCACCTTACAGAAGATCACATACAACCTTTAAGGAGTTCTTAAAATTTGAGTACAGTTCGTCAGTGCTCGATATAGGCCAGGAAGCATGTTGAAGGTTTACCATCATCACTTCAAGCAATGTATTAAGAATTTCTGAGCTCTAACGTCGGGGTCGCCACTCTGACTACGTATGTTTGGGTGACTGATGTGCTAAAATGACGTTTATTCAACTGACAGCGGAACAGGGTAACATTAGCCTCACGCTTCGCTAATGTACGAGAATGACATATGTCATGTTACTGATTTGGCATTTCCACACATTTTGTACGTTTCTACTAGCGTAAACGCATGTAACACTAACCTATATCTAGTCGCGACGGGAATCGTAAGCGATACAGCGTTCAAACGTCAAAGCTAAGAATCTCTTGCACTGCTAAAACGATCATAGTTGGCCCCTACATGTGTTAATTAAGTTGAACCCTGTTTGCGCACAGTCAAAGTGCATATTCCATTGTGCATTCGACCAAATCGAATTAGACAATTCGCAGCTACCAACTTGGTAATTAGCCCACCAATATTCACTCGGCACTGTTTTGGCCGTGATCATAAGCTGGTCGGGTTTTGTGGCTAATTGTATTTTGTGTGAATTGAATTCATGTTCACGCGGCAACATATGGCGCAATGATATTCAATGCATGATAATGGTTCATAATAATAATTAACTATCGATAGAAAACTATTAATATACATGTTTGTAGTACGGAGATGGAAAGAGATTCGAATTGTGTCCATGGGCTTACATCATCATCTCCCTGGCCTTATCCCATAGGTACACTGTTGGGGTCGGCACTTGATTCAACCCGAAGTGGCTGATCACTTGATTATTATACGAAACGGCTGCCATCTGACCTTCGCAACCCCTTTTACGAGGAAAATCTGTGATCTGGGTTAAACCAGTTGTTGTTGAGATTATTTTAGGCCTCCGACTGATCTGTAACGATTGCCAAAGATGATAAATAGGCAACCGGGACCGACGGCTTAACGTGCTCTCCGAAGCATGGAGGGAAACTCGGGCGGTCACCCATCCAATTACTAGCTAGAGGTAAGGTTGCTTAACTTCGCTGATCGAATGATATGCGCAATAAAAACTGTGCCAAGAGCTCCTCAGTCCATGGGCTTACATAAGGAATTTATTTGATGTTGTATTTTCAAATTGTATAATATTTTAAGAGTAATTACTAAGTTTCTTGCCAGGTTCTTCTCAGTTCAAGCAACCTTCCGAACCTGGCGATAGCATGTCGCACGCTCAGAACGATAGGGACTCAACTTCAAATATTGCGAAAACTAATTAAGATCATCATAGGCAGCCCTAAAAATATATGCTCCACCCCAAGTATCTAAAAAAACTGTTTTTTTTTATTTATCGACAAAACATAGCCTAGACTTTAATATAAAATATAAATTAACTCTAACTGTACTCAAAACTAAGGGATCTATGATTGTGATTTCCAAAAACGATTTTGATTCCTGGATTGAGCTCCTATCCTTCCCTATCGTTCTGAGGATGCGATGTATAATCCTTTATAATTATGTCATTCTGACGACTTGAAAGTACTTTGTTAGAAGTCTAATCGAATAAAGATATTTTTGACTTTGACTTTGACTTTGAATGTCAATAGTCATTTTTAAATAAACTTCAAATAACCAAATCGATGAAATCAAATAATTTTATTAAATATTAGCTGTGCCCTGCGGTTTGACCCGCGTAGACTTAATTTCCTTTAGAGTCGCGCTCAGTTACTTCATTGAACCATTAACTATCTGCCATTGAAAATCCCGTAGAAATCAGTCCAGCCACTTCAGAGATTACCAGAGATTAGATATAACATTTTCTTTTAAATTTTTTCTTCAATTTTTTTTTTATTTGAGTGTCATATATTATTTCATATGCATTTAGTGAAAAGTTGTTTCAAAGTCAAAGTCAAAGTCAAAGTCAAGAGTATCTTTATTCGATTAGACGTTTACAAAGCACTTTCAAATCGTCAGAATGACACAATTATACAGGATTATACATGCTACCGCCAGGTTCGGAAGGTTGCTTTTACTGAGAAGAACCTGGCAAGAAACTCAGTAATTACTCTTTTCAAAAATATTATACAATATAAAGAATACAAAATAAATAATTTAAAAAACGTAAGCTCATGGACAATGTTCCAATGCACAAATGTCGATAAAAATTAACATAACTAAAAATCTAGTACATCTACTTATAACTAAATGCGTAGCTTGAGATGACCAGCCCCCACAAGCAGCACCTGTTCACAAGTATGACGTGAATGCCAGCCATTGACCTCCTCAACCATCATAGAGGGAAGTGGACAACCCGTCATCCAGACGCCGCCGTGTTAATTTTAAATTACAAACAGACACTTCGATTTTATTTATCTGTATGTGTAGATAAGGGAAAACCCAGTTATATCCCCCACTGTTAGTAAAAGAAGCGGAGTATAGATACTTATCTTCATCTCTATAGTTCTTATTTTCGATATAGCCACAGTATTATTACCACTGCAACCACGAAGCACAGCTGCGCCCCGCGGTTTCAATAAAATCTGTTCGTTTGTTAATACTGTATATACTAAGCCGTGGTGGCCTTGAGGTTTGAGCAGTCGCCTGCTAAGCAAGCGACGCAAGTTCGAATCCCAGCGGGGCCTGTACCAATGAGTTTTTCTAAAAAACATATGTACATATACATACATACATATGCTCACGCCTGTATTCCCCGAAGGGGTAGGCAGAGGTGTTGTTATCACAACACCCACTTTTCACCGAATTTGATTAAGTGCCAACGTGACAGATGGTGAGTCTATCGTCGTCTCAGGCACTATACATACGTCTTTGAATTACTTCTCAGAAATATGCAGGTTTCCTCACGATGTTTTCCTTCACCGTAAAGCACGTGGTGTGAAATCACTGTACATAAGTTTTTTAGAAAAACTCATAGGTACAGGCCCCGCTGGGATTCGAACTTGCGTCGCTTGCGTAGCAGGCGACTGCTCTAACCCCGAGGCCACCACGACTCCTCGGGAACGGTCGCGGGCTGTAGCTAGTAATATGCTTTAAAATGCCAAGAATAAAGGGCGGCTAATATACCTGAATAAAGTAGGAACAGGGGTCCTACTATCATCGGTTTTAGCAGAGCGTATTAAGAACTTTTGTATCAGTATCAGGAGTTTGCCATCGTTTTTGGCCGACTTCAGAAAAAGAGAAGGTAATGCTTCCCAAGTTTAATTTGATTCAGTTCTGATGGTGGCATTCATGAGAATTCGAGGGAACTTTCGAAAATCTTACTGACGACTAGTGAGTTTGTTCAGAAGGTGTGGAGTCGACCTGATGATGGAGTTGACAGACAGTCGATCGAACTCCTCAACGATTTACAGGAAGTACCTAGTGCTTGAGCTTGATTAATTCGTATTGATGAGGACTTTACACCTAAATGTGACTGGCGTAGGTGCACTTTGCAAAAACTCAGTGAAAAGCGCGAATAAAATTATTTTACAAAAAAAAGGTTATTTTTCGTCTCCGCTGAAAAATTTATGAGAAATTGTGCAGCCCCTCATAGCGGAGAGGTAAAGAACGAACATTTATCATACAATTAATATTGTTGGTGACGCTAGCGAGTATAGATTTGGCAAGCGGCGCAAGGCTCGTGATTAAAGCACTAAACTTTGACGAGTCATTTTGGTATCGTAAAATTAAACGTCAAAGCTAAGAAGTTCTCAATACGCGCTGCTTAAACGATCATAGTTGGCCCCCTGGACAAGGTACTCCGCTTGATATTTTCGCGGTTGAAGGTCGGAGGGAGAAATGCCTCACAAAAAATAAAACTATTTTCGGAACCAAACTAACGTGCCGTGAACTAAGGTATGTGTGTGAGTGGAGTCGTATTCTATACAGTAATACCTCAGACATATATATTTCGAAACACCTCAAGTATTTTATATAATTATAGACTAACTGTGTACTGCGATTTCACGCGCCTAGATTAAGTTTCAAGCGGATTAAAACGGGACCCAAACTTTGATAAAAAATTATAGCCTTAGTTTTTAAAATATCAGGCGGTAAAGTCCCACTAAAAACGATTCAGCTGTTTTAGAGATAAACCGAACATTGTTTTTTATTTAATAAAACAGAAAATAGTTTTTTTCTTGTACGTACCGAATATATATTGATTTGCGTTTAGTGAGAAGTTGTTAAATTGAAATTACAAACAGACTCTTCAATTTTATTTATCTATACATATGTATTATGGGTAAGAGAGTCAGGAGTAGACCTATAGACCGATGGATTGATGACCTACAAACGATAGCAGGAGACAGCAGAAGATAGAGCACAATGGAGACAGTTGGAGGAGGCCTACACCCGAGAGGGACCATGACTCAATATTACTACTATAATTTAGAAGCTTTTTCTTACATATCTTTAAATTTTATTGTATTTTGTTATGTTAGGATTAAGTCAAGGAACAATAAAGGCTTATTATTATTATTGTAATATTTATGTATTAAGATAATACATAAATATTACTTATATTATTTATATATACTAGCTGTATTGCCATATTTATTATATTAAAACTCATTGGTACAGGACCCGCTGGGATTCGAACTGAGCCACGGTATATATAAGATAGATAGAATACCTAAATAGTATAAAAAACAGCTTTATAAAATTCCACTATAAGGTCCAGAATAGGGTTGTAGGACAAGCAATCATTTGTCTCGATGCCGGCGAGCCGGAACGTTGACAAATTATTGCGAAACAGGCCGAACCAAAGAAAGATTCCCTTTTATTGCTAATGACTGGCCTTACTCAGTGAGATTCAAAACGTGAGTGTTAAAAGCGCTCGCTAGTTTAATTTAACTGATAAATCAACGAGCGAAAAACATAATTTATACAGAGAGAAAAATTAAGTGTTTAAATTAAAAAAAAATCATTAAATGCATGTGGAAAGAGGTTTTATGTGAGCATGATACGCAGCGTGTGATCGGTAAGAATAGAAGAAGATGTAAGATGTGACGGATGACAGAACGATGGTGGACGACGTGAAAGACGGAAGACGTATTGATTATTTTAAGTGTTTAATTAAGTTATCATATTAAGAAGACGAAGTAAAGAAGATATCAGTCAAGCCTTCATATTTAATTTATTTCAATCCCACATGCATATGAAAGTTTATACGATACTCACATAAAAAAAACAATTAAAGTAATTATCTGTAATTTTTTTATATAATAAAAACATTAGTGTTCCGCGGGCCACCAAATACAGCCGTGGTTCGCAGCTAGCTCTTTTATTAAAAACTAGCTGTGCCCCTCGGTTTCACCCGTGTAGACTTCATTTTATGGGTGGATTTTTTCGAACCCTAACTTAATAAAGTATCCTAAGTTACTCCTTTTAACATCAACTACCTGTCAGTGAAAGTCTCATAGAAATCGTTCCAGACGTCGAGTTTACCCGGAACAAACAGACAGACAAACAAACGGGAAGAGAAAATGTTAAGAATTTGTTTATATATGTAGGTACTTACATTATATACTTTCATATGCATTAAGTGACAAGATGTTATTTTGAAATTACAAACAGACACTTCATTTTTATTTATCTGTATGTATAGTTCGTGACATAGTATCCTATGTCCTTCTCCTGGTTCTAAGCTACCTCCCCACCAATTTTCAGCCAAATCGGTTCAGCCGTTGTTGAATTACAAATAGTGTAACTAACACGACTTTCTTTTGTATATATATATATAGATTTCAAATCACGCTTTTATGTGCAATGAAAATGGACATGTCGTCACAAAAGTGAAGTCATACTTGGTGCTAATACTGCTTAATAAAACTCTAACAAATTCCTGTACCTACCTACCTATTACAATTAATGTCATTGCAACGAAAAGATGCTACGCCGAGTCGCTACGAGTTCGTAGCACCCTGGTTGTCTACGAAACTCGTAGATCAATATATAAGACAACCTTTTTGTGATGCCAGCTTATAATCATAATATACATGACAGCCGTGGTGGAGCAGTCGTCTGCTACACAAGCGACGCAAGTTCGAAACCCAGCTGCCTGCAGCAATGTGTTTTCGTAAACACTAAGTGCAGTAATTTCACCCCACGTGCTTTACGGTAAAGGTAAATATCGTGAGGTAACCTGCATATGTTTGAGAAGTAATTCAAAGACGTTTGTATAGTACTTGAGACGGCGATGGACTCACCCTCTGTCACGTTGGCACTTAATCATAGTCGGTGAAATGTGGGTGTTGTTGTTACAACACCTCTGCTTACCCCTTCGGGGATATCGTGATTATATTTATGTTCCATTATTAGAGGAGCACGTGGCACAGTTACTATTGCGCATATCATTCGATCAGCGAAGTTAAGCAACCCTAGCCCTAGCCAGTAATTGGATGGGTGACCGCCCGAGTTCCCTCCGTGCCTCGGAGAGCACGTTAAGCCGTCGGTCCCGGTTGCCAATTTCTTTGGCAATCGTTACAGGTCGGTCGGAGGCCTAAATAGTCTGACAACTGGTTTAATCCAGATCACAGATTTTCCTCATTTAAGGGGTTGCGAAGGGCAGATGGCAGTCGCTTCGTATAACAATCAGGTGATCAGCCACATCGGGTTGAAACAAGTGCCGACCCCAACAATGTGGGATAAGGCCAAAGAGATGGTGATTTAAGTCAATAATTTTTGTTAAACTCACTAATTTGCACAACATTAAGCAACAAGACAAATCATATTATGTTCAACAATGACACAAACTATAATACCTCCATCATCAAACAGTGCAGTAATTGGATTAGTTCCGTTCATGTTAACCAAATTATGTTAGTTATAAGTTCGGGAGCGAGACCCGCCGTAGTCATCAAATTATGACCGAATTAAGGCAAACAAACTGATGATCCCTTAGTAATTCAATAAGTGTACCTGTTTATTCCGTGTCCGTTCTAAATGAATCATTAATTTCACAGCCTGTACCCCTATCACGGGTTTGCAACCATTTTCGTAATCTATACTCGCTAGCGTCACTCGCAATATTTGTATGAGATATTTTAGTTCTTCACGTCACCGGTGGGAGTCGCTGCACAATTTCTCATACTAATATATTCAGCGGAGACGCTAGCGAGTATAGATTACGTAAACGGTGGCAAACCCGTGATAGGGGTACTGATGGCTTAGTGGTGTAATATTATGCGGGTTTGATGAGTAGATACTATTTTGTGGTACATACAGACATGCTCACGCCTGTATTCCCCGAAGGGGTAGCCAGAGATAGTTTACGGCTATATAATAAATTCGAATCATCGGAATGAAACAAGTCCCCATTTCGCACAACCCCGACCTCATTTATAATATCTATGGAAAACATTGAATGACTAATTCATTTATTTTATTTTAGAAGCCGTGGTGGCATTGGGGTTTGAGCAGTCGCCTGCTACGCAAGCGACGCAAGTTCGAATCCCAGCGAGGCCTGAAACTCATTGGTAAATGAGTTTTTCTAAAAAACTTATGTGCATTTATTTCACACCACGTGCTTTACGGCGAAGAAAAACATCGTGAAGAAACCTGCATATGTCTGAGAAGTAATTCAAAGACGTATGTACAGTGGGTGTTGTGATTACAGCACCTCTGCCTACCCGTTCGGGGAATACAGGCGTGAGTATATGTATGTATGACATCTTAATTTATTTATCTACGGGAAAACCTTTTTAATATACCAAATATATACATAAGTATATTATATTTTAATATAATAAGTAACTAAAAACTAATTACAAGTAGAAAACTTGGCCCAAATCGGTGTCTCTCGGGATCGTGGCAAGAAGGCTGGCAGCATTGCCACGTTGAATAGCAATGCTGATTCTCTGAGCGAGAAAAGCCCCAGCCCGCTTGTCACGAGAAGCTTCTACCAGACGACGTGCAACCTCTTTGAAAAGTTGATGTGCATCTGGACCCCAAGGTCCCAGAGTTTCAACCGCAAACGCAGAAAATATGTATCCTTGACCAATGCAAGCATATTTCCGGCGCTTGAGGCACTCCTGCTGAACAGCAGCAGCACCGGCCGCCACAGCAGTGCCGGGGAGATGGGACGGAGCCAACGTATCGACACACGTGGCATCCCACACCAGCGGCCGGCCCAATCTCCACGGCACCAGTGACATACCATCCGGCCTCCGGCCATCGCTGCGTGCCAAACCTACTGGTTCCAGTACAGCAGGCACCCCGGCGGTGACCAGAGCCCGGCGTATTAGTTCATTGATGGAAGAATGACGACATTGTCGACCCGCGCTACTGACGCATGACAGACCATGGTGTCCGAAGATGTCCACACTATCTCCACAGTGACACCGATGAGGGACAATTTATTTATCATATTTTACCTTCCATCTATTTTCCTCTCCCGTAAGTGTTATATAATAACTTGGCTTAGGTTTAACGTGACAATACACGCCTCGTGTTATTAACAAGCGTGATACAAATACAATGCAAGCACTATCTGCCACACGCAATTCTGGTGGGAAATTAGCGCCAAATTGCTGCTACATAGTAGACATATTAATGAGCGCAAGTCATGAGCGATTTGCACTAAAACGCACTTATGCAATGGCAGAATGACCTAAACGACTTATGACACTTCACGTTACATTATGCTTGTTTAATCGCCTTATAACATTTCACGCTTGATTATGCTTGTTAAAATATTTTAACTGCCTGGAAAGTCAGAGTTTTTTTGATGATTCGAGATTATTATCTATACATACATACTTTACACACACATAATATACAGATAGTGACTGTTTATAATTTCAAAATAACAGCTTTTCACTAAATGGATACGAATGTAAATGCGGTACTGAGATTAAAAAAGCAATTTTTCTCTCTCTGTCTATCTCTATGTTTGTCTGTCTGTTCAAACTTATCCCCGAGACGGCCGGACCGATTTAAACGGGACTTTCACTACCAGATAGTTATTTTTATTTAAATGAACCAATATGTTTTATATTGGTTCCGCTGGTCACCCATGAAATTAACTTTACGCGGGTAAAACCACGTGGCACAAGTAGTATAAATGAATATTATAAAACTGAAAGGTAATAAAGAGGATATTACAAAACATGGTTTAAACATACTAAACTCGGAATAAAACTATGTCCATCCCTGTTTAAATCGATATCACAGAAAGAGATGGAGCTAATTTTAAACCAAATACTATTATAGTTTATGTTTGGAATAAGAGAGGAAGAGTTGGTTCGTTTGTTTGATTAAACCCTCAAGTTACTTACTAGTTTGAATTGTTTTTTTTTGGATGATTCATTCATCATTGATCACTTTCAGATAGTTTGGCGCTTAAGTCATTTTGCGTTGATTTCGGTACTAACCGACAGCTGGTATTCTCGTCATACTTGTGAACAGGCGCTGCTAGTGGGGCTGGTCATCTCAAGCTACACAATTATACTATTACGTAGTACTTATTTTCAGTTTTAATTTTTTTTTATATCAGCTTTTGTGCACTGAAACTGTGTCCATGGGCTTTTTTTTATGATTTATATTGTATTACTCAAAGCTGTAAAATTTTGTTTTTTAAAAGAGTAATTACTCAGTTTCTTGCCATGTTCCCTCAGTAAAAGCAACCTTCCGAACCTGGCGGTAGCATGTATAATCCTATTTAATCATGTCTTTCTGACGATTTGAAAGTACTTTGTAAAAAGTCTAATCGAATAAAGATATTTTGAATTTGAATTTGAATTTGACACGTATAATACATTTTAATTATATAGTTGATACGTTTGCACTTATTGCCAAAAAAATATGTATACGTGCATAAGCGCCATAGATTATATATTAATTATCGTTGATTATATTCACGGTAAGTTCATTACTTAAACCTTTAATAAGGCTTTGTGGGGTCATTATCTTGAGAGAATAGAAAAACAAAGTGGTTTACCGCCATCACGAATAGAACGATACGAAGATAAACAGACCGGACAGAGGGCTACGAGGGATTACTCTTATAACAATTGTTATATAAATGAGGCTTGGGCCTTTATTAATTCCTTGGAGAACCTTAACCTAAATGGAACTTTAATTCAGCCTGTATAACATTAGAATAAGGTCATTTGATTATTCATCATCAACTCCTCATCAAAAGAAGAGCCGTGGTGGCCTTGAGGTTTGAGCAGGCCCCTGCTACGCAAGCGACGCAAGTTCGAATCCCAGCGGGGCCCGTACCAATGAGTTTTTCTAAAAAACTTATGTACAGTGATTTCACACCTCGTGCTTTACGTTGAAGGAAAACGTCGTGAGGAAACCTGCATATGTCTGAGAAGTAATTCAAAGACGTATGTATAGGGCATGCTTACTCCTTTGGGGACACTTCTGGAATGTCGTGAGCATATATATTTATTTTACAGTTAAACTATGAATGAATTGTCTAAAGTCAAATTTAACAAAGTCCCAAAATTAAAAGATCCCTTGCAGTTATTTAAGCATTAATTAAATTCCCTGACAAAATTCCCAGAAATGGGTTTAAAATCTTCATTGTGTAGAAACCAAAGCGAAACGAAAACTTTAAATTTATTAACTTTGCAAGTTTGCAAAAGTTGTTGAATCGCCGCCAATTTCATTACAAACTTCCGGACCGCGGCATTTTTGTAAGTTATGCAATTAATTGAGATGATAAAGTGTAACAAAATGATATAAAAATAGAGAGGGCGTAACGTGATCTCCCGTTTAAAATTATGAACCTGAGGACTCTTACTGGAACTTTACAGGAAGTTAATTGGACTTTATTCACAAATGACAATTTTTTTTCTTTGATCGTTAGTGTATCCATCTATACAGATGAATAAAATTGGAGTGTCTTTTTGTAACTCCAAAATAACAGCTTCTCACTTAATGCATATGAAATTATACGGTACAGAATAAAAAAATAAATTTACAATTTTTTTCTCTATCTGTCTGCCCGTTCGTTCCGGGTAAGCTCTGAAACGGCTGGAATGATTTTAACGGGACTTTCGCTGGCAGATAGCTAATGTAACAAGGAGTAACTCTGGCAAAAATTGAAGTCTACGCGAAAGAAACCGCAGGGCACAGCTAGTACAAAAGATATATTGTAATTTTAGTTGACCGTGCTGAAGCTGATACTCGGCTGGGGCCCAGCTCGGTCTGGCGTGAGTTATCCTTAACAAACTCTTTGTTACTAATATTGCGAAAAACTTAAATCAACCTTATACATTGATACACATAAATTTCTCAAAGTAACGCTTGATTTTATTTATAAGTGAATAATAATTTCCTGTCCCGGTCACTGCTTAGTCCTCGGCAATCAACGAATGTTCTACGATCTTGTTAGGGAATAGGGATGCTAGCCAAAGATATCGATTGTTGATCCAAATGTGTTCTTTATTTTTGCAGTTTTGGATCACTCTAAGGAGGCTCTATGCCGGTTATAGTAAAACAATTCGAGTCATAACAAATAACAATAATAAATTTTAGCAAATCGGGGCAAGTTTTCAAATAAATTTACCTCATTACTTATCGTTTTCTACGTCGATCATTATTGCCTCAAAAGCGGCTAAACTGGATAAATATTTGTTTTTGTTCACCAGGTATGAAATAGATTATTTAATTTGTTATCTCACTAGACCAATAAACAAAATAATATGGTTAAAACATAGTCAATGCAAACTCCAAAAAATTGCTATAAAACTTTTGCGGTAAAATTGATTCATCGTAAATTATCGACAAATAATACATAGACTTGCTCCCATCCCTAGTTCTCAATAGAAGCGCCCGATAACAGCGCCCGGGGCGCAGATGTTCACACTTTAACGGCGGATAATTTGTTACAAGCTAGCGTTGATAAACTGTGTTAATTGTGCCGCGATACTGCCGGCTGATAATTGTAGCCAGCTGTAACTTACTTCTATATTTCCTCTCCTCATCTCAAGCCTTAAGTAACGACGGTACCGCTGGTCTAGTTAGTTTTATAGGTTCGATTCCTGCATCAGGACATTTTTTTGTTATGACTACATTAACGCGTTCACTGCTAACGACGCGTATGTGCGTCCAACTGTTAGAGAATTTACGAAGAAGTTGAAATGTTAGCAGTGAATGTGTTAAGTTCGAATCCCAGCGGGGCCTGTACCAATGAGTTTTTCTTAAAACTTATGTACAGTGATTTCACACCACGTGCTTTACGGTGAAGGAAAACATCGTGAGGAAACCTACATATGTCTGTGAAGTAATTCAAAAAAGTATAAAAACTCACCATCTGCTTACCCCTTCGGGGAATACAGGCGCATATATGTATGTAGTACATTATTTTTTTTAAATTTATATATATTATTTTTATTTAAAAAGAACTTTTATTTAAGGTTCCACGGGCCACCCATGAAATTATATTTACGCGACTGAACCAGCTAGACTTTTAATAAAGTAATCAACTTTTACAAATAAACAAGCTCAAGTACCCGTTAAGAAAGGGAATTGAGAAAAACATAAACTTTTAACAACATCGTCCTTGTACATCAACAGCTATAACGTGTAACAGATGTCAAAAACGATGTACATCGTAAAACATCGATAAACGTGATTACAACGCTCTCGGCCCGCTTACAGTATCGATACCTTGACGGTGAGTTTATCGATACATCGACGTAGATATATTTGTATCGATAACGCCGTTCTATGGGCGCGTATCGCAATTTCGGTACGGAAGATGAGTGTCGCAGATGCAAGAAATATTGGATGTTCCTCTTTAAAAATTCTCACAAAAAACTGGATTGGATTATTCAGCGGATACATAAAATATTACACATACATACGCCCACGCCATTCCTGAAGGGGTAGGCAGAGGTGTCGTAATAAGTATACCGACTTTTCACCGACAGATGGTGAGTTTATCGCCGTCTCAAGCACTATACATACTTCTTTGAATTAGCTCTCAGGCATAAACAGATTTCCTCACGTTTGATGTTTTCCTTCACCGTAAAGCACGTGCTGTGAAATCACTGTTCATAAGGCCTCGCTGGCATTCAAACTTGCTGCTATACCCCACAGCCACCACAGCTCTCTGAGCTGCAGCAAACTGTATGTATTCGGTACTGAGTAACAGGTGGGCCATTGAGTACCGAGTAACGAAACGTTACACGCGAATGCATTTCGTTATTCGCATTTTTCGTTTTATGGGTACGTGTCATGCGTCACACGTCTGTACGCGTACGACTCGATTAGTTGCTCCAATATTACATATCGCACCCTCAGAACGATAGGGACTCGACTCAAAATTTGCGAAAATCATTATGTTAAGATAGACAGACCTCAAAAAGTGTATATTTATAATAATAATGATCTACCGAATTTCGGTTACGGCGGCTAATCTCAACGAGGATCAGCCATGTGCGCAGGAGATATTATAGTGCACAGATGTGTGCGCAGACACAGATGCACTCTTTATTCCCTCACTCTCATAGTCCGATGGGAGGCAATCAGACACGACCGGAGAGAGATCAGGTGTAGGACCAACGGCTTAACGTGCTTTCCGAGGGACGGAAATATATTTATACATACTACACGTACGACATTCGAAACGTACGAATTCCAAAACAACAAATTGTTTCTAAAAATAAATTAAAAATATATATAAAAGTAAGTAGGTATATTCAAAAAACAAACAATCTACTCAAACAAAATAAAAAACAGTTAAAATATTGTAAAAATCATAGTACATTGCTAAATAAACTGGAAACTACAACGGTACAATTAGAAAATAGCTATTTAAAATATGAAGCTGACATTCAGCGACTGCAGGCAGAGATCTCAGTATTAACTATATCATTAGATAAAATGACATCAAAATATGAGTGCTCACGCAAAGAAATTCAGGAGCACATTATGGCACTAACTGAGGTAGTTGATATGTCCAAATATAATTATGACCGCTTTATATCACTATCAAATAAATGTGATTGCGACTCGGATCTACAACAAGACCAAACACCTGTTTGTCAGTCTGTACTGAATGACAGCTCCACCAAGCATTTCACAAGCAGTACTTCCCATAACTGTGTTCAACATAATAATATCTTGACATTGTATAGTGATGAATTGGGACAAAATATGGGGTTGCACTTATCGCACAGTGTTGGTCATGGTACTAACCACTGTATACCTGGTGCAGATTTTAAACATCTTGTGGCAAACATCCTGAGCGACCAATGCAGCACCAGCTCAACCTTAGCTATCTTATGTGGGAGAAGGGGAAATATGAATAAAAATGAATTAATTAAATTAATGGATTCGCTGAGTTGCCTTAGTGCGAAAAATATAATATTATTTGCATTTCCCTACAGCAGAGGATTGTCACAGAGGGAAAATAATATTAGATATAATTTGAATTGTTGCATGCAAACAATAACCAATTATAATAATTTTTTTACATTTATTGACATAAATAACAATTCAATTATTTCATATTTTAATGTGACAAGTGAAAGATTTTATCTTTCCTTTAGATATAAACGACAAGTAGCAAGCATGCTACATTATTGTATACACGTATTTAATTTGAACACAGCCAAATCATTGGCTAACAAGACTGCTTCTATTGAGCAGGCAAACAAGGACATTATATGTAATGATTCTTTGGAATATGTTCCAAATACTTTAAATTAAGTTATAAGACAACAGAGACAATCTCTGGCGATTTTATGAATAATAATGCTACTTCCTTTATTAAACTTGTTCATCAGAACATCCAAGGAATGTTAAATAAAGAATTAGAATTGGAGTTGTTCATGGACTGTAATGATATTCATGTATTATGTTTAACAGAACATTGGCTTAGGGACGAGCAGTTCATGTTCAACTTCTGTAACCATCAGGTTGCTAGTGCCTTCAGCAGGAAGGTTGCAATACGAGGAGGCTCCATGATTATTTTAGAAAAACGCATGAAATATAAAGAACGTCTGGATGTTGTGCACCTTTCTGCGGAGAGTACTATTGAGTTATCATGTATAGAGTTAGAGCAATACATTGTTGTGTGCGTATACCGACCCCCTAGTGGAGCTTTCGAGCATTTTGAACAAATCATGGATGAAGTTTTGGTAAAAGTCTGTACTTCAGGTAAAAATATAATCATATGTGGAGACTTTAATGTCAATATTTTAGAAAATTCATCCATGAGCAATCGATTAAAATGCCTTTTTAGTTCCTCTAATTTATTTTACTTATTTTCTGAGCCAACACGAATAACAAGTTCATCAGCAACTTGCATTGATAACGTGTTCACAAACTTTCGGCCCACTAGTAATGAAATCATAAGTAAATTAGACTCTGACCACTGTGGCCAATTAATAACTTTCAGTAAGAAAAATGTGAAAGCTCCCAAGAAAAGAGTTACTTATATTCCCATAAATGCAAATCGCTTGAGCCGTTTTCGAGGTAATGTACAAAGTAAGTTTCCTTTAATAAATAACCACCTTGCGTGTAATGCAATGTACAATTCTTTTTTTCAAATTGTACACGCAGAACATAAGCGCATATTTACCCCGAAGACGGTTCTATTGGGAAAACGTTTGTCGTTTAGTGAGTGGGCTACCCCAGGCATTCACATAAGTAGACGAAGGCTGTATGAACTTTATCAAGAAAAATCTATTAATTTTAATTTGGAATTTACAAATTATGTTAAAAATTACTCAAAATTATTTAAAAAGGTTTGTTCAGACGCCAAGTCTATTGCTGTGAGAAATAAAATTTTGAAGTCCTCCAATGTAACTAAAACAACTTGGGACATTATTAATTCTGAAACTGGAAAAACTTCTCTTAAGAATGACTCAATAACTCTAAAAATTAATGATCATATAATTAAGACTGATATTGATGTGGCAACTACTTTTGAGACATTCTTTGCTGATATACCAGTTTCATTAACCAAAGCCTTAAATTCGTCTCCCGCAGCAGCAGAAGCCATTTTAAAAATGCATGTGGATAAATGTAACGTTGCATTTAAGTTTAAAACTGTTACCCCCAGAGACATTGTCAAAACTTTTGAAACGCTAGATATGAAGAATTCAGCTGATTTATGGGGACTTTCTGTTAAAGTACTCAATAGTATTATTGATATTGTTGCTACTGATCTAGCTTTATTATTTAATGTTTGTATTGAAAGTGGTGAATTTCCTGATCAAATGAAGTATAGTAAAATAATTCCTTTATTAAAAGCTGGTAGTATTAACGACCCTACGAACTTTAGACCTATATCAATACTGCCAATTTTCAGTAAAATTTTTGAAAAACTAATACTTAATCAACTTTTAGCCTTTTTTAATGAACATAATTTGATGCACACTAAACAATACGGTTTCACAAAGGGTCGCTCGACTACCGATGCAGGTGTCGAGCTCATTAGAAAAATTCTTGAAGCTTGGGAAGCTTCACAGGATGCTCTAGGTGTATTCTGTGATCTATCTAAAGCCTTTGATTGTGTGCACCATGAAACGTTGATCAGGAAGTTAGATCACTACGGTGTAAGAGACCTGGCTCTAAAACTTATATCTTCATATCTAAGTAATAGAATACAAAAAGTCGATATACATGGCGTAACATCTCCGGGGTGTCCAATAGAGATGGGTGTTCCACAGGGTTCAATTCTTGGTCCGTTTCTCTTTTTAACTTATATTAATGATTTACCTTACATGGTAAGCAATAAACACGATATTGTATTATTTGCTGATGATACTTCTCTGATTTTTAAGATAGACCGGCAAAAAGCTAACCTTGACGATGTGAATAATGCTCTCTCTGACGTAGTACATTGGTTCAGCGCTAATAACTTAGTACTCAATAGTAAAAAAACTAAATGTGTCAAGTTCACTATGCCAAATGTGAAACAAGTGCAAACCAATGTACTTATCAACGACGAAGTGTTGGACCTTGTTGAAACAACAGTTTTCCTTGGAGTTACATTGGATCATAAATTGCAATGGGGGCCCCATATAGCTGGATTGTCGAAAAGACTCAGTTCTGCAGCATTCGCAGTAAGGAAAATTAGACACCTAACTGATATAAACACAGCTCGGTTGGTCTATTTTAGTTATTTCCATAGTGTTATGTCTTATGGCATCCTTTTATGGGGAAATGCTACAGACATCAGTTCTATCTTTGTGCTGCAGAAACGGGCTGTTCGTGCAATCTATAAACTCAAATCTAGAGATTCTCTCAGAGAGAAGTTTAAAGAAATAGGGATAATGACTGTGGCATGTCAATACATATTTGAAAATTTGATATATGTAAGAAAGAATATAGATAGTTTTAAGAAAAATAGTGATATGCACAATATAAATACACGCAAGAGGGATAAACTCCGTGTCCCTGTGACTAGACTGCACAAAACTAGTAACTCTTTTGTGGGGCAAAGTATACGCCTTTTCAATAAACTACCATTAAAAATGTGTGAACTACCATTTTTAAGTTTTAAGGCAAGCATCAAACAGAAACTTTGTGAAAAAGCATATTATAGTGTAACTGAGTATATTGATGATAGCCAAGTATGGCAATGAGTTGCTCACTCTTCCATTGAAATGTACTTAAGCAACCCTATGTATATAGAAGGGACACATGTAAAAAAAAAAAAACCGGGGAGTTTGTTTCGCCGTTTCTTCTCCTGACAGGCTTACTTTTGGAAACGGTAGTAAATTTACTTAAGTTAACGTAAGAAAAATGACGTTCAATAAGTGTTCCAAGTGTCCCTTATATTGAATAAAACTTTTTGATTTGATTTGATTTGACAATGCACTACCTAAACTATACTTTAATATAAAATACATTGTATTCAAAACTAATCAAATAATTACTGCCTATGTTATAAATTCAAAATAGACGATTGCGATATCAAAAGTTTTTTTTGATTTGAGCCTCTATCGTTCTGAGGATGCGATATTATGTTATGGAGTATCAGAAATAACGAGTAACACAACAAAACGAAACAAACAAGCTCCAATCGCTTTAGGAAGGAATATATACGGGTATGCTTATTTTCGTTACTTCTACATCTCTAGATCTATGTTTTTTTTTAATACTCAAAACACACAACCGCCTCCACCGTTCCATACATCCAAGGCCAGCACTCAAGTTTACTTGCCCTTACGCGACAATCGGGGCCAATCACGACGAGAGACGACACAGGCTCGTCGCATTATGCCGAGATTGCCCTGTCATTGGGTGTACACCTTGTGGTAACGATATAGGCTGTGGGGTCTACTTGAATGAAGCATTACAGTGGTGAGGTTTTGGGATGTTTCATCATATTAAGCAGATAAGCAGTGCTTACCATTTGTGATGACTGAATACACTCGTGCAGTGTTTGTGTGTGTGTCTACCATACCAAAACCTATGTACCTACGTGCCACATTGGTATGTAATTAACTTTAGGTAGGTTAATTACCTGCCTACCCTACTTATTGATTATGCTTACCCCTCTGAAAATCCAATGCGGTGTATATTCGTGGGTCAAATTTGTGTTTGCGTATTTCTCAATAGTACGTTTTGTTGACCCTAATACTATTTTTAACCTACTTCAAAAAAGGGGGTCATCAATCCGAATGTATGCTTTTTTTTAAGAAGCGAATTCAACATACGGGTAAAAGAAAACGTTGAGTAGGATAGCAGGCGAATTATGCTCACTCCTGTATTCTCCGAAGGAGTAAGCAGAGGCGTTGTACTAACAGCACCCACTTTTCACCGAAGATGATTAAGTGCCAACGTGACAGAGGGTGAGTCCATCGCCGTCTCAGGCTCTATACATACGTCTTTAAATTACTTCTCAGAATGCAGGTTCTCTCACGATGTTTTCCTTCACCGTATAGCACTTGGTGGCCCCGCTGGGATCCGAACTTGCGTCGCTTGCGTAGCAGGCGACTGCTCAATCCCCAAGGCTACCACGGCTCTAAATATTATTTATTTACAGATAAATCGTAATTTTATTCATAAATAATCAGTAAGGAACGGTTTCACGCTGGTTTCATTTCATGAGTGACTTTACATCGGAACGGAAAAAATAAAAGTAGTTAAGTTACTCTAGCTAGTAACTTGAACTTCTACCATCCACCAGTGAAAGTCCCGTCAAAATCGGTTCAGCCGTTCCAAAGATTAGTTAGAACAAACAGGCAGAATTTTTTTTTAAGATATATTTTTTATTTTTGAGCCATATAAACTTTCACAAGCATCCAGTGAAAAGCTGGTATTACGAACAGAAGATTATTTATCCGTTTTATTTATATATATATAGTAGTAATGAACGGAAGGAGGAAGTTATCATGGCTCCGAAACCTAAGGCAATGGACTGGGATAAACAGCGTCGAAGATTTGTTTAAGCTTGCAAAAAATAAGGAGAAATTTGCGGAGCTGACGGCCAACCTCCATTAGTGGAGAGGCACCGCAAGAAGATGAAGAATGAAGGGTACTGAAGTAATTGAAAAGAAAAGCTTAAAATATTTTGGAGTGACCAACAAGCTTGAGGATTTAAAATATTAAATCGCGTGATCAAAGTCAAGGACAAAAGCTAGTATTACATAAGCCCAAATCCTATTTACCGACCAAACAATATAACGAGCACAAAGGCAGCTAATATAAGAACGGATTGACAAACACACAGCAAATTACTTACTGTATATTTCTTCTAAGCAATATAATTTTATCCTTGTCATCGGAGGGCTTATTAATTTGGTGCTGTTTGAGGAATCCGCTGACATATTTTTTGATGATTAACATACATATGCTCACGCCTGTATTCCTCGAAGGGGCCGGCAAAGGTGTTGCAATCACAACACCCACTTTTCACCGAAGTTGATTAAGTGCCAACGTGACAGATGGTGAGTCCATCACCGTCTCAGACGCTTTACATACGTCATTGAATTACTTCTCAGAAATATGCAGGTTTCCTCACGATGTTTTCCTTCATCGTAAATCACTTGAAATCACAAGGATGGAAAATATTTTCAACAGACAACATCGCCTATAGCACAGCGCCTCAACTCGTAAATACTATATTTAACTTGATTTTAACCGTGATCGTCAAATCAAGCATGTGATAACCTTGTTTACAACCTTTAAGGCTTGTCAAAACATACACAACATACAACTGCACGCTTTACACAAAATAATTAACTTTACCCTCCTTCAAAGCACATCAAGTATTCTTCAGAAGTTTTCACTCGTGACTGTTAATATTTCACATCGTTCTGTATGTAACTTAATTATTAACGTGAAAAGTTACACTTCAATTAAGTGCTGATTAAGCATTCTTGTACCTACTCAACTTTGGAACACTGGCGGTTCATTAAAATAAGGATTTCCTTTGCTTTTTACGGTAGAGGAAATTACTCCTTTTAAAATTAGCTAACAGCTATTGAAAGTCCCGTTAAAATCGGTACAGCTGTTTCGGAGAGTAATCGGAACAAACATACGAACGGACAGACAGACAGAGATTTCTTTTAATTGGTTGTCTATTTCCATAGCATGTATACTTTCATTATGCATTTATTGAAAAGCCGTTATTTTGGAATTACAAACAGACACTTAAACTTTATTTATCTGTATAGATATAGATAGATGTATGGATTACTAAAAACGTTATAATATTTATTAGTGAAATTAAAAAATACTCATAAGAGGTATAATTCGTACAAGAGCTAGGTATAAATAATATTTACGTCGTAAATTCTATATACTTATACATAATAATATATGCTAGGTTTGTTCATAAAATATATACAAATAAGGTTAATTTTATTGGTGTTCAGAGGTTCGAAGCCCGTTGAACAAACCCGGAACGTAAATCATTCAACCCTTTTTACCCTTTGGAAGAACACAAATTACGCCAAACGTCGTTCACGTGCTGCTCGTAGAAAATATGTAAAGAAACCATACTTCTTTAATATGTGTAATGACAGCCTACATGGGTGGTTAAACAGCTATTGTGTCAAGTAGACAGAACTAACATAAAAATGGAGTCGTTGGGCTGATAAAATAATATAAAGGAATTGACTAATTTAAAGAATAAACATTAAATGTCGTTTCTTTGTTTACAGGTAAGATAATATGATTTTAGAGCCTTGGTGGCCTCGGGGTTAGAGCAGTCGCCTGCTACGCAAGCGACGCAAGTTCGAATCCCAGCGGGGCCTGTACCAATGAGTTTTTCTTAAAAAAAAAACTTATGTACAGTGATTTCACACCACGTGCTTTACGGTGAAGGAAAACATCGTGAGGAAACCTGCATATTTCTGAGAAGTAATTCAAAGACGTATGTATAGTGCCTGAGACGGCGATAGACTCACCATCTGTCACGTTAGTACTTAATCATCTTCAGTGAAAAGTGGGTGTTGTGATAACACCTCTGCCTACCCCTTCGGGGAGTACAGGCGTGAGCATATGTATGTATGTATAGTATGATTTTAGTTAAATATTGTTAATATTGTCATTGCCGCGGGGACCCGCTCGATGCAGGCCGCTTCCAACCGGGTGAGGTGGAAATCATTGGGAGAGGCCTATGTTCAGCAGTGGACGTCCTATGGCTGATATGATGATGATGATGAATATTGTTATATGTGTAAATAGTAAAATAAATCTTTGTTCACAGAGCAACGCAATTGTTTATTGAAATTTCACAATTCCTGCCATTTTGTCTTATAAATATATCAATGAAGTTATATCATTATCATATTTTTGTAAATTAAAAGTTAGCACAATCTTAGACATATAAATAATGTTTAAAAATTGCTGTGCCCCGCGGTTTCACACGCGTTAGCATACCCTAAGTTTTTTATTAAAAGTAGCCAAAACTTTCATCCCCTATTTCATCCCCTTGGGGGTAGAATTAATCAAATCCTTTCTTAGCGGATGCCTACGTCATAACATCTACCTGCATGCCAAATTTCAGCCCGACCCGTCCAGTGGTTTGGGCTGTGCGTTGATAGATCACTATGTCAGTCAGTCAGTCAGTCACCTTAGAGTTATATACATTTAGATACTTGCTGTGCCCCGCAGTTTCACCCGCTTATTCTACCCAACTGCCAAGGAAGGATAATGTTAGCCATAATTGCATCTTACACCTATATGTATATACATATAATCTGAATCTCGGCTGAACGGCTCCAATGATTTTCATGAAATTTCGTATGTAGGAGGTTTCTGGGCAACAAAGTAATTAGCTAGGTTTCATCTTCAGAAAACATCGTTTTGACCATGTATAAGCAATGAAAAACTCCTACAATATCATTACAATAGGAAAGTATATTTCGCCGGCATCTGTCAAGTTATGATAGCTCAGTCGCGAGACTTACAGCCTATGGGGCGAAAAAGAAGCTAAAGTACTCCGGTTCGACTCCAAATTGCAGTGGTTCGATTTTTCCCCTTTTTTTTCAACATACATTCGTAATTATTTTCACGTCCGTATGTCATGGGGGTAGGCAGAGCCCACATGCTAAATATCAAGTCCTTTCTCTTGTGTGAAAAAGAGTAAGGGTTAACCAGGTACTAAAGATCAAAGTTATTTGGCAAACATAGTTAGTGAACGCTGCAATGACCGTTTTGAATAATTTACCAGACCAGTGGACAATATGATAGGGCATGGCCTAAAATTAGGGTAGTTATAAACTGGTGCGGTTCACATAACACGGGTTATTAATGCGATTGAAAGACAATCGATTTTTTTTTACATTTGTGCAGTTCGGCTAATCGGCTAATGCAGCCTATGAACGTAACCAGCACCAGTCACTTGCGCCCGCCTTAAAAGTTTATTTCCGCTTTTATTAAAGAGCCGTCGTGGCCTTGGGTTGGAGCAGTTGCCTGCTACGCAAGCGACGCAAGTTCTAATCCCAGCGGGGCCAAGTACCAATGGTTTTTACAAGTACCTGAGACGGCGATGGACTCACCATCTGTCACGTTGGCTCTTAATCATCTTCGGTGAAAATTGGGTGTTGTGATTACAATACCTCTGCGTACCCCTTTGGGGAATACAGGTGTGAGCATACGTATGTATGTATAAAATACATATCAGCTCGATCGATTAATGACAACAGATTTTTGATTTTGTTGCAAAATTCCACCCGGACAGACGTACATACATTGCAAGTTAATAAAATGTTGTAACATTGTAATATCATCAAGATGTTTATCACACACAACTTCACAAACTCTATATTTCCTTTGATAATTCCGACCAATCAGGTTATGCAATTTTCCAATGGCAAGGGGCGGCACGAATGGTCCCAATTGCCGAAGTGCATCTGGGTCGACCCAGACTTAATGCCATAATAAGATGCTCAGTAAAAAGTTTACAAAAGAACGGCTTCCTACATTTGTCAATAATCGTTCGAAGATCTCTCCTGACTGGATATTGCGTCGACTTACTATGTAATGTCTTTTTTCCTCTCCATTGTGGCGTTCTTGTCGTAAGGAACTAATGATAGAGATAAACAAACTTGACTTTTGTGCACTGGAACTGTGTCCATGGGCTTATATATATTTTTATGATTTATATAGTTTTACTCAAAGCTGTAAAAATATTTTTTTAAAACAGTAATTACTGAGTTTCTTGCCAGGTTCTTTTCAGTAAAAGCAACCTTCCGAACCTGGCGGTAGCATGTATAATCCTATGTAATCGTGTCTTTCTGACGACTTGAAAGTACTTTGTAAAAAGTCTAATCGAATAAAGATATTTTTGAATTTTGAATTTGAATTTGTTAAAAAACAAAGAATTAAATTCCAAACACTCTGTTCCAAGATATCTGTCCGTATCTCTATCTGTCTGTTTGTTCCAGCTGATCTCCAACACGGCAGGACCAAATTTAACGGAACTCACTAGCAGATGGCAAATTTTACAAGTGGTAAGTTAGTCTACTTTTATTAAAAAAAAATACATTAGGGTTCCGCTGACCACACATGAAATTAAGTTTACTGGGGTGAATAATAGTAATAAATACGAAACCACTATCAACGACTACGGCACGACATCGTTCTTCATTACGTTAATAAGACGCTCTTGAATTATATTATTTTTATATTTTATATATTGCTTCTGTTGTCGAATTGATTCCGACAGACAGCCGTGTGAAGTTGTGCTCAGGCAAATCGCCGATTTCAAGAGACCTGTCAAGTACTCCATGCTCCTATGCAAGGATACCTGCAAGCGTGATATGAAGAGCTTCGATGTGGATAAAAGACACACGCCTATGTCAGAACCCGAGGTCGCCGTGCAGAATCATCTGGAAGCCTGGCTCGACAGCATTAAGCAGAAAAGGCTTCGAACAACTGGCACTGCTTCACCCTCAGATCCTCGGTTCACTTGCGACAGAGATGCCGTGCTGGGGTGCAAGGCCAGGAGACCTCCTCGTGTGCCCGATCCATTGTTTGTCCTAAGGATACGTCCGAGGGAACGACAATGGCTTCGGGACGGTGCACCCTGGACGTCGCCGACAGTCTCTTCGGGGGCCTCCATCGAGTGACTTAGCTCCTCGATGGCGATCCCTGGGGACACTGTCGTCGATGACCAACACCTGGCACTCGACGCAGGTGGCGGAGGTGGAATTCGCTCCTTGTGCGTCTCTGTTCAGCAGAGATGACAACGGATGCGAGCCTGCGTCACCCATTCCCAAGGCCCGGCGTGCCTATGGGAACTAGACCTTCTGTCTAGGGCTGGGGGGTGATACCCAGTCAAACGTCAGGGGGATGGGGAGGCACTCCGAAAGGGGTGCCCGGGGTTGACGCTATCTCGCTCGTCACCCCGTGAATGCCGTAATCACCGGCTCTTCCTTCAACGATTCCAGTTAGCGAGGCTGGATACGTCGGGGAGTCGGTGACCGGAGAGGGCTTGCCTTAATTGGCCGGCCTGCGAGGAGCAAACCTCTATAAAAATCCGACAGCGAAGTCGTGAAAACCTGAGAGGCTCTGGGCCACCTCTCAGTATGTAAGTCCCCCATTGTCGGAATGGGCGTCACCCGGCAATGGTCTCTATTTCGTCCCACACTCGTGGGAACAGTTATGGAGAATTCTAATAAAAAACCAATGACGAAGGGAGGAGAACAAAAAGAGGACGAGGGAGTTAAATCCCAAGACGGACAGGAGATTACGGGTGAGAAGCAGCTGCTGACCCCCGTAGTAGTGGTGGAAAGCTGCAGCAATGTAGCGGTGGCGGTGCGAACAAGGTCGCAGAAGAGGAGCAGGACGAACTCCGGCTCCTCCTGCGGTGAGCAGAAGGCCGCCAAGGTTGGTTCGGCGACGCGCGGGCGAGCGCGCACAGGCGCCGCCGCCGCTAAACCAAGAAGGGACCGGAGTGGGCGCTTCATTCGGCCACCTACACCGTGTGCGGGAAGCGAACGCGAGGAGGACAGCGACGCGATGTCGGATATGTCCCTCGTGTCGCTGACCTCCGGGGAGGCAGACGCTGCGCGCAGGACCGGCCCTTCAGGGACGAGCCGCGCGGCGTTCCTGAAGGACGTCGCGGACGACCTGTCCGACTCAGAATTGGCCCTGACTAATACCAGGGCCAAGAAGAAGCTGCCCTCGGTGGAGGAGCTGATGAGGAAGATGGAGGAGATGCCCACACATGAGTTGGGCACCCTCATAAAGGAGCAGCAGACGGCGGTGGAGCGTGTGGCGGACAGGTCGAAGCACCTAAAAGGCAACTTCGTGCACCAATTGCGTGTGAGTGCACGAAGGACCGAGGCGGCGTCGCTCGTCCTGGCGACGCGTACATCTGCGGGCGCAAACACCGAAAGGTTAGAGCGCGAAAACGCGGAATTGCGCTCGCAGATGGCGGCTCTCTCCGCCAGGATGGAGAAGCTCATCGAGGAGCTCTCTGCCCTCCGCGGGGCGGGCAGGGGAGAGGCCAGTGATGCCGCCTCGGCACTGCCGTCGGGGGTGGAAGACCTCACGCGCGCCATCATGGTCCAGGTGGGGACCATGATGAGCGCCCGCTTTGAGGCCCTGGAGGAGAGGCTGCTCCCCGAAAGGCGCATGCGTCCCCCGCTAGCCGCGGATGCTGGGAGAGCGCCCCAGGCGCCTGCCGGGCCATCTGTGAGGCTGGAAGCCCCAGCCTCCCAGGCACCCGCGCCGGCGATCCCTGGGCGCAAGAGGAAGGGAAGGGGGGGTAGGAGGAATAAGGGGAGGACACCGGCTGCTGTGGCAGTGCTGCCGGCTCCTGCTCCTCCCTCAGCTCCTGCTCCTGTCCCAGCTCCGCGAGCTGTACAGGTCCAGCCCCCCCAGGTGGCCTGGTCCACTGTGGTGGGGCGTAAGGCCCAACCTAGGGCTGGGCCGAACTCGGGGTCCTCTCCTGCGGTGTCCCAGCGGCCGGCGCCTTCAACAAGGCCCCCGCCGCCGCGCAAACCGGAGCGGGCACCCTCAAAGCCGCCAGCTACCGCAGCGATCACAGTGACGATCCCAGAGGGATCGGATGTCACGTACGCTGCGGTGATGGCGGCCGCGAGGGAAAGGATCAAGCTCACCGAGCTTGGCATTCTGTCCTTAAGGAACAGAAAAGCCATCACCGGTGGGCTGATCCTGGAGGTGTCCGGTCCGGACTGTGCCACCAAGGCCGACGCGCTTGCTAGCCGCATGCGCGAGTCCCTCTCCGACATGGGCGTGCGTATTGTGCGCCCTGTCAAGATGGGGGACATGAGGGTGATGGACCTCAATGAGGCCATCACCCCCCAGGACGTGGCGGCGGCAATCGCGGAGGCCGGAGGCTGCGCGGCGGCCGATGTTAAGGTGGGGGACATAAAGCGCCCCTCCCGTCTGGCGCTCGGGACTGTGTGGGTCCGCTGCCCACTCACCGCGGTGCGCAAGCTGGTTGCAGCCGGGCGCATCACGGTTGGGTGGGTATCGGTGCGGGTTGAGGCACTGGAGGCACGGCCTCTACAGTGCTTCCGGTGCCTCGAGATCGGCCACGTGCGTAGCACATGTCCGAGCTCGACGGATCGGAGCACCATGTGCTACGCATGTGGCGAGGCGGACCACAGGGCGAGTGAATGCACTCGCCCACTGAAGTGCCCGCTCTGCGCGGACCTGGGCCGGCCCTCTGGCCACAGGATGGGGGGCAAGAAATGCTCTGCCCCTCGTGGCAAGAGGGGCCGTAAGCCGGGTCCCGCGCAGCCGAGCGGCACGGGTCCGGCTCGGTCGGGTTCTGCCCCGACCGAGGCGGCAAAGAAGGCCCCAGCACGGCCTTAAGGCCCCAAAGAGCCCTGCAGTGCAACCTGAACCACTGTCGCGCGGCGCAGGACTTGTTCCAACAGTCCGTCGCGCAGTGGTCGGTTGCACTGGCGGTGGTGGCGGAGCCATATCGCGTCGTCCCAAACCACCCTCGCTGGTTTGGTGACGACATGGACTCCGTCGCCATATATTGGGGTGGCGGTAGCGGCGACCCTCCCTGCTCCCTCATTGAGAGGGGGCTGGGATACGTCGCCGTGAGCTGGGGCCGCATAGTCGTTGTGGGCTGCTATGTCTCCCCCAACTGTACCCTCGCCGTCTACGAGGCGTACCTGGACGGGGTGGCCAACTGCATTCGCAGATGTCTGCCTCGTCCCGTGCTCGTCCTGGGCGACTTCAACGCTCACTCTCGTGAGTGGGGGAGCGCCCGGGATGACCCAAAGGGGGAGACAGTGCTGGAATGGGCGGCGGCGCTGGACCTCCGGTTGCTTAACCGGGGGTCCGTCAGCACCTGCGTGCGCTGGCAGGGGGAGTCGATCGTGGACCTCTCGTGGGCGACTCCCCAGGCCGCGCGCATGGTGACGGGGTGGAGAGTGGCGGAAGAGATGGTCACATTATCCGACCATCGCTACATAGCGATGGATGTGGCCATCCGCCCTCCCCGCCCCGACAGCCGCCGCCGTAGCAGCCCGCCGCGACGATGGTCTCTCAAGCGGCTCGACAGAGATCGTCTCTGCGCCGCAGCCATCGTCGCGGCCTGGCCTGAGAGCCAAGCGGATGGGATCCTGCCCGATCCTGAAAGGGAAGCCGCCTGGTTCCGGGACACGATGACGTCCATATGTGACGCGTCGATGCCCCGGACCAGACCTGCCAAGCCCCGGGCCGTGTACTGGTGGTCGGAGAGCATCGCGGAGCTGCGCGAGATATGCCTCCGCGCCCGACGCCAGTACACGCGTGCCCGGAGAAGAAGGCGAGCCACAGCCGAAGAGTTGGGTGGAGCCTACGTGGCATACCGAGGCGCCACGAAGGCGCTGCAGGCAGCCATTGCCAGCGCCAAGGCTCGGTCGTGGGATGAGCTCATCGGGGGACTGGAGAGGGATCCATGGGGCCGCCCGTACAGGATGGTACTGGGCAAGCTGCGCCCGTGGGTCCCTCCGTTGACGGAAACTCTGGACCCGGCATTCGTGGAGAGGGTAGTCGATACCCTCTTCCCCAGGGTCCAGAGCAGTCCCGCGCCCCCCTCTCCTTCGGAACCGACCATCTGGTCCGAAGAGATGGGGGTGACGACCGATGAGCTGGACCGAGCCGTGAGGCGCCTCGGAGCCCGAAACACGGCACCAGGCCCCGACGGAATTCCTGGTCGGGCCTGGGTGTTGGCTCTACCCAACGGACTGGGGGACAGGCTGCGGCGGCTGTTCAACGACTGCCTACGCTGCGGCGTGTTCCCCAGTGGCTGGAAAGTGGCTGGGTTGGTTCTCCTCCATAAGGATGGAAGACCCGCGGACTCTTCCTCCGCGTATCGTCCTCTCTGCCTACTAGATGAGGCGGGAAAGCTGCTCGAAAGAGTGTTGGCTGACCGCCTCAGTACGCACCTGACGAGCGTCGGGCCGGACCTGTCGGAAGACCAATATGGCTTCCGACGCGCGCGGTCGACAGTGGACGCGATCATTCGCGTCCGAACACTGTCGACGCAGGCTGTATCCCGGGGCGGAGTGGCGTTGGCTATCAGCCTTGATATAGTCAACGCCTTCAACAGCCTGCCCTGGGATGCAATATGGGGGGCCCTGGTGTACCACCGCGTGCCCCCCTACCTGCAGCGCGTGGTCCGTGCCTACTTGCACGACAGGTGCGTGCAATATGTGGGCGGAGATGGACGACTTCACCGGAGGAAGGTGTACTGCGGGGTCCCACAGGGATCGGTCCTAGGGCCACTCCTGTGGAACCTCGCGTACGATGCGGTCCTGCGGGTCGACCGCCCCGACGGCGTTAGCATCGTCTGCTATGCGGACGACACGCTGGTGCTAGCCGTCGGGGCGACCTTCGAGGAGACCAACCGGCTCGCCGAGCTTGGCGTGGCATGCGTCGTGGAGAAAATCCACGAGCTGGGCCTTCGGGTAGCGCCGGAGAAGACCGAGGCGCTGTGGTTCCACAAACTCCCGAGGGGAAGGGAACCACCCAGCTCGTCGGTTCGCATAGGTGACGTGGAGGTCCGGGTGGGACGGTACTTAAAGTACCTTGGTCTCACCCTGGACGGTCGCTGGGGCTTCGAGGAGCACTTCAGCCGCATGGTCCCCCGGATCAAGAGGGTAGCGGGTGCATTGCACAGACTGCTGCCCAATCTCGGGGGGCCGAGTGAAGGAGTCCGCCGCCTCTATGCGGGGGTCGTGCGATCCGTGGCTCTCTACGGAGCACCCGTCTGGTCTTCCAGACTGGGTGTTAGGCGCTGCAGAACTATGTATAATAGTATGCAGCGTCCTATGGCCATCCGGGTCGCACGGGGGTACCGTACCCTGTCCTTTGAGGCGGCCACTGTCCTGGCGCGGTTTCCGCCCCTGGACATCCTGGCGGAGATGGATGCTCGTATTTACGACCGTCTCCGCCGGGCGGACGGAACCGCGCCTCCTAATGCGGCTGAAGTGCGGAGGCAGGAGCACCGACGTGCGCTCTTGGCGTGGCGTGAGCGGCTTTGTGAGCCGCAGAACGCCCGCCAACGCGCTGTCGGTGCAATTTTGCCGAGCCTCGGGCCCTGGCTAAAGAGGAAGGACCACGTCACCTTCCGGCTGACGCAGGTACTCACCGGACACGGGTGTTTCGGTGAGTACCTGAATCGGATCGGTCGCGAACCGACGGCGCAATGCCACCATTGCGGCTGTGACCGGGATTCCGCACAGCACACGCTGGAGCAGTGCCCAGCGTGGAGCTCGGAGCGTCGAGTCCTGGTCACCAGGATCGGGCAGGACCTCTCTCTGCCACGCGTAGTGACGGCTATGCTGGCAGACAGAGAGGCATGGAGGGCCGTAGTCTCCTTCTGCGAGACGGTAATGTCCCAGAAGGAGACCTCCGAGCGGGATCGGGAGAGAGCCGATCCCTCTCGGAGACGACGGCGACGGCGGGGCGGAGGCAACGCACGCCCCGGTCCGTCCACCCAATAGCCAGGGTCTAAGAATATGGCTATGGTATCCCCTGCCTGTCGTAAGAGGCGACTAAAAGGGGGCCGGAGGGCCCGCTGGCGGTGGTCGGGGTGGGAGCTTTGACCACCGGCGCGGGCCCGGGAAGGTGGCAGCGCGATGTGGCTCGCGCTGCCTTGCACAGCGAGGTCTCCAGGGGCGGCGTCACAGCTGCCCCGGGGATGTGCCCCGGCAAAGTGTGGGGGGACACCGGTGCGTTCTATCAGAGTACCCGGAGTCCCCCCTGAGCACTGAGGACGGCCACCGGGGGGGTTTTAGTGCGGTAAAAATCCCACATACCCCGATCTGCCTCTCCCAGGGCGGTCGGGGACCTTTTGAAGGTTTCCCCCTCGTCAACAAAAAAAAAAAAAAAAAAAAAAAAAAAAAAAAAAAAAAATAGTTGCCGGGCGGCCATTGGTCTGCTAAGCCACAGGAGAAGATGCAAGATATAATACACAGCACTGCAGCAATCATCTGATAAGATGAAGGTGTCTATGATGCTAGATGTTATCGTTAAATATGAGTGCTGTCCATCAGTGTATTTTTATTTTGTGGTGAAAGGTACATTCGTCCGCGACATCGACAGAGCAAATAATACAAAATTGGCTCAATTCACATTCACTTTGTAAAATGTTACCCCTCTCGCATCAGTATGCTGAAAGAATTCACGCTTTATGGCAGCCGTGTCGTATGAAATTACTGAAAATGACAAACGTTTACATACCTTTCACTTTGGATTGGGTATAACATTTTATAACGAGCCGTGGTGGCCTTGAGGTTTGAGCAGTCGTCTGCTACCAGGCGACGGGACGAATTCCAGCGGGGCCTGTACTAATGAGTTTTTCTAAAAAACTTATGTACAGTGATTTCACCCCACGTGCTTTACGGTGAAGGAAAACATCGTGAGGAAACCTGCATATTTCTGAGAAGTAATTCAATGACGTATGCAAAGTGTCTGAGACGGCGATGGACTCACCATCTGTCACGTGGCACCTAATCATCTGCAGTGAAAATTGGGTGTTGTAATTACAACACCTCTGCCTACCCCTTCGGGGAATACAGGCGTGAACATGTGTGTGTGGTTTATAAATCTATATGTATGCTCACGCCATCCCAGAAGAGTCCCCGAAGGGGTAAGCAGAGGTGTTGTAACACACCGAACCTACATTTCACCGAATATGGTTAAGTACCAACGTGACAGAGGGTGAGCCCATCGCCGTCTCAGGCACTATACATACATATATAAGCTACTAGATGTTCCCTGCGGGTTTACCCTAAAGTTTCTTTTTTAAATAAAAGTTGCCTGCGTTACTCCTTGTAACGTTAGCTATCTGCCAGTTGAAATCGGTCCAGCTATTTCGGATATTAGCCGGAACAAACAGACAGAGAAACAGAGAGACAGCAAAAAAATATTCTTTCTCTAGCATTCGAGTTTAAAAAATAATAATGAATAAAAAAATCAACCGTGAAAAATAATATTTGTCCACATAAAGGCTCGACACAAATCTGTAAATGCTCTCCTAATTTGTAAAAACCTTGTTGACCGTTTTCTCAAAAATAGTATTCTAAAAAAAAAGGAAAAAAAGAAAAAAAATAACCCGTGAACGTCAGTCTCGAACCGGGGTACTCTATTTTCGTTATCACCCAATAAGCTGGAAGCCTGACGTTTGAGCTGCCATGCCATAAATAACAGATTTCGGCGAAATTTACTGTCGTAATGTAATTATATTGTGTGAGTTTTTCAGTGCCTGAAAACATTGTCAAAACGATGTTTTCTAAAAATGACCTGGCTAAATCTAGTTTTTACTCCAGAAACACACAAAATTTCATGAAAATCGTTGGGGCCGTTTCCATGATTCAGATTCTACAAGCATTGCACGCTTAAAGGTATACGATTTAAATAACTAGCTACCTGATAACACAACTTCCGGAATACTATGTACTTGCGTTGAACTATATAGGAACAATGCAGCTATAACCCTGTTGCATTCAATTAAATGTCGTACGACCGCTCGTGACGTAACTACCGATAGAAACGACCGCTCAAACTGAGCAATACGAATCAATAGAGTGAGAATTCAATATCCGCCGGCTAAGAGTCGAGCCTTATTGAAGGGAACATTATCGTGGACTAGCCTCGATCGACGGTGTGACTTGCGTTTGTTATTATCCCAAAGGAACCGTTTTATTTAGAACTAGCTGTGCCCCGCGGTTTCACCCGTGTAGATTTAATTTTATATGATATATCGGTTTAAAACTGGCAAACTTTCATCCCCTATTTTATCCCTTTGGGGAGTAGAATTTATCAAAATCCTTTCTTAGCGGATCCCTACGTCATAACATCTACCTACATGCCAAATTTCAGTCCGATCCGTCCAGTGGTTTCGGATGTGCGTTAATAGATCACTATGTCGGTCCGTCAGCTTTAAGTTATATATATTGGAGACTTCATTTTATGGGTGGCCCGAAGAAACCAAATTTCTTTTCATTGAATAGTATAGTAGCCTAAGTTACTTCTTGTAACATTAGCTATCTGCCAGTGAAAGTCCCGTTAAAATCGGTCCAGCCGTTTTAGAAATTAGCCGGAATTATGCTCTTGTTCCGATGGTTTATTCCTAAAACTATTCACAGTACATTTGAAGACAGTAGAGAAATTAACGTTAAGAAAACGTGACCCTAAGCGAAGCTAAACTTGTATATATCTACGATAACACACAAATAAAATTAAAATGTCTGTTTATATTCTAATTTAACATTAAAATTATATAAAAACGATGATAACCAAAAAAAATATACGCTCCTAAAATAAAATCATACATTTTATTGGTGTGTTTGTTCGTTATGGCTAGAGGTGGAACAACGGCTGAACCGATTTTAAGAGAACTTTAGCTGATGTCACAAGGAATGTGTCTCACGAAATTAAACCAGCCATGAAATTAAGTCTGCGCAGGTGAAGCCGCGAGGCACAGCTAGCATACATAAAATATTGAATAATCATTTTAAAAATGTAGTCTGAATAGGGACGAAGATTTCACGACAAAATAAGTACAAAGGAATATTATAAAAATTACAATTTCGCATTAAGTAAATAATACTTAAACGAAATATAAAACGTAAAGGGCGCCCAAAGAATGCTATTATCATCAATTTGGGCAGAGCAAACACATTACCATTCCATAATTTTCCTTATACCATTTTCCAGCTGAATAAAAAATTCTTACTGGAAAAAAACATCTTAGCAAAATAAGTTTGCCCTATTTATTGTTTGTACTTATAATACTTATTTAACCACTAGTATTACTAGTATAGTAGTTATGCTTACATACATACATACATATGCTCACGCCTGTATTCCCCGAAGGGGTAGACAGAGGTGATGTAATAACAACACCCACTTTTCACCGAAGATGATTAAGTGCCAACGTGACCGATGGTGAGTCCATCGCCGTCTCAGACACTATACATACGTCATTGAATTACTTCTCAGACATGTGCAGGTTTCGTCACGATGTTTTCCTTCACCGTAAAGCACGTGGTGTGAAATCACTGTACATAAGTTTTTTAGAAAAAAATATTAGTACAGGCCCCGCTGGGATTCGAACTTGCGCCGCGTGCGTAGCAGGCGACTGCTCAAACCTCAAGGCCTCCACGGCTCTCATATTTTGCTTACATATTAAGCTAAAGAATTCGTTTGTTTGCTTGAACGTGCTAAAAATGAAACTACTGGTCCGATTTGAAAAGTTTTTTCGGTGTTAGATAGCCCAATTATCGAAGAAGGCTATAGACTATC
Source organism: Watsonalla binaria (assembly GCA_929442735.1). Classification (NCBI taxonomy): domain Eukaryota; kingdom Metazoa; phylum Arthropoda; class Insecta; order Lepidoptera; family Drepanidae; genus Watsonalla; species Watsonalla binaria. The sequence goes on from OV838933.1 coordinate 10,083,129, forward strand.
ACACTGAGCCCAATGATGGATTACAGCTAGCCTTAGCCCAAGTACCTATTCCACTGTGGACTTAATCACAACACTAGTAAATGAATATAAATTCCAACAATTAAAAAAAAAACAAATTAAATACTCCGTGAAAAACCGACACTCACGTAGGTCCTATTATACGCTTTAATATAATGACAATACGGTGTGGAACACCTTGATATTATAACCTCATATTCATAAAAGAGTGTCGTCTACAGGGAACTAAAACAATAAGTTGGAAAGGTAAGGTTGCGGGGCGAGAACTAGCGGAGACAACAGCGACAAAGAAATGGGGTGAGAAACTAAGTTATAGGGTCTATAAGACCATGTATTGGGGTGAGTTAGACTTGTCATCAATAGAGAAGAACAAAGATAATAACAAAGATAATATTATATTTATATTTATGCTTTATCTCTGTAGACAGTAGAGAAAACGAAAAGATTAGAAATAATTTTTAATCTGTAATATTTATATTACATTAAATGTTCCCATGTGGCATAAGACTCAATAAACAGAGATAAAACTGATCGCATTCCGTATTACTCTATTAATTTTAATGTAAACGGTGTATTTACACCAATCATATCCCTGGTCTTATCCTATATATTGTTGGGGTCGGCACTTGATTCAACCCGATGCAGATGATCACCTGATTTTTTTTCGAAGCGACTGCCATCAGACCTTCGTAGCCCCCTTGACGAGGAAAATCTGTAATCTTAGGTGTAACTTGCTGTCAGAGGCACGAAGGGAACTCGGACGGTCATCCATCCAAATATCGGCTAGGGTTAGGGTTGCTTAACTACGCTGATTGAATGATATGCACAATCGCAACTGTGCCACGAGCTTCACCTCTACGGTGTATTAACATATAATATGTTAATAATTATGTCAATCAATAATTTCACGCCTACACTACAACCACTCTTCAAGCACAGAAAATGTTATAACTAACGTATACTTCTGGAGAGGGAGGATCTTTGAGAGCAAAAAGTAAATTAAATTACACTCGAGTCAACAAGCATGTTACGTTGGGCGCCGACGGCGGAACAGAGGGGCTACTTGAACATATCGCGGGGAAATTATATTTACCCCACATTTTAATAAGATATGTCAGAACATGTTTTTAGTAAGGACATAAATAAATTCCTGTATTGTATATAACTTTTAGGCTCAGTTGCAAGATAATAATCGCGAATACTTAAATGAGTATGAGATGCCGAGAGCCGTGGTGACCGTGGAGTTGAGCAGTCGCCTGCTACGCAAGCGACGCAAGATCGAATACCAGCGGGGCCTGTACCAATGAGATGTAAGGATTATTTTTTGTGCCGCACGGATCCACCCTGCCATGCTATCATAGCCTAGGGGGACACCGGTCCACCCAATAGCCAGGGTCTAAGAATATGGCTATGGTATCCCCTGCCTGTCGTAAGAGGCAACTAAAAGGGGGCCGGAGGGCCTGCTGGCGGTGGTCGGGGTGGGAGCTTTGACCACAGAAGCGGGCCCGGGATGGTGGCAGCGCGATGTGGCTCGCGCTGCCTTGCACAGCGAGGTCTCTAGGGGCGGCCTCACAGCCGCCCCGGGGATGTGCCCCGGCAAAGGGTGGGGGGACACCGGTGCGTTCTATCAGAGTACCCGGAGTCCCCCCTGAGCACTGAGGATGGCCACCGGGGGGTTTTAGTGCGGTAAAAATCCCACATACCTCGATCTGCCTCTCCCGGGGCTGTCGGGGACCTTTTGAAGGTTTCCCCCTCGTCAACAAAAAAAAAAAAAAGTGACACTGGTGCGATCTATTAGAGTACCCGGAGTCACCCCTGAGCACTGAGGATGGCCACCGGGGGGCGCCTTTAGTGAAAATCCCCGTCGGGGACCTTTGGAGGTTTCCCCCTCGTCAATAAAAAAGTGGGATCTACTAAGAGAGTTGACAAAACCATAGTTAGAACTAGTTTTGTTTGCAGAGTGTGGTATTAAACATATTCTAAAATCCTAACACACGAGCATACTAAAGTTGCTCTTATCTTTCGGTAGTGGTATATAAAATATTTGGTGACAAAAATCGCCACTGTATACTCCCCTAGCGAGTACTATCAACCATTTTTACGAGAGACAGCCGCCATATTTCGTAAAAGCGATATATTTCGACGTTCGGTTCAACGCTCGTTCACAAAAACTAAAAAAATGATATTAGAAATGATATTAAAAAAGAAAGATTTATGTCACACAAGAGCGGTGATGGCAGAGTAATTTGAGTAGTCGTCTACCATCCAAGCGACGAAAGTTCCTATCTTACCGGTCAGCATTCATACTAAAAAGTTTAACAATTGGTAAAAAATTGCAATGTTGAGGCTGTTTATTAAGAAATTATAACATAACTAGTAGTTTTATTTAATGGACATTAATGTATATAATAGTATATATATATATATCTGTTCACGCCATCTCAGAACGATCCCTGAAGGGGTAAGCAGAGGTGTTGTAACAACACCCACCTGTCACCGAAAATTATCAAGTGCCAACGTGACAGAGGGTGAGTCCATCGCCGTCTCAGGCACTATACATACGTCTTTGAATTACTTCTCAGACATATATACATAAAAAATAATCCCTATTTCTCCTGGTCAAGCTAAAACTCGAGAACCGGTTTACCGATTTAATTCAGGTTTTTTTAATATTTTCCAATACTTCGTTGACGGTTGTTAAACTGAAAAATATAATATAACACGACAGCTAAACAATTAGTATATTTTTGTCTATACGTCCGTCTGAGTATTCGGAAACGGGACTCACACTTGCTGGTGTAATTTCAGCCAAGTTACACAAATTAAGACACCGATTTGGGCCACGTATTCTACCTGTAATTAGTTTCAAGCACTGTTCCTTGTATATATAACTAGCTGTGCCCGGCAAACGTTGTATTGCCATATATTTTTTTGGGGTGGACTACCCCTAACATTTAGGGGGATGAAATAGATTTTGGCCGATTCTCATAGATACCGGATAAGCACAAAAAATTGATCAAAATCGGTCAAGCCGTTTCGGAGGAGTATGGCAACGAAAACTGTGACACGAGAATTTTATATATTAGATTAAGTATTTATGCAATAAACTTGAGAATACACTATATAATATAATTTAAAAAAAAATTGAGCACTGCGGTTAAAACCGCGGGGCGCAGCTGGTACAATATATAATATAACGACACAAGTGCGTAATAAATAACGCAATTATGTCAAAAATATGCTCGAAATATACAAATAATTTTGATATTACGTACAACAAACATATTTTATTCTGCGCCCAAGCCTCTTGCCTTGAGATTACTCAAACCAGCTTAAGCATTAGATTCATTACTTACAAGAAAATATCACAAGCCAAAACATTCTGTAAATACAAATTACAGACGGTCTAATTTAGAGCTCACCATATTTTAACGTTCATTTATTCAGGCCTGTAAAACCATTATCTTTCAGTTTCCCTGCGGTTGTTATAATTTTTCCTTTTATATTCATCTTAAAGCCGATGTTTTTTTTATTAAAAGGCCCTGTTCTTTAATTAACTTTATTAACATCCTGGTGTGGTGTTCCGTAGAGTTTTAATTTTAACGTCATTTTAGTTCTAGAGAGCCGTGGTGGCCTTGGGATTTGAGCAATCGCCTGCTACGCAAGCGATGCAAGTTCGAATCCCAGCGGGGCCTTTTTGGGCCAGTTTTTCTTAAAATTTATGTACAGTGATTTTCACACCATGTACTTTACGGTGAAGGACAACATCGTGAGGAAACCTGCATATGTCTGAGAAGTAATTCAAAGACGTATGTATAGTGTCTAAGACGGCGACGGACTCACCATCTGTCACATTGCCATTTAATCATCTTCGGTGAAAAGTGGGTGTCGTGATTACAACACCTCTGCCTACCCCTTCAGGGAATACAGGCGTCAGTATATATACATTCATACATATATGGTCACGCCTGTATCCCATGGGGGTAGACAGAGACCATCGTTTGCCACATACTACGACCCTTACATGCCTCTTTCGCTTCATCCACATTCATGCATATCTTCATACACTTTCTTCGGTTACGAGTGCTCCGAATTTGACCTTTCTGAAAAATACTATTAATTTGGTCATAGTAGTTGTTCCTTGGACGCCCTCTACCGACACTTCCGGTCACATTCTTCCTATAAATTTATTTCGTTAATCGCCTTTCACTCATGCTTTTGATATGTCCAAACCATCTCAACATAGTTTTTTTCAATTCTGGTCACCATTCTTCAACTTGCAACTGTCTCTTATCACACTATTTTCCATTCGATCTACAATAGTGATCCCACACATCCTTTGTAACGATTTCCACTGCATTCACTCTAGTTTCATGTCTCTACTAGCAAACCATACACTCACTCCATACATCAGAGTAGGTAGGTACTAGCACCCCGGCATGAATGGCCAGGCGCAAAAATAGTTTTTTTTAAATTAAGTGCCATATATATACTCATTTAGTGTAAAGCTGTTATTTTGGAATTACAAACAGACACTTCAATTTTATTTATCTGTATTGATATAGATGTATAGATAAGGGGGATAAAGTGTACTCTGTAATACACATTACGCCGGGGTTGCGCGTCTATGAGTCATTTCATAATATTTGTTCCTGCATTCCATACTGCTTGTAGTAACGTTTTTATTTATTCTGCAGCTAAAGTTAGCAAATTCCAGTCGCATGTGAACCGTCCACGCCTACAAGCTCCTACAATGTAGTCCTACACTTAACGCATTGGCATCCACATACCTAGCACAAAGAATTCCCTAGATCGCGTCACGTCTCATGTCCAACACTATAAAGGCCCGACATTGCGATGGACAGACAAGCTGGACCAATAACGTTTGTCCTACATTGCTGTTAAGTCGTGACATGACACTTCAGTTCATACGACTCGAAGTACCAGAAAATCTAGCAAGCAGGTTTTATTTTTACCTGGCTATGGAGTTAAAGTTTATTGCTGAAAATAACAGTTACATTGTTCTTGAAATGTATAAAGTCAAAGTCAAAAATATCTTGATTCGATTAGACTTTTTACAAAACATCGTCAGAATGACATAATTATACAGGATTATACATGCTACCGCCAGGTTCGGAAGGTTGCTTTTACTGAGAAGAACCTGGCAAGAAACTCAGTAATTACTCTTTTCAAAAAAATATTATGCTATTTTAAGAGTACAAAATAAATCGCTTAAGAAACATAAGCTCATGTACACAGTTCCAATGCACAAATGTCGAATATATACATATATATGTAAGGTAAGTTGTATAAGCCAAATATACTAAGACCAATGCGTAATATTTTAGTTCCATGTTATGTCGATAGATGGAGCTGTCACTGTTGACATTATTATTTAAATCTCGCTATCGAGAGTCTCAACGGGGCTTATATATAAAACGGTAGTTATTGAATAAAAAAAAATTTTCCTCTGCGGTTTTATTTCATAACTAGTTGTGCCTCGCGGTCTCACACGCGTATACTCGTAATGTCCTGGGTGGCCCTCGGAACCCTAACCCGTTAACAGACAGAGATATTTTTTTTTTAATTTTTTTTTCATGTATATACCGTGTTTACTTTCATATGCCTATAGTGAAAAGGTCAATTGCAATTACAAATAGACACTTCAATGTCTCTCTGTGTATCTATCTGTCTGTCTGGCTGTTAGTTCCGGGTAATCTCTGAAATGGCTGAACCGATTTTAACGGGACTTTCGCAGGCAGACAACGAATAATTTGGGCTACTTTTATTTTAAAAACATTGCGGGTTCCGCGGGAATTAAATTAAATCAGCGCGGGTGAAACCGTAGGGCACAGAAAGTCGTGTTAGTTATACTATTAATAACTCAAGAACGGCTGAACTGATTTGGCTGAAAATTGGTGGGAAGGTAGCTTAAAACCAGAAGAAGGACATAGGATATACTATATCCCAAAAAAACTATATACGCAGTTAAATAAAAATATAAGGTACATACATAAAAATCAAATCTTTTACATTTTCTTAGTCTGTGCGTCTGTCCGTCTGATTGTTCCGAGTAAACTCTGGACTGATTGCTACGGGACTTCACTGACAGGTAGTTGATGTTACGAGGAGTAAATTAGGCTACTTATATAAGTAAAAAAAATCAACCTATAATATAAAGTCTCCGCGTGAGAAACCGCGGGGCACAGCTAGTTTTATATAATACTCACCAATGAAATGTAAATATATCTCCGCTCGATGTTATAGAAATTGAATGACTTTTCACGTAGACACGATATGAATTTCCAAATATTAAATGGGACGTACATTTCGTATTCTGCCTTATTTTATAGGAATTCCTTTGGCGCGCTACGATTGGATGATCACGTGGTAACTGGGTACATTCGACTAAATAAAATTGGGAACAAAGCTTTTTATCTACACAGATAAATACAATTTAAGTGTCTGTTTGTAATTCCAAATTAACCAGCTTTTCACTAAATGCAAATGAAAGTTTATACTGACATAAAAAAAAAACCATTTACAAAAAAATCTCTGTCTGTCTGTCTGTTTGTTCGGGGTAATCTTTGAAACGGCTGACCGATTATAAAGGGACTTATACTGACAGATATTACATAGAAATTAAGTCTGCGCGAGTAAAACCGCGGGGCACAGCTAGTTCTTAATATATTCTTCGAATGTATAGATCATCATACATTCAATTCAAGAAGGCATCAGTCAACGGTCACTTGTACCCCAAGGCTTGTAAATGTGACTCAAAATGTGTTGATCCACCATCTTTGGCATTCAACCACAACCCGCCTCCGACAAAGTATCAACGCACTTTGAGCCACGCGAAAACGTAAGTTCAAACACGTTTAAATGTGTCAAAACCTTGGGGCAATACTTCAATCATACCTCACACCGACGGCGAGAAGTTCTTCCACACAATTTGGCACCAGAAAAGAGGGTCTTTCTTAATCATGGGTGAAAAGTGAGTGGCAACACCAATGCCTGTAAGGTACTTTTCTGGCAAGGCGTGAGAATAAATATTAATATTTATTTATTTTAGAGCCGTGGTGGCCTTAAGGTTTGAGCAGTCGCCTGCTACGCAAACGACGCAAGTTCGAATCCCAGGGGGGCCTGTACCAATGAGTTTTTCTAAAAAAGTTATGTACAGTGATTTCACACCACGTGCTTTACGGTGAAGGAAAACATCGTGAGGAAACCTGCATATTTCTGAGAAGTAATTCAATGACGTATGTAAAGTGTCTGCGACGGCGATGGCACTTAATCATCTTCGGTGAAAAGTGGGTGTTGTGATTACAACACCTCTGCCTACCCCTTCGGGGAATACAGGCGTGAGCATATGTATTTATTTATTTTAATGTGATAATCAATTAACTTTTTATGAGACTGTACGGTAATAGCGAGAAATGTAATAGGTGTGGGGAGAATTCCTTACGTTGTTAACCTCATACGTGTTGACCTGCGCGTCACGGGTCAACTGGTACATACGAGTCCATACATAGGCATCATGTCAGTGGGGTAAAGAGCAATACTTGGGTAATTTCACTATAAAACAATATTGTTCAATATTGTTTCGTGTCAGTACAAATAATAATGAGGATTTTTTTTTATTTGCAGTCAAGGGACTGTTTTGATATACATATTTTAATCTAGGACCCGTATAATGCTAGTAATTTAGGGAAATCATAATTTTTTACTGTATTAAATACGGTTTTCGCTAAGGGTGATATAATTTTAGAAAACATATTACACCCACCATTAACTAAGCAAAATATATTCGTGATCGCTAAGATCTCTAAGACCATCTTTTAATCGTTACTAATATTAGAGTCATGGTGGCCTTGGGGCTTGAGCAGCCACCTGCTACGCAAGCAACGCAAGCTCGAATCCCAGCGGGGCCTGTACCAATGACTTTTTCTAAATACTTATGTGCAGTAATTTTGTGTAATTACTGCACATACGTATTTAGAACAAGTGCGAGTGAAAGAAAACATCGTGAGGAAACCTACGTTAGTCTGAGAAGTAATTCAAAGACGTATGTATAGTGATGGCGATAGACTCACTGTCTGTCAAGTTGGCACATACCTAATTATCTCTGATGAAAAGTTGGTGTTGTTGTTGCAACTACCTACCCCTTCGGGGTATACAGGCGTGAGTATAGTATGTATGTATGTATTTATAAATCAATAACGACTCGACCGATTTCAACATCAGACTTTATGGATTCATCCGCCCCAAATAGCAGAATAGGTACTATAGAAATATCGGTATAATACACTGAAAAATTATGTTTTAATTAATGTCTGTATGTATATTTTAACGTTACAAAGAAATATAGCCCATATCAATTAAAATTATTATTATTTGTATACATAAGTAATATATGTATGATCTCAATATTTTTTATTACCTATTATATATAAACCTAATTACATAATTTAATAAATACGTATATAAATGTCTCTTATTGAGGAGTAATAAATATAAGATACATTGTATATATATATTAAGTAGTGCCTCTCAAATTGCTGTGCCCTAACAGGGTTGTTAGCTATATGTTATTACCACTATACGTAACTATGTTAATATTGTGTGTAATATGATACTTTCAATGAATATATGAAGGTGTTTTGAACGTTCTTGTGGAACATACGCTTACTACTCTGCGCAGTTATGTGTATTATTAGCAGGTATAATATGGATCCAATGATGGTATATGGGTCAAATGATCGTAAGTGGTCTCTGTAGTCCATGGAGTCCGAAATACCAAAATTCTCTTCCCACTTTTCTTAAAGAACCTAACGTTGAACTCCATTTTAAAAATCTCGCCGCGGGATTCCGTTCAATCTAAATACTGAATATAATTTCAGTAGAAATCCCATTAAAACAAATTGAATGCAGATATTGGTTTAAGAAACTTATTGAATAAATTCCTTGAATGTTGACTGAGACTTGAAAAATGTATATTTCAAAGAAACTGGAGTCAAACACTTTTTTGAAAGCTTCGCAATCAAACTCTATGGCGTTTAAACTTCATAATAAGAACATGGAATACTGTGGAGACTTCCCGCATGGATTCTGTGTAAACAGGTATAATGGCACCCACTTTTCACAGATTTCTAAATCTGTTACTGCCCGTGACTTCGTCCGCGTGGAACTTTGGGCTAACGCTAACTATAACCAGCGATTGGGCTTAGCGTGATAGCCTATAGCCTTTCTCAAAAAATGGGCTATCTGATACTGATATAATTTTAGCCCGTTCAAACAAACAACAGAGAGAATAGTTTATCTTCTTTGTATATAAGTACTAGCGGATGTCACGCGGTTCCACCCGCGTAGTTCCCGTTTCCGTGGGAGAACGGAGATAATATATAGCCTATGCTACTCGCTGATGATTCAGCTATCCATAGCTGAAAGAATTTTCAAGATTGGTTTGGTACTTTTTGAGCCAATTCGTTACAAACATACTTACATACAAATCTTTCCTCTTTTTAATATTAGTGCAGAAGTACAGATATAGATAGGTTTAAAAGCCAACACTTATATTAGCAACTTCGAATCCCAGCGGGGCCTGTACCAATGAGTTTTTCTAAAAGAAACTTATGTACAGTGATTTCACACCACGTGCTTTACGGTGAAGGAAAACATCGTGAGGAAACCTTAATATTTCTGAGAAGCAATTCAATGACGTACCGTACGTGTCTGAGACGGCGATGGACTCACCATCTGTCACGTTGGCACTTAATCATGTTCGGTGAAAAGTGGGTGTTGTGATTACAACACCTCTGCCTACCCCTTCGGGGAACACAGGCGTGAGCATATGTATATAACGGCAGTTTAGTTATTCTACGGCAGAATTATATTTTTTCCATTAATTTTTCGACATTTTAATAACGTAATTCGTTATTACTTCATTTTAATCATTAAATTTCAACTGAGTTAAAAATAAAAGTTAACCATTCTATCACTATCATATTTACCGACCAATGATTGTATCTCAATTATCCTTAAATGTTTCAAAAAGTGCGTAAAGTTTTTCTGTGAAACCTGATATACGTTAATTTTTTTATTTGACTTTCTGCAATCTATTTAATTCACAGCAAAACTACCGAATCAATTATAACTAAAACTGAACTAACTATTGCACGTGACAAAGGTCGCTATAAGTATAAAAATATTATCCTTTCGTTTTATCGACTCCATAGCACTGCAGTCCAACGCTTAAAGTTATAAAAAGTAAAGTCTCCGCTTCACCCTTTGTTCACTTTGGCCGGAATATCGGTTTGTTCGCGATCTTACAATACTTGCTCAATATCTTTATGATACTCTTTATAGGTCACCTACAATACTACTTGTAACGTTTACATACATACATATGCTCTCGGCTGTATTCCCCGAAAGGGAAGGCAGAGGTGTTGTAATAACAACACCCACTTTTCACCGAAGATGTCACCGTCCCAGGCACTATACGTAAGGCTTTTAATTTCTCAGACATATGCAGGTTTCCTCACGATGTTTTCATTGTTCATAAAGCACGTGGTGTGAAATCACTACACAAAGTTTTTTTCTTAAAAACGCATGTTCGAATCCCAGCGACCCTGTACCATTGAGTTTTTCTAAAAACTTATGTCCAGTGCTTGCACGTGCACGTGCCTTACGGTGAAGGAAAACATCGAGAAAAACCTGCATATGTCTGAGAAGTAATTCAAAGACGTATGTATAGTGTCTGAGACGGCGATGGACCTACTCTCTGTCACGTTCGCACTTAATCATATTCGGTGAATATGTGGGTGTTGTTGTTATAGCACCTCTGCAATATTAACCCTTTGGGGACCCGTCTGGGATGGCGTGATCATATTTATTTATTTATTACTGTCGGAATTTTTCCAAACTAAAATAAATATAATAAAGAAAGCAGCAAATACATTGTCGCGTGATCTTAAAGGTTGAACGTTGACGTCCATTTGTCCAGTTTACGAGCTGACGTTAACCCGAGACATGGTTTAACAGCTGTGTTACTCCTCTATGAAACGGCGCAATGATGTTGGAAACTTTTATGGGGACAGACTCTTTACTACATATAATATCTACTTGTATTTTTAACTACAAAGTCGGTACTGATAGTAAGCAGCTAATGCAGCCTGAACACGTGACGAGTGCCAAGAGTTTCACTAGTGAATTTGTAATCTATACATACATACATATACAGAAATAAAATTGAAGTGTCTGTTTGTAGTTCCAAAATAACAGCTTTTCACTAAATGCATATGAAAGTCAAAGAGGCAGCACTGGACAGGAACAAGTGGAGGGAGCTTCATCAGCTGCAAGGACAAGAATCTAACTCCTTAATGAAGAAGAAGAAGCTTTGAAATTAAATTTTACGGAACAAAAATGAAACGCCGAAACTCAGAAGTTCTTAATACGCTCTGCTTAAACCGATGATGCCTCAAGAGCCCAGTCAAGCAGCTCGAAATTTCGAACGCAAGCTCCCGTAATGCCTTTTCGCTAAATTTTTGAAACCAACCTTCAGCGTGTATTTATTTTGCACCATTGACCTGAGAGCCCAACGTCGTACGGTCTTCATGTTATAGCAACATTATAGCGAGATCACGATAATGCCAACATTTACGCTGATAGAGCTCTTTAGTACGTTAATTTAATTGTTACTGTGATGTTGTGCCGTGCGAAAGTGAAATGACTTTTTATAGTTTCCCGTAACATTTATTGTAATGGAAGATTTAAAAGGACCGGGTCCTTATACCACTGATATCTGTCTTTTATCAAATGGTCTAAAGGCTTAACAAACCTATACAGATGAATATAAGTGTCTGTTTGTCCAAATTAACAGCTTTTCACAAAACTATGAAAAAATAACTAGTCCGCCATTTTGGATAATCCGCCATATTGGAATTCGAATGACAATTGGTCATATCTAAGCGTGCATTGCAAGTTAAATAAAAGCTATATATTAAGAAAACGATGCGTTCACAGACAAAATAATTTTATATGATAGATAGATAGATAAAACGTTTATTTGCCACACACTAATAAGTTAAACAATACTACAATTATGAAGACCTACAAAATAAATATTAACAGTAAATGAGTAAACGAATACCAGGAACTTAGGTCTAGCAATATGACAGTGCGCTGCAGTGGTGCAAATAGGCCATGGCTCAGTGTTTCGCTTTGTTCTTACGAACAAAACACTGGTATTCTGCCACCACCCAAAATTCAACTAAAATTATGCATATATTGTGTAAGAGAAAGTTGTGCATGTGTGTGTAATAATGTGCAAGGAATCAAGACTGAGCCTGAGTGTCTGTTTGATATGAACAAGCTATCAGGTAGACTGTTTGCAAAGGCAATAATGAATTAAATAAAATATTTACCAAAAAATAAAAATTCAAATCGGAGAAAACAAAATAATGCTAATTAGCCCCACACTATACAAGAAAGTCCGCCACCGAGTAACCCTGCGGAATACCAATCATTTGTTTGGTTAAAAGATAATTCTTAAATTGTTTTTTAAAATAGTTCTTAGATGTAAGTAAAATATATGGAAATTGTGACATAAATTTATCCTATTTAATTTTATAGTCATAAGACAAATGGCAATAACGTAACAGAATACTAAATTGAACGTTCTCAAACAGATCGGAGCTATTAATATTGGCAAGCGAGACTGATCGCTAATTCACCCAAGATGGCTGGATCTAGAGATTTATATCCTCGAACATTTTGACCTCCCTAATTGGCTATGGTCGGCCTATCTCTTGGTATTAAGAAATAGGTACATAACTAACCTAATATCTATACACCAGACTAAAACTAAAGTGTGTTTGTTAGTCCAAATTAACAGCTTTTCACTCTATGCATGAAAATGTATGAAAGTATATACGGTAATTTTTGTTTAATTTCTCTGTCTTTATATATGTTTGTTCCGGCTAATCTCTGAAACGGTTGGACCGATTTCAACGGGACTTCCACTGGCTGCCAATGTTACAAGGGGTACCTTAGGGGTAAAAAAAAACATTTAAGGTTCCACGGTAATTAAATTAAATCTAAGCGGATCTAAGCGCAGGGCACAGCAAGTTTTAAAATAAAAAAACCTTCATCTTTGTTGCAAAGTAGATGTAACCCTCTGCCTACTCCTAGGGATCACCCCTTTTTGGAATGCATGAAAATTATTTCTTCAGTTATGGTCCTGAAAAGGCACTTATGAACATGGATGAACAGGCAAGAACTAAGCTGGCATCATGTACATTTCATTACATAGGTATTAAAATAATTTAAATTACAATACAATTCATATACAATTATTCATGAGCTTGTACATTCGTGACAAATGGTGGGTCTATTACCGTCACTCAGGCACCACTCCACATACATACTATTATTCCCGTTTCGTTTAACTGTGCTCGCGTGTCTGCAAAATCGAAGAGCGTATAAATTATTTACGCGGAAGTGACAAGGGTGTGCACAGGTGCAGGGCAGGCAGCTAATGGAAGATATGTGGTTGAGCTAAATATATATATTTGTATGTTTTAAGAGCTCACATATATATTGAATTAGGCTTATTGATTATGCAAACACTACTGCTGAAAATGCGATCCTAGGTACATCAGAATTAATTTTACCGGAGTCTGGAATAGTCCGATTATTAGACAGTAAACTCGCTCCCTATTACATGGGAATTAAACATAACTGGTGACATGTAGGTGTACTATAAATGTACCTTTGCCTACCCCTTCAGAGGAATTCAGGCATTAGCATATCATCATCTCCCTGGCCTTAATCCCATACATTGTTGGGTTGGCATTTGATTCAACCCGTTGTGGCTGATCACTTGATTTTTATACGAAGCGACTGCCATCTGACCTTCGTAACCCCTTTATCGGGGAAAATCTGTGATCTGGGTTAAAACAGTTGTCCGACTATTTTAGGTGTCCAATCATCTTACCTCTCCTGTTTTCTATTGTCCGAATTATCATTCTTTCTTCTTCTACTCTTTCTAATACGTAATTATTTTGGCACTTTTAAAAACCGAAACTAACTTTTAATAATATATAGATTAATAAAGTTGAAGTGTCTGTAATTAAAAAAAACTGCTTTTTACTAAATGCAGTTAAAATTATATACGGTACTGATTAAAAAAAACAAATTTTCTAAATGTTTCTCTGTCTGTCTGTTTGTTCCGGGTAATCTCTGAGACAGCTGGACTGATTGTATCGGGACTTTGACTGGCAGATAGCTAATGTTACAAGGAGTAACTTAGACTACTTTTATTTATAAAACATTTAGGGTACCGCGGGTGACAGCGCTGGGCACAGGTCGTTTGTAATATGCTATTTGCAAATACACCGTAACTTGCGGAAATAAGGCTATTTTTGCCAAACCAATGCAGCTGGCAATATTATGCAGTTGGATCGTAGAGTCAACAGCGCAGTCTAGTTAACGCTGAATATTCATAACTACATTTGAGAACCGCCCCTTACGTGCAGGATACACGCTACGGATTATTTTTTATGCTAGCTGTACCCCACAGTTTTACCCGCGTAAAGTTAATTTCATGCGTGACCCGCGGTACCCTTATGTTTTTTTAATAAAAGTAGTAGTAATATTACGCATCCAGCCGCTTACAGGTCCAGCTGTTTCGGAGAGAGGGAAAGACAGATAGAAAAACCAATTTTTATATTTTTTCTCTGTCTATGTCAGTACCGTGTATACTTTCATTGAAAAGCTGTCATTTTGTAATTACAAATAGACACTTCAATTTTATTTATGTGTATATATGTTTGTATGTACAGATGTATATAGATCATATTCGTGTCAGGTTTCAAGGCAAAAATGCAGAATAATATTAATGGCCCCTCATTATTCTCGCAAACTCACTAGTAAATTAATATTTAAAGTCCAACCCAACATTTCTAAAGCAATATGATATGCAAAATAATGAAACATGCTGTGAGTCGGATTCCCTCACGTAGTTCGTTAAATTCACCCACTTCCAGCATCATATCCGTATTTGGAAATGTTAAAGTGTACATAAGTTCGTGGCGTGAATTTCCGGCGAGTTTTCACTTGGTTTGCGTGGCGAGAGCAGTTTGCAGCTTTATACGCGACTCGAGTTTTCATGGGGCATGCCGAAGCTCGCTTGCTCATACAAACGTTAGTACTAGTTAGTAGTAGATGTCGGCAAAATTTACCTTCGTATTGTAATGATATTGTAGCAATTTTTCATTGCCTGAAAACATGGTTAAGACGATGTTTTCTGGACATGAAACCTAGCTAGATCAAACTTTTACCCCTAAAACCCCTTACACACAACATTTCATGAAGATCGATGGAGCCGTTTCCGAGATTCAGGTTCTATATATATAAATATATAGTTATATATATAGCTATGTTTAATTTTTAGAAAACACATAAAAAACCGAGCTTCATCCAGATACCTGTGGATATATGAAGCAAATAGTATTAAGTCTGGAAATGACGCTTTTATCTGGCAATACTTTTATATTTTTTATTACATCGCTTTTGTACAGACAAACAAACAGACAGACAGAGAAAAAAATAAAAAAATGCTTTTCCTCTGTCAGTACCGTGTGCTTTCATATGCATTCAGTCAAAAGTAAGTAAAAAGTAATTTTGGAATTACAAACAGACTCTTCAATTTTATTTATCTGTATAGATGTGACGTATGAAACCGAAAACCACAACAAATGAAGTCAAACGACACAGGGGCCTGACCATGAGCTCTTATTGCAATGATAGTTCAGTTGCGTGACAGTGACAGATGTATACACGTCATATACATCTGTCTCATAATAAGAGTAAAACTATCATGGCAATAAGAGGTTATGGTAAGGCCCCAGTACCGCGTGTTGCTACTTACATACATATGCTCACGCCTGTATTCCCCGAAGGGGTAGGCAGAGGTGTTGTAATCACAGCACCCACTTTTCACCGAAGATGATTAAGTGCCAACGTGACAGATGGTGAGTCCATCGCCGTTTCAGACACTTTACATACGTCATTGAATTACTTCTCAGAAATATGCAGGTTTCCTCACGATGTTTTCCTTCACCGTGGTGTGAAATCACTGTACATAAGTTTTTTTGGTAAAACTGATTGGTGCAGGCTCCGCTGAGATTCGAACTTGCGTCGAACCTCAAGGCCACCACAGCTCTACATGATTATGTATGGCGTATTCCGATTACTTCCTAAGTACATTCAAACATTGCGTGGAAATGAAACATTATAAAATGCGGAGGTAAACTTACACAATCGTAATAAACTAAGTATATAGGTAATCGCGTCGCTAATCTACCTCGAACAGTTTTGTTTAATTAGGTTAATTGACTAGCCTCCATTTCGCTTTGTTTTTGTTATTTAATACGTCTCTGGAGATCGATTAAAAGGGATTTAATTCAAAAGCCTATCAAATATGTTTATTTTACATTTCGTAGTTACAAAAAAAATCAAAATACCTATTTGATCCTACTGTTGTTTTTGATTTACAAATAAATATGCTTACGCCGTGTTGTAACAACACCCACATTTCACCGAATATGATCAAGTGCCAACGTGACAGAGGGTGAGTCCATCGCCGTCTCAGGCACTATACATAAGTCTGTGAATTACTTCTCAGAAATATGCAGGTTTCCTCACGATGTTTTCCTTCGCCGTAAAGCACGTGGTGTGAAATCACTGTACATAAGTTTTTTTTTTTGAATAACTTATTGGTACAGGCCCCGTTTGGATTCGAACTTGCGTCGCTTGCGTAGCAGGCCACTGCTACAACCCCGAGGCCACCACGGCTTTTATATTAAATTGGTGAACATAATAAATCATATTCATTCTCATTGAATTTTTAGAGAGTCATGATAGTTATGTTCATGTTCCCTTAAAAAAAATTGCACCTTTATGAAAAGGTGAGCAATATTAAATCTCCTCATGGAAAGATAGAGTGAGAGAGGTTACCCTCTAAACTTTGCCCTGATATAAGTGTGGAGCGCGGAACGCAATGATAGCCTGTAAAATTTTAGCACAGCGCCATCTTGTGACGGGTCTTGTAAACTTCTTATAACTCAACTAAAGTTCTTGTAAACTTGTGAATTTATTTTTGAGCAGTGATAACACTACTGCATTTTTTTGTTATTATCAATGATTTTATTTTTTATTTTTTGACAATAAAATCGCAATTTCCTTCAACAACTTTTCTCTATTGCGTACCATGCAATACTGTTTTAAGTACCAACTGCTTGAGGTTATAAGGTTCTTAGATTATATTATATACAGGTAAATAAATTGAATTGTCTGCTTGTAATTCCAAAATAAAGCTACTCACTAAATGTATGTGAAAGTATATAAAATACTAAAATGAAAAAAATATTTTTTCTCTATCCGATTTGATCGGATCTTTGAAACGGCTGGACCAATTTTAACTGGAGTTTTACTGGAGGACAGATAATGTTATAAGGAGTAACTTAAGCTACTTTTATTTACAAAAAAAACATTTCGGGTACCGCGGGGCACAGCTAGTATTAAATACAGTAAGTAAGTTAAGTAAATGTAAATAAGTAATTTTTCACTTATTTATGACAATGCGATGAATTTTTCAGTATGAAATAAATTTCAAAGCTAAAAATATTTTCTACTGTGAAATAAGAAGATATATATATATATATATATATATATATATATGTAAAGAAACTATACTTCTTTAATATGTACGCTCTTCCGTCGGTATACAGTGTTCTTGATGTGTTCTGTTTAACGTATAGATGTCGCTATGAGTAATGACAGCCTACATGGTTGGTTAAACAGCTATTGTGTCAAGTAGACAGAACTACATAAAAATGGAGTCGTTGGGCTGATAAAATATTATAAAGGAATTGACTAATTTAAAGAATAAACTTTAAATGTCGTTTCTTTGTTTACAGGTAAGATAGTATGATTTTAGTTAAATGTTGTTAATATTGTTATATGTGTAAATAGTAAAATAAATCTTTGTTTACAGAGCAACGCAATTGTTTATTGAAATTTCACAATTCCTGCCATATTGTCTTATAAAACGACATTTAAAGTTTATTCTTTAAATTAGTCAATTCCTTTATAATATTTTATCAGCCCAACGACTCCATTTTTATGTAGTTCTGTCTACTTGACACAATAGCTGTTTAACCAACCATGTAGGCTGTCATTACTCATAGCGACATCTATACGTTAAACAGAACACATCAAGAACACTGTATACCGACGGAAGAGCGTACATATTAAAGAAGTATAGTTTCTTTACATCTCCCCTCCCAATGAAGAAAATTTTCACAAAATTTTTACAAACTAATTAAAACTTAATCATAACTTGCTAGTATAGATGTCGCTATGAGTAATGACAGCCTACATGGTTGGTTAAACAGCTATTGTGTCAAGTAGACAGAACTACATAAAAATGGAGTCGTTGGGCTGATAAAATATTATAAAGGAATTGACTAATTTAAAGAATAAACTTTAAATGTCGTTTCTTTGTTTACAGGTAAGATAGTATGATTTTAGTTAAATGTTGTTAATATTGTTATATGTGTAAATAGTAAAATAAATCTTTGTTTACAGAGCAACGCAATTGTTTATTGAAATTTCACAATTCCTGCCATATTGTCTTATATATATATATACATTATAAAAATATTATATATATTTATAATTTTAATATATAATTTTCGCTATGCCCCGCGTAGACTTGTCTCGGTTTAAAATTGACAAAGTTTCATACAAACTTTCATCCCCTATTTTATCCCCTTAGGGGTAGAATTAATCAAAATTCTTTTTTAGCGGATGCCTACATCATAACATCTACTTGCGTGCCAATTTTCAGTGGTTTGGGCTGTGCGTTGATAGATCACTATGTCAGTCAGTCAACTTTGAGTCATATATATTTAGATATTATTATCGCTAAAGTTTGTAAGAATGTATAATACTTATAATTTATACATCGGAGTAGCCCACAGGCTACAATTTATAAAGACACTATCTGTGCCCGGCAAACGTTGTATTTCCATATATTTTTTTGGGGTGGTCACCCTTATCAATTAGGGGTATATAAAATAGATGTTGGCCGATTCTCAGACCTACCCGATCTGCACACAAAATTTCATACAAATCGGTGCGGCCGTTTCGGAGGAGTACGGTAACTAACATACTGACATGGAAATTTTATATATTTCCCGGGCCCGGGAAGGTGGCAGTTTGGGGGGACCTTGCTGTGGGGGGACACCGGTGCGTTCTATCAGAGTACCCGGAGTCCCCCCTGAGCACTGAGGATGGCCACCGGGGGGGTTTTAGTGCGGTAAGAATCCCACATACCCCGATCTGCCTCTCCCAGGGCGGTCGGGGAACTTTTGAAGGTTTCCCCCTCGTCAACAAAAAAAAAAGAAAAATGGCGTGTTTTGGTCAAAATAAAAAATAGGTCAAATACTGCCCAGACGGAGTCGCAGGCACCAGCTATTACCGGAACCAGAGCGTAAGTTATACCAGTTACGAGTCACCCTTGTATCCGAAGACACATCGATTGTAATCTCAATCCTGGCGTAGAACAAAGGTGGGAATTATATATTCCACGTCGTCGCCGGCACATCGGGCTCGTCGCGTCGCAAACAATCCAATCTAACTTATACGCTCTACGACATCGGGATTCTGTTACACCAACTGTATTATTAAATACTAGCTGCGCCCCGCGGTTTCACCCGCGTAAACTAAATTGTATGGGTACATTTTTTCACGGAACCCTAACATAAAAAAGTATCTCAAGTTACTGCTTGTAACATCAACTACCTGTCTGTTCCATAAGTTATGTGTAAAGTTCCATAGGAATCGGTCCAGACGATTCAGAGCTAACTCGGAACAGACAGACAGAGAAAATGTTAAAAATTTGTTTTTTTTGTATGTACTTTGATATGCATTAAATGAAAAGCTGCTAATTTGAAATAACAAAAAGACACTTAATTTAAACTTATTTGTATATGTAGATTTTTCTGGATATAGTATATTCTATGTCCTTCTCCTGGTTTTAAGCTACTTCCCCACCAATTTTCAACCGAATCGGTTCAGCTGTTCTTGAGTTATAAATAGTGTAACTAGCACGACTTTCTTTTATATATATCGATAGATATCGGTTTAAAATTGTCAAAGTTTCATACAAACTTTATTAATATTAATGTATATTGTTGGCGATAAACGATCTTAGTGCGGGGTTTGAAGGGCGTGTATAACCCCACCCCTACTATAAGGCATGGACAGAGTCGCCAGCCGCGGAACAATTCATTCGGTGTCGTGCTTGCGCAGTGTTCACATGTTAGGGGGAACTCTTGTCAGTTTGAATATTGCAACCGTTAGCTTATTTAAAATTACATTATTGTACACAAGTGTTATAAAAATTATGTGGAAAGAAATAAACCTTTTGTTCGTTGTGTGCTTATTTTTTTATTGAATATTCGAGGCCATCGCTAAAAATATATATAAATCGGTCTCCTCATTTCACAGTAGCAAGACCGGGCTTACATTCACGAAAAAATTTTTTAAGCAATGAAATTTTTATCAGGCGGAAAAATGTATCGTATTGTCAAAAGTAAGTGAAAAATAACTTACTTACACTTACTTACTGTATTTCATACTAGCTGTGCCCCGCGGTTTCACCCGCGTAGATTTAGTTTTATATAATAATCCAAATCCTTTCTTAGCGGATGCCTACGTCATAACATCTACCTCCATGCCAAATTTCAGCCCGATCTGTCCAGTGGTTTGGGCTGTGCGTTGATAGATCACTATGTCAGTCAGTCACCTTTGAGTTATATATATTTAGATAGTACCTGGTTTACCGAGTTGAGCTTGATTTCATTTTCTCAAAGAAACTAAACTTTACCTATAAAAGAAAAAAACCTGACGCTTTCTCAACAAAAAAAAACTAAAAAAAATAAAAAACCGGACCGGTGTCATTTGGACTCGAACCGGGGTATAGTCTAATATCGTCACCACTCGATAGGCTAGAACCCTCCGTTCTGAGCTATCATAACTTGACAGAGGTCGGCGAAATTTACCTTCGTATTGTAATGATATTGTAGCAATTTTTTATTGCCTGAAAACATGGCTAAAACTATGTTTTCTAAATATGAAACCTAAGCTAAAACAATCATTTGCCCCTGAAAACATAAAATTAATATATTTTATAAGATAATAACACCCAATTTTCACCGAAGATCATTAAGTGGCAACCGTAATGCAACGTGGTGTGATATATGAGTTTTTTAAAAGAAGTCATCGGTTCAGGCCGCTAGAATTTGAACTTCGCGTTATATTTAATTTGGAATTATTTCCTTGAATCCCAAGAAAGATACAGCATAGAGACGTAGACAGTTTCATCGTAGAGAGTTATTTCACCATTTAAGTAAATATACATATACATTATCATAATACAATGAATACAAGTGAAGCCAGTGTTACAGTGGGCAAGTGGCCAAACTTTCGATATGTTACTCATTCTATTGTGTGTCTGAATCGTGTTGGAGGAATTTATTAACTATTAGTCGCACGCAACGAACAGCTCATATGTTAAATGTTTGGTCGATATTATGATAAAAACTATGTATTACAGTAACAAATATTAACTTAGTACAAAGCAATATCAAAGAAATACTAAAATGTATGCATTAAAACACCAATATCTGCTTCGTTGGACTAGTGGTTAAAAAGTTCGCCTGCCGATCACAACAGGTTTGAATATTCGGTTTTTTGTCAAGAAATTCGCAATAAATAAGGCGGTAAATCGTTTCTTGATAAATGAGCTATTTAAAACCGAAATCATTTTTCAAATCGGACCAGTAGTTCCCGGGATTAGCGTGTTTAAGCAAACACACTCTTAAGCTTTATATATTTGTACTAGCTGTGCTCTGCGGTTTCACCCGCGTAAACTTAATTTCATGGGTACCCGCGGTACTCTAATTATTTTCTTTAATTAAAAGTAGCCTAAGTTCCTCCCTGTAACATTAACTATCTGCCAGTGAAGAACAGACAGACCAATAGACAGACGGATGGACGAGAAATTAAAAAAAAAATACAGTGTATACTTTCATATGCATGTATTCAAAGCTGTAATTTTGGAATTACAAACAGACACTTCTATTTCAGTAGTATGTATATATGTATAGATAGAAGTATAGCTCTTATCTCTCTCTTATCCTTATTCTCAGTATCCATATTCTGTTACTGTTCGGTGTAAAATCGGTGGAGTATCTATTGAGCATTGTTCCATCACGAACGTGGCATACGGTACATTTTCCAGCGACTCTGTGTATTGCATTTTATATTCTTGAACTAAATCCGTCGCGAAGACTACATTACTTTATTTTTAAGGGCGACCTTCTAAAAAATGCAAATCATTTCTAGTATGGAATGGCATTTACGGAATATTGTAGAATTATCTTTCGCTTATTTGTTACGATAGCAGAACGATTGCATTTATAGGGCTTCTAATTTATTATTGACTTGAATACGAATGGTTTAATATTGATTGAATATTAGATATTAGAAATTTGGCCTTATCCCATACATTGGTTGGGATCAGCACTCGATTAAACCCGATGTGGCTGATCACCTGATTTTTATACGAAGCGACTGCCATCTGACCTTCGCAACCCCTTTTACGAGGAAAATCTGTGATCTGGGTGAAACCAGTTGTCGGATTATTTTAGGCCTCCGACTGACCTGTTACGATTGCCAAAGATGATAAATTGGCCACCGGGATCGACGGCTTAACGAGCTCTCCGAGGCACGGAGGTAACTCGGGCGGTGACCCATCCAATAACTGGCTAGGGTGAGGGTTGCTTAACTTCGCTGATCGAATTCTATGCGCAATAGCAACTGTGTTTCTCTCTACTTAAGAAAAAATTCTACTTAAGAATATTTTTAAAATAAAAAAAATATTAAAAATTTTAAATATTTAGTCATCCCTGAGAGTCCCTCAGACACGATTTCAAAAAAGTCATCAAATTATGTAACATTGCTAACTTTTGATTAATTCTACATTAAGTAAGTGAAAAACTAAATGAGTACTTATTCAGCTTAAGCCCTGGTGAGGAACTTATGAATGTCGAAGAATTTACCACCGGTTCGGAAACTAGCCTTCTGAGAAGAAACGGCAAGAAATTCAGCTGGCATTGTGTACATTTCCATAGTAAACAATGATAATTACAAAAAAAACATAGAAATATTCCTATTTTAGTTCTACTAGACTAGTGTTAGGCAATTTTTTTGGATAACCAGACAGAAAATAATTTTCTTATAGAAATCCTAACTGTATTTTTTAGAATAATCGATGCATCTTGTAGTAAGATTACAATCATTCATATCTGCCGTGACACACGGTTACACAATGTTGATTTTAACAAACAATTTGTATGTTTATAAACGTTTCAACGTGCAATTAATATTATTATTGTTTGTTTGTCGGTCTAGCGGCACAATTCATTAAGCCTTCATTGTAGCTGCAAGTGAACCATTGCCCAAACGCAACCATCTTGCAAAGGCATTATCAAAATTTTAAGTAGAAATTATTGATTAAATACCATATAATATAACAAGAAATAAGTAACATTATATAAATAATTTAAATAAAACGGTGTCTCTTGGGATCATGCCAGAAGGCTAGCAGTATTTTCACGTTGAATAGCAATGCTGATTCTCTGAGCGAGAAAGGCCAAGAAGCTCACGAGAGGCCTCTATCAGATGAAAACCAAATATAAATCTAAAGAGATGTCCCTTCCAGGGCAAAGCTTGAACGGTCTTGTGTTCAATGTATTATGGATAGCGGTGGTAACATCTCAAGGAAACCTGGGTGAAAGTAACTGTGAAGTGACGTCAGACGTAGATAGCTCAACGAACGCGTGCTACATCAAAGAAGTCTTAGTCTCCATGGCCCACAGTCCTAACCAACTTGCCGTCGACAAGTCGTCCAACAACCTCTATTTCAGCTTCGACTTCGATCAAGGAGAATACGTCCCTGCTGTCCTCAGAATTGATACCAAAAAGGTTACTATCCTTAAAGGCATTAAGGACGCTTTTGCTATATCATTCGACTCCATAACCAAGGAAATGTACTTCGGCGGGAGTCACGGCATCTACAGGTACAACACGGTCAGGAAGATATTGAAACGGTTGAACATTAGCAACTTGGATATTTGGTGGCTGTTCGTCAAGAAGCATATATATTTCATCAAATTTCCTAGTTTGACCGCCTTTTGCTATCAAAACAGAACAATCAAGTATGTCAACGAGTTGCGCAATAACGTCGTTCATCAATTTGTTTTCGACGCTGATAATAACGTTTTCTTCATCAACAGCTCTGGTTTATTCGGAGTGAACGGGACCAGTGGGGAGACTACACTCCTCAGAGACATACCTAAATTTGTCGGTATGGCCGTTGATAATAAGGGATTGCTTCATGTTTGTAGCGACGATGGTATATATGTCGTCAGTCAGGTGGTGAGGAAAGTGAAACGAATTGCCAAAGTGCACGGTGTTTTAGGCCTGACCTTCGATAAGTATAATAATATAATATATTCTGATTCACACGAGCTCGTTCGTCTTCTGCCTGTAAATGATAGTAATGCTAACAATATTTGATTGATGGGAAATAAAGAATGGTTTTGTTTATCTTGTCTACTCTACTTGTACGGGTTCCAATAAATACATTAATTTAATTTTTAATTATTTAAGAATTTTATTTTAGATTAAATAATATTTTTTAGTAAAACCTGTCGACTTTGGATATATAAGGGAGGGGAAAACATGTTTTTTTCAAAAATCTGTATTACGTTTGTAAGTATAGATGGATGGATGTCTGTTACTCTTTCACGTAGAAACTACTGAATAGATTTAAATGAAACTTTACAATAAGATAGCTTATACATCAGAATAACACACAGGCTAGTATTAACACATAGATAGTATCCTGTAGAATCTCGAATACAACTGCTTTTATACAACTCATGTATTTGCAAGCGAAATTCACGCTGAATTCTTCACGACACTCGATCGAGCAGTGTTCTAAAGTGGATGTCAAAATGTTTGAGTTTAACCTCTCGTAGTAAGCGTCGGAGTCACTGAGCTGGCTTAGATAAACTGCCACCTCGGTTTCCTTGACAGGATATCGAAATGCAGGTTCTATTTTTGCACGGAACAAACATGCAAGTACATTGAATATACGTCAGTGTTGATCTTATACCTTTAAACGAGCAATTCTTGAAATAATCCATAAAAGTATTTTTCAAAACCATTCACCTTCTCCTTAATTTAACAAGTTTAATGACCACGTACGTAATGTAGGTAAACGCGGCCGCGCCTTCAAAGACGTATGTATAGTGCCTGAGACGGCGATGGACTCACCCTCTGTCACGTTGGCACTTAATCATATTCGGAGACTCTTCTGGGATGGCGTGAGCATATTTATTTTTAAATATATTTTATTTTTGTAACGTAATTATGTTTATCTGTCCTGTGATTTTATGTTGTTGTTAAAATGACATATGCAGGTTTCCTCACGATGTTTTCCTTTACCGTAAAGCACGTGGTGTGACATCACTATCACGCCCCGCTGGGATTCAATCTTGCGTTGCTTGCATAACAGGCGACTGCTCAAACCCCGAGACTACCAAGTAAAATATATATCACAGTAATATTACACAAATGGGCCACATTAAGTGTGTACGTGCGCAAATAGTTGTAAAAATACGTTCCCATATCGTTTTAATATCAATCGTGCAAATACGAGACACGTCTGTATAAATGTATCGACACTTCCGTGCTATTAGCGGGAAATGGGGACATTTGTATGTATGTATGTTAGTATATAAACATGTGTGGGAATGGGTATGAACGTAATTGCGGTAATAGAAGCGAAACAAATGATATAAATCTAAAAAAAAGTCTTTTCGTCTGTGAGTGAGTACATTATTTAACTACATACAGTACCCCTATCAGAGGTGCTCGTGGCACAGTTGTTATTGCGCATATCATTCGATCAGCGAAGTCAAGCAACCCTAACCCTAGCCAGTAATTGGATGGGTGACCGCTCGAGTTCCCTCCGTGCCTCGGATAGCACGTTAAGCCGTCGGTCCCGGTTGCCAATTTATCATTTTTGGCAATCGCTACAGGTTAGTCGGCGGCCTGAAATAGTCTGACAACTGGTTTAACCTAGATCACAGATTTTCCTCTTTAAAGTGGTTGCGAAGGTCAGATGGCAGTCGCTTCGTATAAAAATCAGGTGCCGACCCCAACGATGTATGGGATAAGGTCAGGGAGATGATATAGTACCTCTATCACGAGTTTGCCACCGTTTTCGTAATCTATACTCGCTATCGTCACTCGCAATATTTGTATGAAATATTTTATAGTTCTTCACGTCACCACTGGGAGTCGCTGTAGAATTTCTCATATTAATATTCTACGGAGAGGCTAGCGAGTATAGATTACGAAAACGGTGGCAAACCCGTGATAGGGGTACTGATAATAATACCAAAACGGACAGCAGGAAACCAGTAATTCTCACCACAAAACGTTTTTCCTGACACGAAAATCGAACCCGCGGCACCAGTCAGGTCTAACAACTCCCCAACAGTGTCGTTAAAAATGATGGCTTCAAATCTATACATCTATACATATAAATAAAATTGAAGTATCTAATAAAAGCGAAGTGTTCGTAATTCCAAAATAACGACTTTTTACTAAATTCATATGAGAGCATATACAGTACTGGCATACCTACAAAAATATATTTTCAAAATTATTCTCTGTCTGTTTGTTCGGGATAATATGTGAAACGACTGGACAGATTTTAACAGGACTTTCACTGGCAGATAGCAAATTTTACAAGAAATAACTTAGGTTACTTTTATTTGAAAAAAAATGTAGGGTTCCGCGTGAATTAAATTAAATCCGCGCAGGTAAAACCGCAGCTAGTTCTACAGTAATTTCCCAAAGACCTTTACACAATCCGATGCGCTAGCGTTTGATAATAATATCGTGTCGTGTAGCGTAACCATGCTCTAATCCTGGGCTTTCGGTGACTCTGACCTTCCCGACAAATACATTTTATTTCCCCCACCGAGGACCGTGAATTAAAATACGTCCACAAAGCCCTTTTGTACTAATTAGCGTGCGGGGCCGAATGTGAGTTATTATGAGTATTTTTGTCATGTACTCTGGTACAGATTTGCATTGTAATGTTCATGTTTCGTACCAACGTTTGTGTTTTGTTTTCATTATAAATCCTAATTACACACGCATTATATATTTAACATGAGCTTTTTTGAGTTTTTCGGATGTTTTTTTCTTTATTTTAAGTGATATTGGATGTTTAGTGAGTATGTCTCTCAGTAAAGGTTTAATTCTTCTCATAGCCTTGGGGTTTGAGCAGTCACCTGCTACGCAAACGTCGCTAGGAATCCTAGCAGGGTCTGTACCAATTAGATTTTCTGAAAGCTTATGTGCAGTGATTTCACACGTGCTTTACGGTTAAGGAAAACAGCGTGAGGAAACCTGCATATAGTGCCTGAGACGGCGATGGACTCACCCTCTGTCACGTTGACACTTAATCATCTTCGGTGAAAATTGGGTGTTGTTATTACAACACCTCTGCCTACTCCTTCGGGGAATACAGGCGTGAGCATATGTATGTATGTATGAAATTAAGTCCATGCCGGTGAAACTGCAGAGCACAGCTAGTTATTGCATAAACCGCAGACGGAAATTAGTATAAGATACAAATAACATTACATAGATACTAGTTAAATTATTAATGTTAAACACGATGTGGCACGCAACTTCGATTGTTCGATCCGCCTTCATAGCAACGGATCAATGAATTGCTATTCCAAGAAATTTGAACACTTGGAACGAAATCGCAAAGAGAATAAGATATTTTCCCATTGGACGTAAACAATTCCGAATAAAGCTATTTGTGGCGACATCGTACTTAGCTGTTAAGAATGAAACTGTCAGTAGACACATCAAAGAGGGTATCTCGTACTTTTCCGAGATCGCACCGGCGCTTTCTCGCTACACCATTAGACCCTAATGCGACGCGTTGTGGAGCGAACACACTTACGGCCGCTCTCAATAACCTATCAAACCTTACAGATGGATTGCTCTCCACAGTTATCTGTATATTGGATCTATCTATGTCTTATCTATACACACATTCATATGCATCTAGTGAAAAGCTGTTATTTGGAATTACAAACAAACACTTCAATTTTATTTATCTGTAAGTATACATATATATGTATGTATACAAATTAAAACGGGTTACTAACATACAATAAATAAATGTATATCTGAAAGTATCTTTGTCTGTCATTTCACGCCTGAACCACTGAATCGAAGGGGCCAGTACCCCTATCACGAGTTTGTCACCGTTTTCGTTATCTATACTTGCTAGCGTCACTTGCAATATTTGTATGAGATATTTTAGTCTTTCGCGTCACCGACAGGTCTCGCTGCACAATTTCTCATACAAATATTAGACGGTGACGCTAGCGAGTATAGATTACAAAAACGGTGGCAAACTCGTGATAGGGGTACAGAATTCTGTTAAATTATTTTTGTATGCAGTAAAGTGTATACGGCCCTTAATCAACGCACCCCCGCCCGCCATTTCACGGTTCCGCCATTTGCCGCGACCATTTGAAGCGCGACCTGCTTTCTTGAGTCGTTCACATTAAATTACGCGTGTTGTAATTCCAAGTGTTTCAGCCAGAATCGATGGATCAGACGTGACTTGGGAGGGAATTCTGCAAACGCTACGTTCTCTTGACTTTGTAAACTTCAGAGTTACGTTGGTAAGGTTAGGAACAATGTTGAATGTTAAGTTTAAAGAGAGGTGCGCATCTCCCGTTCGATATTCGAAGCTACCCTACTGGGGACTGTGCCTCCACCTTACAGAAGATCACTACCATACTGCCTAAGAGTAGCTGTGTTCAGGAGATCGCCAATACTCTAAAGAGTCCTTAAAGACACTTGCTAACCCTTACTAAGCTCTTGGGAGTATTATCCCATAGAGATGTAAGAATTAGGTAGTACTAGGACGCGGTGAATCATGGAGCAGATGGTTTTCTTTTAATAGTCTCCTACCGAATTTCGGCTACGGCGGCAAATCTCAACAAGGATGAGCCAACTGCGCAGGAGATATTATAGTACACAAGTGTGGGCGCAAACACAGGTGCACTCTTTATTCCCTCACTCTCATAGTCCGATGGGAGGAGATCAGGCGTAGGACCAACGGTTTAACGTGCTTTCCGAGGCACGGGGGTGGAAACACCGCCAACTTCCAAACTCCGGGCATTTTCTCTGAATTTTTTGACAAAAAAACCTCTATTTTTGACCCGACCCGGGAATTTCGATTCCCTGGTCGGGACTTCGTGATCGGCAGGCAAACTCGCTATCCGCTAGACCAACGTTATGTTAAACAAAAATACTGTAGTCCTCGCGACGGTAAGCGTCTGTTGCAGCATATGAACGTTACCAACACCGAAGAGTCTCGGACAAGAACGGAATCACTATGCACCAGCTATTTTACGCAAAGTAGGGACACTTTTACTCTAACGTAGCATTTTTTGGCTGCGACCTTCTGTAAGGTATGGTGCTCCCACACTGCTGATTAACAATTAACCAGTAAAATATTCAAGATACACAAATTATTATTTGATGACCCGCTGAACTACGTATCACCTGTTCCTGTACTTATTATTCATGTTCATGTTTAAACTTCCCTGAACTTCCACATATACATCAAGGTCAAGATTATCCAAATCGGTCCTGACATTTAAACATTTTTAGCTAGTCAAACGAACAGCACTTCATTTTTATATTTATAGAAGAAGAAAATTTTATGAATTTGTGAATGTAAATGAATATTTGAAGTGTTAAAAAACATTTTCTAGCAGCTGTGTGGGAACAGTTGTAGAGGTACACACTCCGATCGGGTAACTCCTTTCTGACGAGAGATCACGTTTGCTGACTCTTCAAGTCTATTCAACAACTTAATTTTATTGCTTAGAGCCGTTGTGGCCTCGGGGTTTGAGCAGTCGCCTGCTACGCAAGCGACGCAAGTTCGAATCCCAGCGCGGCCTGTACCAAAGAGTTTTTCTAAAAAAGTTATGTACAGTGATTCCACACCACGTGCTTTACGGTGAAGGAAACCTGCATATTTCTGAGAATTCATTCAAAGACGTATGTATAGTGCCTGAGACGGCGATAGACTCACCATCTGTCACGTTGGCACTTAATCAAATTCGGTGAAAAGTGGGTGTTGTTATTACAACACCTCTGCCTACCCCTTCGGGGAATACAGGCGTGAGCATATGTATGTATGTAATTTTATTATCAGCCAAACTTCCTTGTGGAGTAAGTAACATGGCTTTTGAATAATTCAGCAGTTAACCTACATACCTCACAACAAATTAGGAAGAGGAACGCTCAACAGACTTCCAAAGAAAACATCTACCAAACACAACTGTCAATATTGCGTTAAGACCAACTTTCCTTGCAAAAACTTGTATGGGAAAAGTTGCAGGTGTCGGAAGCAATAGGATGAAAGAGGATAAGATACACACCAATGTAAGAGGATACATATTATAATAAAGAATACATATACTACATACATATGCTCACGCCTGTATTCCCCGAAGGGGTAGGCAGAGGTGTTGTAATCACAACACCCACTTTTGAATTTGATTAAGTGACAGATGGTGAGTCTATCGCCGTCTCAGGTACTATACATACGTCTTTTAATTACTTCTCAGACATATGCAGGTTTCCTCACGATGTTTTCCTTCACCGTAAAGGACGTGGTGTGAAATCACTGTACGTAAGTTTTTTAGAAAAACTCATTGGTACAGGCCCCGCTGGGATTCGAACTTGCGTCGCTTGCGTAGCAGGCGACTGCTCTAACCCCGAGGCCACCAGCCGGGGGCAGAAGCTAGTCATGATTAAAGTAAAGGTTTGCTATGAATATTCTGGCAGGCGTTTTTAGCACTACAAATTAACTCTGGTATCAATTTAGGTACTAATAGCTGAAACTTCATCTAACAATAGTAAGTAAGAATTTACGTTTCTTACCCGACTAATACTATAAACGTGAAAGTTTGTGAGTTATATGTAGGTATGATTGTTACTCTTTCAACCAAAAACTACCTACTAAATGGATTTTAATGAAACTTTACAATCAAATAGCTTCCAAATATATCAGAATAACACGTAGGCTACAATTTATGTTTATTTTTATTTTTTATTTTGAATTTCTTTAGTTTAACTTATGTTGCATAAAACTGTATGTTTCCTTTACATAAATAAATTTATGAAGATATTATATAAATTATCCAAAATTTTAAGATATGTCAAATCCTGCGGATTCGAGGACAACAGCTAGTCATAATGGTTATTTTTATTTTATTATTATTGACTTCCTCGTTTGTCGTAAGTGTTAGTGGTTCGATTCCTGAGTCGGGTCAAAAATAGATATTGGGTTTTTCCGTCAATAAATTCACAGTACAAGCCCCGAGGTTGGATGCTGGCGGTGTTTACATCCTCCTGCTTCGGAAAGTACGTTAAGCTTTTGGCCCTACGTCTGATCTCTCTCCGGGCAAGAGTGTGCACCTGTGCTTGCACACACACTTGGGTACTATAGCTCTTGCGGAGATCGCTAATCCCCGTTGACATTAGCCTCCATTACCGAAATTCGGTAGGATATCATCACCATTATTTTATTTAAAAAAATCTATCAATAACATAGGACGAATGTACATTATACATACATATGCTCACGCCTGTATTCCCCGAAGGGGTAGGCAGAGGTGTTGTAATCACAACACCCAATTTTCACCGAAGATGATTAAGTTCCAACGTGACAGATGGTGAGTTTATCGCCGTATACATACGTCTTTGAATTACTTCTCAGAAATATGCAGGTTTCCTCACGATGTTTTCCTTCACCGTAAAGCACGTGGTGTGAATCACTGTACATATGTTTTTTTAGAATAACTCATTGGTACAGGCCCCGCTGGGATTCGAACTTGCGTCGCTTGCGTATTAGGCGACTGCTCAAACCTCAAGGCCACCACGGCTAGATATATTATAAATCACACAAAAGTCCCACCATTCATTATTAACAGCAACAATAGTCTCAGGAACCATAAGCTTCTCAAATAGTAACTTAAACCCTTTTTACTCTAAATTGAATCTCTCCTCGCGCCGGATTGACGCGACTGATCGGCTTACAGCCACAGGGACCAATGTACCCCCATTCGTGAGCATGATTGGATCCACGAAACACAGTATTGAGTAGAACAAAATATATAGGTATATATAGTTACGGCCTATTGTATTGCAACTTTAGATAATATGTTACGTTCATAGTAAGGGTGCACAAGATAAGGTCAGATAACATTACCCGAATACGGCGAAGCAAAAAGGAAGGTTATGATTTAACTGGTATGTGTGTATGATACTAGGTTTCTTCTAGGCTCTTTGGGTTATAATTCCCTTGAGGTTAGGAGGAACTTTGACCAACTTAAAACCATGTGCAAGGTCCTACATGGAAAATCAGATGCTCCGGAGCTGCATGAAGAGTTGTCTAGGATATTTGTTCCTAACAACTACATACGCGGCCGGAGACACAGTTTATTTGCAGTGGGTACAAGTCGCACAGTGGCGCGCGCTCACTCCCCAGTCCCCCGCACTCTCTCCGCTCTCAACGCTCTCTTGGTCGCCAACCCTGATTGTGATGTGTTCGCGGATGAATGGCAGACGATAATGTCAGATGCCTGGGGTATTGTGAGGGGAACGAATGAATGGATATTACTCTTAATTAGTGTAATTGGCTTTTAGCCGTTCTAATTAATACATGTATAAATAAAATAAATAAATAAATGATCATCTATTACTCCCGAACTCCAAAACTACATCATAATTTAAGAAATGAAGTATCTTTGGATGCATCTTGACTTGCGCTGGTTAAAGGCGTTATTAACATCACATAAAACTGGATGTGGCGCACTCCAGAGGAGAAAAAAATATAAATAGCCGTCCAAGGAAAAACTACTATGACCAAATTAATAGTATTTTTCAGAAAGGTCAAATTCGGAGTACTCGTAACCGAAGAAAGTGTATGAAGAGATGCATGAATGTGGATGAAGCGAAAGAAGTATGTAAGGATCGTAGCATGTGGCAAACGGTGGTCTCTGCCTACCCCCATGGGATACAGGCGTAAGCATATGTCTGTATGCATGCAAATAGCCGCGCACGAAAAAAACGCATAAAACACGCTCCCAAAAAGTAGTAAGTAAAGAAGTAAGAGGGGCGATATTCAAAACCGGCTCTGTAACGCCTCAGCCTTACAAGCTGGTTAAAACCTGTTTCGGTATAGCTTAGACTTTATGAAATACATTTAAATTATCCAAAAATCAAAAGAAAAAAGAAGAACGGGATGGAAGGAAAAATAAATAGAATTGAAAAAACGATATATTAATTTTATTTTATATAGAAGTGATCCCGGAGAGCGAGGGACCCGAGTCGGGGGTCGCTCGCCACACTACCTATAGAGTGCGGTTTTATTGCGTTTCTAGATAGGCATCCTAGAGTGCGGTACCCACACATATAATATACCAGCAAACATCATCAATAAGTCATAGAGAGCACTATTCAAATCAGTACCAATTAAGCCACTCAGTACCTGCCTCGCGAGAACTATCACCGTTTCGGCAATGCGCATAAATTTGCCGAACTAAAGCACTCCGGTCCTAAGTTACCGCCACAAATAGTCGCTAACGTGTACAAATACGTTGAGCCTCCCCTGTAATACTCAGCCAACCCTAATTTGGGCAAAGTAACACCGAGCTGTAACACCGTAACCTATCTGACCTGATCCTACAGGGATCTACCTGTCTCATAGGGTTGGGCAAACATTGAGACGCCATTGTATCGATATAATGTTATACAACACGTACAAAGATATCCCGTAACGTACAAGGAGACCTCCTACATTTTTATACAAATATTATAAAGAAAAAATGGTAGAATTTTTGTTAACAATAAACTCAAAAAACACTGGAAAGATTTTACAAATAATTTCACTGAATTAATTTAATCTTATTTCTGTGGCAAACCAGAGACTTTCTCTTACGCCGATACAATCGCTAAATTACCATCAATTCAGTCTTAGACAAATTACAAGGAAGCTCCACCATTCGTTTCTTTGGCTGGATTCATCATCCATTATAATTTTGTTTCAATCATAATAAAATGAAAGTGAAAATTATTTATTCGGTTCAAGCCCTGGTAAGGCATGTAGGTATGAACGTCAAATATTACTGAGTCATTAATGTTGACAAATAACCATATTCATAAATACTTTGTCATTAAGCAATAAACGTTGTTATCCATGACATTTTTATCTCATATATACAAACTTTAAGCAACTTAAAAATACAATAAATAATTCCGTATCGATAAACAACTGCTACATCACTAGAGCATACAAATCCGCAGTCAATAAATGCAAATCATCTTGTAGGGTTTAGCATCAAACAAGAGTGGCTTAATGCAGCCTTCTAAACCAGCCTTCGGACTGGTAGCTGCTACCAGATTTCATGCTAATGTAGTGAATAAACAATTTTACACTGGCAGCTTATTCATTTTAGTTATTATATTTTATTTATTTCTTAAATAATTTTGGTGGCCGCAAGTTCGATTCCCAGCGGCCTGTGCCTACGAGTTTTCAAAAACATTAGTTCAGTGATTACACACTATAAGCTTTATGGTGACTGAAAACTTCGCGAGGAACCCTGCATATTTTTATGAAGTAATTCAAAGGCATGCCTGAGCCGGCGATGGACTCACCGTCTGTCACGTTGGCATTGAATCAACTTCGGTGAAAAGTGGGTGTTATTTTTTTATTTAGGTACCTTCCAGAATTGCTTGAAGCCATACATATGCTCACGCCTGTATTCCCCGAAGAGGTAGGTAAAGGTGTTCTAATCACAACATCCACTTTTCACCGAAGATGATTAAGTGCCAACGTGACAGATGGTGAGTCCATCGCCGTCTCAGACACTTTACATACGTCATTGAATTACTTCTCAGAAATGTGCAGGTTTCCTCACGATGTTTTCCTTCACCGTAAAGCACGTAGAGTGAAATCACTGTACATAAGTTATTTAAAAAAACTCATTGATACAGGCCCCGCTGGGATTCGAACTTGCGTCGCTTGCGTAGCAGGCGACTGTTCAAACCTCAAGGCCACCACGGCTTGAAGCCACTTAAACTAAAAGGAAATACAAAACACTAACATGCAGTCTTCTCAAAACACATACAGACTATAATGTTCATCCATTAATCAATCATATTCAGGATTCACTCAGATATTTTAAATTAATCTCTGCCTATATTACTCCGAAACATTATCTGCAATTTTAAACTCGTTGTCTCAACTCGAGTATTTTTAGCGCCGTGTATTCAGCTCAATAATTTACCGATTTTAGCGATAGCGTCAACGATAGCCGCCCGCCCAATAAATCAAGCCGCCCGCCCACGTGATATACTGTGCACCTCATATATCTAATCTACATATTACATGCAAATATATGTACGA
Organism: Watsonalla binaria; assembly: GCA_929442735.1. NCBI lineage: Eukaryota > Metazoa > Arthropoda > Insecta > Lepidoptera > Drepanidae > Watsonalla > Watsonalla binaria. The sequence goes on from OV838933.1 coordinate 10,118,875, forward strand.
TGTGGGTTATCGTAAAGGTGAAAATGTCGAATGTATTCTATATTTTTTTTTCTTTCTAAAAATATTTTTTTATTTTCGTATACTTTTACCAGGGCCCAACCATGAACGGTTATTGCAATGAAAGTTTAGCTGTGTGACAGTGACAGACGTCATATATATCTGTCTCATAATATGAGTCAAACTATCATGACAATAAGAGGTCATGGTAGGGTCCCAGGGGTAGGAACTCGCAAGGCGCTCGTCTTTGGTTGACTAAAATAATTGTAAAAGCAATACTATTATCGAAATGTAGGTGAATTATATACTTAATAATATTTATAATAATAATCATTTGAAAATAATTCGATAAATTATGTACTTTGAACTTGTAAATGGTAATACCTAAGGTATTATTTAGAACGTTGCTGCACATTACTGTAATAATTCGCACGCCGTACTGTGGCAGAACACTTAGCTACGCACAAAAAAAATGCTTAGCAAATACATGTAATTTGATTTAAAAAATTACCAAGTCACACTTTGAAAACTTTCGCCTTTGGCATACATTATATACGCAGTTTCCATAAGTAACCTAACCCACCCTTCGATCTGTACCCCTATCACGGGTTTGCCACCGTTTTCGTAATCTATACTCGCTAGCGTCACTCGCAATATTTGAATGAGATATTTTAGTTCTTGACGTCACCGATAGGTGGCGCTGCACAATTTCTCATACTAATATTCGACGGAGACGCTAGCGAGTATAGATTACGAAAACGGTGGCAGACCCGTGATAGGGGTACAGAAGAACAGGGCTATACACGTATTTATTGATTTATTGCTGTTTGCATATACAAGATAATTTGTGGATTAAGCAAATAATGGAGTAATTTAATGAGGACTTTCTTTACTTCTATAATTATTCGTTTAAGAAGACCTTAATTATGTCGTTAAATGCTTATGAGATGTCAAGATACCTTGGTATCAATTAAAAATGATGTTAAGTAGACAGAAATGTGAGGGTAGTTGGAAAAAAAAAATTCTAATGCAAATCAAATCTGTAAAAAATTACATAAACACGAAAATCATAATATATATGTATCACCGCTACAAATTGTCCATGAGATATCCAACGGAATTGTTGTGTAAATCCCAAAACGATCACTGAACTATTCTATATATATACAATAGCACAACATTGTTTTAATGTAATAAAGTTCACTATGATAATAAGAATTGGTAATAAATTCGCACAATATTTAAAAATACGAGCGCTAATGGAGGCCATGACATGGTCATGACAGCGAGAAAACTGAATTTAACTAACTAGAAAATTCAAAGACTGTCACGCATCGTCCAATCAGAGCGAAGCCTGATTTTTCTGCATCGTGATTTCTAATTGATTGACAGTAGTGATTCCAAGAAAGAGATACAGATGGCGCTAATTGTTATGGCGTTTTTTTCAATTGAATTTAGTCAATAAGGCAACTTTCATTCACCTTTATTTAAATGCCAATTATTGGGATAAACTTTTCACATTAATTAAAGCAACAAACGCGGTCATAAATGATAATTAAATTTTAATAGCTAATTACACGCCTGATTTAACACCAAATTACTGTCGAACCAAATATGTAGGTGGCTTATACTAAATAGGATGAAATTTAACTCAGTGTAAATGTTTCCAGAGCTACCACATGTAGCATTTTATTATGACGGTTCATTCATGAGTTAAAAATAATGTAAGTGAGGAGTAAGAGAAGAAATGTATGAATGAACATTCGGAAGGGTGTTTTCGTCTTATTATTTTCGCATTATTTTACTTTATTACTAGCTAACTAGTAGAATGATGATATATAGCCGATGAATGGGATATCTAACATACATACATACATACATACATACATATGCTCACGCCCCGAAGGGGTAGGGAGAGGTGTTGTAGTCACAACACCCACTTTTCACTGAAGATGATTAAGTGCCAACGTGACAGATGGTGAGTCCATCGCCGTCTCATACACTTTACGTACGTCATTGAATTACTTATCTATCTAACATTAAAATTATTATTTAACCGGACCAATAGTGGCTCCTGAGATTGAACAAAACATGAAATGAACTCTTCAGCCCTACATATTAGTGTATATAATTGCAGCCCCTTAACAATATTCAACTCTAAATGTGTGTTATATGCTGACTTAATCTTAAGCGATGGTAAATTTTTCGTTTGGTGAGTTTCTTGCCGGTTCTTCTCAGAAGGCTGGTAAATTCTTCGACATTCATAAGTGCCTTACCACAGCCTTAACTGAATAAATCATTTTAATTTTCAAAGGGACTCAACGAAGAGCAATGTTCGGGACAACCCTACATAGCTAACCTAGTAAGAACGCAGACATTTTTCTTCTCGTCAAACCGAAATCTTAGCGTCAATGCGAGGGTACCAGATTTCATAGCTCTTCGGGCACGTGAAAACGGTCTGAAAGCTATATAGAGGCATGCATAATGAATCGTGAAGCCTTGCTCCGAAGGTGCATTATTAAACTGCAATCACAGTTTGTGGCGAAGCTTGCTTGGACCAGTACTATCGAGGCGGTAAATGTTAACACATCAATTTATTATGCAGATTTTATACGATGATCTAAGGCTTTTGTAAATGCACGAGTTTAAGTCAAGTAGAATATAGAAAGTCATGTTAAGAAAGAAAAAGTGGGTGTTATTGTATAATCACGGATTCACTTGCAGAAATAGAAGGAATTATATTGTAGCCCAATTTTTCTAAGCCTAAGTTACTCCTTGTAATATAAGCTATCTGCCGGTGAAAGTTCCGTTAAAATCAGTCCCGCTGTTTCAGAGATTACCCAGAACCAACAGACAGACAAGGAATATTTTTTTTGTGGAATTACACACATAGGCACACTTCAGTTAAATTTACTGTATATATTGTCGGAATGGGATATGATGAAGTTATCATGATAATTAGAAAAAAAAATTATGAATTGAAATTATATCCGAAATAATTTTACACATCTATACTAATAATAATATAAAGCTGCAGAGTTTGTTTGTTTGAACGCGCTAATCTCAGGAACTACTGGTCCGATTTCATAAAATCTTACAGTGTTGGATAGTCCATTTATCGAGGAACGTTATAGGCTATATTTTATTTAAAACATTTAGGGTTCCACGGGAAGTACATTAAATATACGCGGGTGAAACCGCAGGGCACAGATAGTACTTAATAATTGAATAACATGAATTTAAACTATGGAAGATTCGTCTTATCCACTCTAATCATACGATATCTATGACGAACTTCCCACAAAATTGTTGCGAATAGAACTGTCAAAATATTATCATACATTATGGGCCTGCCTGTACCCCACACCGTCCATTATATGCAGTGGGTAAACAACAAATTAGCAACAGGAGCCGCAATATACATATATATTCCCGCGCCTTTGTGCACGTTACTGAATTCCCACCACAATTAAATTCAGTATTGTTTGAAAGTCCATGGACCCTAGACAGAGATGTAAACTTTATTTCAAGTTCTTTGCTGTGCAAACCTAGCTGGGGTTTTTAATATCGTAGAATTAAAAATAAACCAAGTCTCTCTTACTTCTTAGACTTAGTGATGATATGTTTATTTTAAGAGTTTAAGAGCCGTGGTGGCCTCGGGGTCTGAGCAGTTGCCTGTTACGCAAGCGATGCAAGTACGAATCCCAGCGAGGCCTGATCCAATGATTTTTCTAGAAAAACTTATGTGCAGTGATTTCACACCACGTGCTTTACGGTGAAGGAAAACATCGTAAGGAAACCTGCATATGTCCGAGAAGTATTTCAAAGACATATGTATACGGCGATAAACTCACCATCTGTCACGTTGGCACATAAAAATTCGGTGAAAAGTGGGTGTTGTTGTTACAACACCTCTGCTTACCCCTTCGGGGACTCTTGAGCATATTTATTAAAATAATTTTTTTTCATAAATGAAGATCAGCTATCTGTCAGAGAAAGTTGCTACTGAATCCGATAAAATGTCAGAGTATAGTTAGTTGGTGGGCAAGTTTATAATTCTTAAGGACTTATTTATGTATTCCCTCGGGAAGATATACTAGAATACAACTTCAAGTTTTGCTAAAACCATCTTACAGCATATTTAAAATGCTTAAGTTTGTTACTTCTTCAATTATTCATTACATTTATAACTTTGAAATGTTTCTCGTACTTATTTACTTTAATGAAATTTGTTAAACAAGTTTACTGTAAAATTTTACTACAGAATACATAGATAGGAATATTTTTTTCCTTTAGTAATATCATTCCTTCAGTAATAATGTCTGAGAAGTAATTCAAAGACGTATGTATAGTGCCTGAGACGGCGATGTACTTACACTCTATCACGTTGACACTTAATCATATTCGGTGTAATGTGGGTGTTGTTGTAACAACACCTCTGCTTCGAAGACCCTTCTGGAATGGTTTATGTTTTTAATTTGAGTAATATCATATCATAATATATGCCCACGCTATATTGTGCCATCGTGACAGATGATGAATCTATCGCTGTTTCAGAATACATACATACATACATAGGTCTTTGAATTACTTCTCAGACATATGCAAGTTTCCTCGTGATATTTTACCTCCACAATTTTTTTAGAAAAACTCATTGGTAAAGGCCGCTTGGACTCGAATTTGCGTCGCTGGCGTAGCAGGCGATTGCTCAAACCTCACAGCCACCAGTTTCTTGCGTTTCTTCTCACAACGCTAGTTACCAAAACGAGGGTAATTTTTCGTCGTTTTTAAGTGGCTTAACTGGTCACAAACTGAATTAACATAAATTTTTTTTATTTAAAAAAATCCATCCTTCGTTTCATATGTCCTCTCCGTAACCAACCACATTCCTAAACAAATATTTTTTCAAAACACTAACCTCTTTCCACCGCAACTCGACTACGCTTTCAGCAGGCTCTAAGTATATGCAAGCAATTATTTCCCACTGTAATCCTTAACAGCTGCATGTTATTCATAACCTACCAAGGGTCAAGGATTAATTTGTAAAAGGAAAACGCAATATGTTTTAATTAAGTTGTTTGAATCCTTTGGCCACTGGCAGTGGGAGGGACCATTCTACAGGTTTTAACCTCTTTGGAACCTTAGTTCCGGGAAACATCTGCTCTAGGGGCTTTCTCTTATGAGACGAAATACGATAGAGCCGTGGTGGCCTCGGGGTTTGAGCAGTCGCCTGCTACGCAAGCGACGCAAGTTCGAATCCCAGCGGGGCCTGTACCAATGAGTTTTTCTAAAAAACTTATGTACAGTGATTTCACACCACGTGCATTATGGTGAAGGAAAACATCGTGAGGAAACCTGCATATTTCTGAGAAGTAATTCAAAGACGTATGTATAGTGCCTGAGACGGCGATAGACTCACCATCTGTCACGTTGGCACTTAATCAATAATTCGGTGAAAAGTGGGTGTTGTGATAACAACACCTCTGCCTACCCCTTCGGGGAATACAGGCGTGACCATATGTAAGAAATACGATGCTTACCACGTTTCATATTCATTCTGAAATTACGTCCGAACGTGGTCTGCGAGTACTCCCACTAATTAGCGATGGCTGGCATTCTCGTCATACTTGTGAACAGGTGCTGCTTGTGGGGCCTGGTCATCTCAAGCTTCACAATTATAATGTAGTATGTACATACTTTTATCTTTTATATTTTTTTATAGACTTTTGTGCACTGGAACTGTGTCCATGGGCTTATATATTTTTTATGATTTTCTCAAAATTTTAATATATATTTTTGAAAATCATTACGGAGTTTCTTGCCAATTTCTTCTCCTGTGTAATTATGTCGTTGTGACGATTTGAAAGTACTTTGTTAAAATTCTAATCAAATAAAGATATTTTGAATTGAATTGAAAGTGCGTCGTCTGCTGTAAATGTTAAATAAATGTGCGCCCGTTAGTTTGATGTGATATTAGCGGGTGATCTTATTCCAAATCGGAATGTATGCTTGTTCTATATCGAGTGATATTGATATTATCTGAATCACAAACCTATCAGTTCCAAAGGCAATATCTCAAACAACGTATGTTCTATTGCATAGTGTATCTCGGCTTGTGTAACCAAGATACCCAAGACGCTGTCTATATGCAAATGCAATACATTTGATACGACCCGTGATTGCCTACTGTATATACTGGTATTATATACACAAAGCTAGATAGTTACATTGTTTGAGTTACCTTGGTATAATAATGATCGCATGTTACAAGGAGATTGTTGAAGTATTCCTTGATAATTTTGTACAGAGCCGTGGTGGTTTGATCAGTCGCCTGCATCGCAAGCGACGCAAGTTCGAATCCCAGCCTGTACCAATGAGTTTTTCTAATGTGATGAGACCCAATCTTCCATCATTATAGCCTTCAGTAGTCAGCAAGTGGCTACTGAAGGCTATGATGATGGAAGAAATAAATACCAAGCAGATAAATCTTTAATACAAGTATTTAAGAAGCAATTTTATTGTCAGCATTTTTCTTAATATAGCATTCATAATTTTATAAATACTAGATGTAGAACTTAAGATTATACAATAAATAATCATTGCATATTTACATATCTCTCTATTTACATTTAAACGCTTTAACATCAGTTACTACAAATAAATAAATCTGAATATTTTTTTTTATGTTACAAGTACAATTTTCCAGACGAATCTAACAAAAAATCTGTAAATAAATATTTTATAGGAACATTTTTTTACAATAATTTGTTTTATATATATTTAATACCTAACAAGTATAATTTCAAATCTAAAGTAATTTCCTTTTATAATACTGTAGTGTATTTTGATATAAAAGCCTAAGTTACTCCTTGTAACAATAGATATCGGTCCAGCCGTTTTGGAGATTAGCCGGAACTAACAGACAGACAGATATTTTTTTTATATCAGTACCGTACATATATTTATATGCATTTAGTGAAAAGCTGTTGTTTTGGAATTACAAATAGACACTTAAATTTTATTTATCTGTATAGATATATAGATACACACAATACTATTGAAACATACCACAATACCGCAGACACATTGTATTTTATTGACAATATTATTGCGTGTTCCATACACAAATTGACAATGATTATGACACAGTCATATACAATGACGTTACAGGTCAGTCCGAGGCCTAAAATAGTCTGACAACTGGTTTAACCCAGATCACAGATTTTCCTCGTTAAAGGGGTTGCGAAGGTCAGATGGCAGTCGCTTAGTATAAAAATCAGGTGATCAGCCACATCGGGTTGAATCAAGTGCCGACCCCAACAATGTGTGGGATAAGGCCAGGGTGATGATGATGATATACAATGACGTGTATAAGTCTGTCACCGTCACACAGCCTATCATGGCATAAAAGCTTACGGTGAGGCCAAAGCTTACATAATTTTAAGGACCAACAAGTCTCTCGCAATAACCTCTGTTTCACGCATTACAAGGCAGCTGGGTGTATTTGAGACACATGCCAATGTTTTCCTCTGGGCTCCTCTTCGGAGTGGGAGGTCCGAAGTGGACGGTGACTGCGAAGGGTGCGATAGAGGTTTCTATCCGGCACTGAGGGAAGGGGAGGCCAGGGCAGAATGTATTCCCGCAATGGTGCGGGTCGCACACTCCGGCGCCGAAGAAACTGCTCTGAAACGAAGGTAGTTTGGTAACTTTATGATAAGGGAACCTGGGATGTATCATTGTCGGATTATTGTAAACTGTGCCCCGTGGTTTTACCCGCGTTCATTTCATGGATAACTCGCGGAACCCCCATGTTTTTCTAGCCTATGTTTCTCCTTATGAAATAAGCTATCTGCTAGTGAAAGTCCCGTTAAAATCGGTCCAGCCAGAATAAACAGACAGACTGGCGGACAGACAGACAGACAGAGAAAAATAAATAATAAAAATTTTCATTATTAGTATCGTGTAAGCTTTCACAGGCATTTAATGAAAAGCTTCTAAAATAACTTTAGAATCAAAAACAGACACTTCAATTTTATTTATCTGTATAGATGTATAGATATTCCATTGGCACTTTACTTTTGCTACAATTAATTAATCTTAATTTGATCTTTGCTTTGACTGGTTGGAATTTGCCTTGCTCACAAACATTTGTAATATTTCAGTTATTATTTTTGATAAAAGAGCCGTCGTGGCCTCGGGGTTTGAGCAGTTGCCTGCTACGCAAGCGACGCAAGTTCGAATCCCATATGTCTGAGAAGTAATTCAAAGACGTATGTATAGTGTCTGAGACGGCGATGGACTCACCATCTGTCACGTTGGCACTTAATCATCTTCGGTGAAAAGTGAGTGTTGTGATAACAACACCTCTGCCTACCCCTTCGGGGAATACAGGCGTGAGCATATGTATAAATTTTTGCGTGAAAGCATAACAAACATACATGCGAACTTTCGCGTTTATAAGTAGGATTTGTGTATGATACTCACCGATACAAAATACTCGTTCTCGCAAGGTATAGTGACTCGGTCGTTGCACCGCTGTCGACCAAATCCCTGGAGACCAACTCCATAGTTTCCGTACCCGAAGTACCGGAACTTGTCCTCGTCGTAGTGCTGGTGGTAGGGTGACCACGCTCGCCCGCGCTGCTCCCACACCCAAGAGGTTAGATAACCCCAAATCTGGTTACGGTTAGGTTGGGTGGGTTAGGTTATGGGGCGCTACTGGGATTTAGGTAAGTGTTTTATTTATTGCTATGAGTTAAGGTTCGGTTTTGCTAAATAGGTATATTTGTAATGGTTAATATTATTATTTATTTTTTATTTTATTTCAATTTATCTGTATGTAAAGATAGTCCTCTATTTAGTCCTTCTGCTGGTTCTCAGCTACCTCCCCAACAATTTATAGCCAAATCGGTTCAGCCGTTGTTGAGTTATAAACAGTGTAACTAATACGACTTTCTTTTATATATAAAGTCGTGGTGGCCTTGGGGTTAGAGCATTCGCCTTCTACGCAAGCGACGCAAGTTCGAATCCCAGGGGGGCCTGTACTAATGAGTTCTTCGAAAAAAACTTATGTGCAGTTATTTCACATCACGTGCTTTATCGTGAAGGAAAGCATAGTGAGAAAAACCTGCATATATCTGAGAAGTTATTCAAAGACGTATGTAAAGTGTCTGGGACGGCGATGGACTCACCATCTGTCACGTTGGCACTTGGTAATTTTCGGTGAAATGTGGGTGTTGTTACAACACCTCTGCTTACCCCTTCTGGGATGGCGTGAGCATATATGTATAGATTATATATATATATGTATTATATGTATAGATTTGTCTGCGATAAGGCAATTTTGGTAAATATTATACTCAAATAAAATAAACAATCGGGTTGTAAATTTTTTTGGGATTGGTTACACTAACTATAATTGTTAAATTCTTGTCAATAACTGAATTAATAATAAAATAAGGAAATAAATAACGGTTAGAAATTATTTAAAGTTATGTAAGTAATTGATGTTAAAGTAAGTATGTTTGTCAATGAAGCAATTAAATAAATTTAAATGTAAGAGGATTCTCAAAGGTATTCATTAGTCATGGAACATCAAAAAGAAAAAACATCTTCACGTACAAAATGAATATACTTAATGGATATAATTGATACCTTGCTTCCCTACTCTCCCTTTAATTAATTAAAATGTATAAACAGCATTGGAATTCTCAGAAATATATTCATCAGAGCTTTTAATTTCGTGAAATAAGATTCTTCCATTTTTCGGGACTCGAATCCGACTACCTGTGCAAACAATGCAGTTGCTCTGCCAACTGATCTACGATGAATCGAATTTTACCACCCCCTGATTTTGCGGTTTTAGGAACCGTTTTGCGCCATCTTTTGGCTGGAGAATTCAAACTCAAAAAACGGCTACCGCTATTCCAAATATCAGCAAAATCGGTTTAGTCTTTAAAAGATAGACAACTTTACCCTAAAGACACGACAGTCTGATCGTACTATGACTTTTCACAGCTCCCTTTTCAAATGTCAGTTAACTGATTTTTATACACAGTTGTAAAAGATGTCTTATCGTTAGGATATTAGAGATTATTTTCCCTTACCCTTGCCATCATCCCAGGCTGAGCAGGCGTCGCACTATCTACTTGTGGATCGGCTCCAGAACCTTCTATGACGTCATCTTGAGGCATCATGTCAGCTGGCATCATTTGGTCAGGTTGAGTTTCTAAACAAAGTGTTGAAGTATAGTTGATAAATTTTGATATAACCTGAGGGTCTTGGAATAGTTATTAATAAACCCCATGCTATTACAAAACATTGCCTACGATATTACTTGGTAAAAGTAGTTCCATCTCTTTTCGTGAAACGTATTTCAAAAGGGATGGATATAAACGTGGTGGCCTCGGGGTTTGAGCAGCCGCCTGCTACGCAAGCGACGCAAGTTCAAATCCCAGCGGGGCCTGTACCAATGAGTTTTTCTAAAAAAAACGTATGTACAGTGATTTCACACCACGTGCTTTACGGTGAAGGAAAACATCGTGAGGAAACCTGCATATTTCTGAGAAGTTATTCATAGACGTATGTATAGTGCCTGAGACGGCGATAGACTCACCGTCTGTCACGTTGGCACTTAATCAAATTCGGTGAAAAGTGGGTGTTGTGATAACAACACCTCTGCCTACCCCTTCAGGGAATACAGGGGTGAGCATATGTATGTATGGATATAATTGTAGCCCGATGTTTTGTAAAAAGAGGAATTGTGTTCAAGACTTTCATGCCATAATGCAAAAGGAATGAGGTAATGACTAGATAAAGTTATTGGAGAAATAAGGTTTGAAATCAGGAATTCTCTTCCAAAAACTGCACTCCAATTGCTAGAATGAATGATTATCCGAGATTATGAAAGTTACCTCTGGGTTTGGACGGTTGATATTACTGAGAAGAACCCCGCATTAATGTTATTTTTAAATTTGACGAAATTAATTTCATTGCTGTTTTCAGGAGAAAATACTCTAAGCTACATAAGGGTCATGCTTTTATTTGGCGGCAATCGAAAATAACAATATAAATACGGGCCCAAGGAATGTAATTATGGCGTGACCTGTACCCCTATCACGATTTGCCACCGTTTTCGTAATCTATACTCGCTAGCGTCACTTGTATATATTTGTATGTGATATTTTAGTTCTTCACCTCACCGCTGGGTGTCGCTGCACAATTTCTCATACAAATATTCGACGGAGTCAAAGTCAAAGTCAAAAGTATCTTTATTCGATTAGACTTTTTACAAAGTACTTTCAAATCGGCAGAATGACATAATTATACAGGATTATGAAGAACCTGGCAAGAAACTCAGTAATTACTCTTTTCAAAAATATTATACAATTTAAAGAATACAAAATAAATAATTTAAGAAACGTAAACTCATGGACAATGTTCCAATGCACAAATGTTGATATAAATTAACTAAGAATCTAGTACATCTACTTATAACTAAACGCGTAGCTTGAATGACCAGCCCCCAGCACCTGTTCACAAGTATGACGTGAATGCCAGCCAGTCGCTAGTGCGTATAGAAAACGAAATGGTACATTCGTGATAGGGGTACTGATATATTAAGAAGCTTAATTTTCTATAAGCTAGGTGTTATGCCTACGAATTATACAGGATAAGGATCTTGACAAGACAGGGTAACAAAATGTAAAACCGTTAAGGGTCACGTTCGCTTGATCCAACATTTCAGGCTGAACAGTACTAGTCGAAGTAATTGTTGTAGTTGATGTAGTGCTGGCTACTGTGGACCCATCGGGGCCGTTAGGACCCCAAGGTCCTCCAGGGCTGGTGTCTATAAATAATTAAGCTGTGCTGGAATCTCCCATCATAGACGTAAGAGTCACCTTCTTGTCGTTGATCTAATTTAACTGTAATCTGCGAGTATAGCAATTGTCTGGGCAAGAATTTCAAATCATTTGTGATGGACTTATGTGAAATAACAATGTTCTAACTGGTGTTTTGTACCTAGATAGATATCTTCAAGGAAGTGCTGTCTAAGCAAAGGACTGATTGGGCTTAATTGGAGCTTCAAAATTCGGAGCCGAATGTGGATTCACCTTAGTGTTGCAAGCGTCGTAGACTACAGTAGCTTACCATCAGGCGGACTCAACCTTTGTTTATAGCAAACCAAATATATAAATCAATCTAAAGTGTCGTGGCTCATCCATCTGTATATACTGAGATGCAATTGACTAAGATGCTTAAGTGCATTGAAAATATCTTCACACTTTGAATAGCCTCATACTGTCGATATTCATGGAACGTCAGAAAGAAGAAATAAATTCTGGTTGGTATTGTATTGTTCAGTAGGAAAAATAGTTGGTTGTTGGAACTCACCAGCAGGATCAATGACGTTAGGTTCCCCAGAAGGAGGTCCAATCCTGAAGGAGCGCGCGTCGCACGGCGTGTAGCGCACCGAGCAGGAGCCCGCGTGGCGCCTCACGCACGACCGGTAGTCCTGACTCGCTAGATGGCGGCCGTTGATTGCATAGTTGAACGTTTTTATTGTACCTTCAGATTATTCATTGGTTATTCTGGTCTGTTCTTAATCATGCTTATTGTGATTGTTAATAAACTAGTTTCCTAACCACGAGTAATTATCTCACGTATAAGTTTTCGTATGTTATTGTAGAAAGGATTGAATGAGGCCAATCATCTATGTTTCTAATATGATCTTCGGCTGAATGTTGATGATAACCTAAGAGTCGTCATTTTCTGCTTTTATTGCGAATTGCAGTATTTACCAATTAATAGTTTTTATCTGTAGTTCACTTGACTCTTTGGCCCATATTTTGCTTTATCAAAATTCATAAATGTCGTCATACATACCACGACTATTGATCGACCCATTAAGCTTACCATTAAGGGCAGTATAATACTGTAGGCAGTTGTGAGGGGCAGCATAGGCGAGAGGCATTTGAGCTAATCGTAACAGCCAAAGTCTAGGTGCCTCTCCTCCTCGCAGGCGAACTGTCAGCTTTGTAGCGGTGGTTCCAGCTAATTCCCCCGCCTCACGACGTTCACTGCCCGACCCCAATGTGTAATATACTGGGAAAGCATGTACTTATCAAATGGAGTATGAGGAATGCTGTTCATTATATTGGAACAAAGTGTTCTATTTGAAAGAAATTTGTTAAACGGGCAAAGCGGCTTTAGAATAAAAGCTAAAGACAGAATAGTGACTGTCGTCGTACATACAAGCGTATCATCATAATTTTAGCACACAGCCATGAATTTGGATTCATCAGGGTTTTTCAAGAAGAACCTCAAGTTTATTCTTCAAGAAAAGAGTCTATAGCCTGTTAATTTCGACCTATTCGACACATACTATCGGCTGAAATTAAAGTGAACCGGAATTAACTTTTAACTTTTCCTTTTCTTGATGTGGATCTAGGTTTTTTTACGCATAAGATATATATATATATATATAGGAAATTCCGCTCTAAAGCCAGATAAATCGAAATAACTTACTATGTTGTCCGTGGTTCTGACCACATATAACAAATTTGGTGTCACCATCTCCTAGTGTCATGGCGTCTTCATCACACTCTCCTGTCGTTCTGTTGGGCTGCCCCTATAAAAACAACTGCATCATCCATATATATCATAACATCTATGCTCACGCCTGTATTCCCCGAAGGGGTAGGCAGAGGTTTACGTACACCCACATTTCGCCAGTTATGTTTAAGTTAAATGAAATACGGGGCCGTCCTATTGCTATTAACCAGTTACTAATCCAGACTCAGGCCTGCTACTGATTGAAATTACAAATGGAAAACCAAATAACAATTTGCCCCACCCAAGGATAGAACCCAGGACTTCGTGTGTGTTCGTGACTAGACCAACGAGGTATAGTTCGCAATTTACTATTGAGACATACAATTTGGTAGTCTGTTAATATCTTCACGATTGTTTCGGCAAGGGTAGGAAAGCTTGTAGTCAACTTTCCTATTTTTTTATTTGGCAACATCATCCCTTTACTTTTCCCTATATTCTCAAATACTCACAATAGTAAAATGAACGAAGTCAACCCTAAGCTGCATGATGCCTGCGTGGGTTTTCTCTATGGTGATGGCACAGTCCTCTTCGCCACCCCACAGCTCCGGGAATCCGGGAGACATGAAGTACGTCAGGTTGTTCTGCACCGTGGCGCCGCACGTCACCTCGACTAGAAAAAAAACTCAGCTATTAGAGAGAGACAGTTACTTTATGCTATAGTCACGTTATTTTATAATCATTACAATATGGGTTGAGAGAATTAATGTTATCTTTCAATACCTACTAGAGAAATATTCAACCAATCTCCTGCCACATCTGTTTTCTGGACATGAAGTTCTATAGCTCACTTTTAAGCAAGAAATCGCATAGAGCCGTGGTGGCCGTGGGATTTGAGCAGTCATCTACTACACAAGCGACGCAAGTTCGAATCCTAGCAGTCCGTACACCAAAGAGTTCTTCTAAAAAATTAAGTGCTTTAATGTCAACCCACGTGCTTTACGGTGAAAGAAAACTTTGTAAGGAAACCTGCATATGTGTGAGATGTAATTCATTGACGTACGTATAGTGCCTAATATGGCGACACTTCGGGTACCCTTCTGAGATGGCGTCGGCATATTTTTTAGATCGCAACGCAGTTAAATAACATTTAACTAGTGACGAGTATACTCCATGGGTGGGTGAGGCGCTATGCTAGTTGTAGTGGAACGCTATCGAAAAAAATACCACCTGTTTTTAGGATTAGCTTTTGAGTGCATTCTGAACCTCAGAAACAAAATGTTTGGCACTCTGAATACTTGTACAATGTTAGTAATGTTTAGTATTCTTTGAAGTTTTTCTTTATGACGAGCTCAGGCGATGAGCTAATGAATTTGCAAACGCCTGCCATATAAGTGAGAGCAAAAACCTATAGCAGCATGTTTAACCAAATTACGCTCTTTGCCCGCTACAGGCATGATTACTTTGGTAATAACATGTACTGCTATGTTGTTATTTAATCTGCCATCTGGAATTCCCATTAGCTAGCTGTCGAGTCTGTCGCCATTTTTTATACACTTCAATTACTAGGCATGCAAACCGAACTGAACGGAATATCGGTTTTTATTTATCGCGTGCAGTGCATTTTATGATGGTATTTTAATTAAAAGTACTTAATGTTTATCCGAGAATGCACTCAGTCAGAGGTCGAATGGAATTCAATGCGAGTTTTTATGAAACATTTTACGTAATAATAAATCTATACAAATAATTAAAATTTACGTGTTTGTTTGTCACTTAATGCATATGAAAGTATATGCAGTAGGTACTGATATAAAAAAAACGATTTTTTTTCTCTGTCTGTCTGTTTGTTTCGAGTAATCTGCAAAACGGCTGGACAATTTTATCGGAATTTAACAGTCAGACAGCTGATGTTACAAGGAGTAACTTAGACTTTTGTTTTAGAAAAATAGGGTTCCGCGGAATAAAGTGTATACTGTCTATAAGATCATTATCTCACTCGGCTTCTCCTTACTTAGCTCAGTGTCTATTATTTAAAATTACAAACAAGATGACTTATATATGTATATCTTTACTTCGTCTCTTTTGTTCAATTAGTATTCTAGCTAGAGTTTAGCAACCTATTCTTCACTACAAACACTCAGATAGCATCATACTGCAGGTACATAGACTTTGCTAAATAATCAATGAAGCTTTTCAATTTACTATTCATAATATACTTTTATTTATTTTTTTCGATCCTAATTTATACTATAAACTAGCTGTGCCCATACCCTAAGTTTTTTTACTAAAAGTAGCCTAACCTCATCCCCTTGGGGGTGGAATTAATCAAAATCCTTTCTTATCGGATGCCTACGTCATAACATCTACCTGCATGTCAAATTTCAGCCCGATCCGTCCAGTGGTTTGAGCTGTGGGTTGATAGATCACTATGTCAGTCAGTCACCTTAGAGTTATATATATTTAGATATTTGAATGTTTGTTAGTCATCCACGGAAAAGTGACAAAACAGATTTGGATAAATCACGGCTTTTATACCGAAAGAATGCAGGTTTCTGTGGCATTGTATTCTCTTAGATGTTGTGAAGTAATAAAAAGGCGCTGGTACGATAGATAGCTTCTATAATATAAATTATAGAAGCTATGAATATGCCGGTCATTTCTGGGCAATGACAATATTTACATTTAATGACTATAGACAATAATTGAATGTTTTCACATCGCGGAAGAAACTATCAAAAGAAGAATACTATTATTTTTTTAAATACCAGGAATGAACGCATTCTAACACAGTTGTCCATAAGTGGAGTCCCTTCGTTAACTCGTCGTCCCACAGTTTTCTCTGTACGTTCACCATTACTGGTTTGTTTGACCGCAACCTCGTTCCTTACTTGCCATAACACTTTACTATCTCACTTAATTCGTCATCGTATAAGTATATTTATATTGATATTATATGTGTATAAGAGAGCCGTGGTGGCCTTGAGGTTAGAGCAGTCGCCTGTTACACAAGCGACGCAAGTTCGAATCCCAGCGGGGCCTGTACCAATGAGTTTTTAAAATACTTATGTACAGTTATTTCACACCACGTGCTTTACGGTGAAGGAAAACATCGTGAGGAAACCTGCATATTTCTGAGAAGTAATGCAATGACGTATGTAAAGTGTCTGAGACGGCGATGGACTCACCATCTGTCACGTTGGCACTTAATCATCTTCGGTGAAAAGTGGGTGATGTGATTACAACACCTCTGCCTTCGGGCAATACAGGCATGAGCATATGTATGTATATTATATGTGTTTTGTCAGTTGTTAGATGAAGGCATTTACAAATTGAATGAAACATCATTGTACAATCTAATTGAGACACAGCGTGTCACAGCTTAGGTAAATAAGTAATAAGATGCTTGTCTATCTTCTCCTTATTCCTAAAGAAAAATGCGAACTAGAGGCGCGACTCGAACCCACGAGCTCTGCAAAGCGTGCAGTTGCTCTGCCAACAGAGCTATTCGTGATCCGTGATCATGCGTCGAATTTTTCCTTTCTTTTTTTGCTGTTAGGGGCCGCCTTGTGTTCGCATTTTTCTTAACCATTTTTAAGAATTTAGAATGTTAACATTTCTGCCAGGAACAAAAATCTACGACCCAGGAGCTGGTGATCCGCAGAAGACCAGCGCGGTAGGTTTTACCCCCTTATCTTGCATTTTACAACGGTAAACAATCCCTTTAAAGATTTTGGTAGGTTCACACTTTTTATTAAAAACTTGAACTTTTAAAGATCTTGTAAACAACAGCTTTATAGCTCCACAATCTGTGAGGTCAGAGCCATGTGCCACGCTGTAGCAAGCTAACGATAAGACCACACATTTCTTGTTGTTTTGCTCGAGAAAGGGTTATGCGATGCCATTGAGAGCTGTGATAAAAATTCACAAAGGCTGTGGAGTCACTATAAGAGATATGCACAATATTTTTTTCCTGGAATATTCTTAGCCCCTAAATTGGAATAAAAGTCCGGGGAGTTTGTTTTGCCGTTTCTTCTCCTGACAGGCTTACATTTGTAAACGGTAGTAAATTAACCTGAGTTAGCGTAAGATAAATGACGTTCAATAGAGGTTCCAAGTGTCGCTTATGTTGAATAAAACTTTTTGATTTTGGATTGGACAAATTTCAAGTAAAAAGTATCAATTTAAAATATGAATTAATTCATCACCCTTAATATCATTTCTGATACTAAAAAAGGGCGGTGCTAATGCACATCTATGAGATGGAATTTGGCGTAACCTGCGGTGCTGACGGAACAATCGTTTGGGCAGCTCGTTACTTGCTTAACAATAATTTCAAACCAAAACAATGTACGTACAGACAAGGCGAAGTTTTATGTAACCTTAAATAATTTTATCCGAAGCAAGTTTTAGATTACATATAAGACTGCATCGTTGTTCTGCAGAATACGAGGTACGGGTTAGGTAAAGTGTTAATGCTTTTTTGATACATGTAATTTCCCAGTAGCAACTCGGAGTACTTATGGGGCCCGATTAGTGACAATAGACATGGCTCTTATTAAATGGTAATTAAACATATATATTATAAGAGCCGTGGTGGCCTTAAGGTAAGGACGCAAGTTCGAATCCCAGCGGGGTCTGTACCAATGAGTTTTTCTAAAAAACATATGTACAGTGATTTCACACCACATGCTTTACGGCGAAGGAAAACATCGTGAGGAAACCTGCATATTTCTGAGAAGTAATTCAATGACGTATGTAAATTGTCTGAGACGACGATGGACTCACTATCTGTCACGTTGGAACTTAATCACGTTCGGTGAAAAGTGGGTGTTGTGGTTACAACACCTCTGCCTACCCCTTCGGGGAATACAGGCGTGAGCATATGTTTTGTTAGGTTATGTTTATATTATAAGCAACCACCTTATTTTTCGGGGAATACAGTCGTGAACATAATAATGTTTGTATACTTTTAATCTCACTTAATTATCTTTTCTCTTGCCAATCAAATTGGTTATTCGTGGTTATCACCCGTTCGGTGTCATGTTGTGATGAGGGATTAGCGATTGCCTTGCATCGATCTGACATTTTGTAATGCACTGAGGCGTTGAGTATCCATTGTTTGAGTATAAGTATTTATCCCGCTCGGAGTGAGACCCCACCCCTTGTACATCTCATTCTGCTGAAATATCTACGATACCTTACTAGAACGGTATCCATAGAGAATATAATATAAAATGTTTCTTCTCGTTATTTTGAACTTTTATAAATGTAAAATGTTTGTTTAGAAGATCAATAGTAACCCTTCTAATAACTATTACTACCTGAAGTTACTATTTATAAGACGTTTTCATGTAACCAAATAAATATGATAAATATCTGTCTCATGTTTTTTTTTAATAAAAGTAGCTTAAGTTACTCTTTATACTTAACATTAGCTATCTCCCAGTGAAAGTCCCGCTGTTAGTTTTGTTTATTATTAACATGTTTCAAAGGTTGCGTGGCGCCATCTTGTGTTATAAATAGGTTGTATGTCGTATTACCTCCTCACGGCTGAACCGTTGAAACAACTGTGCTGAAATTCAGGATACAGATAGCTTTAACCTTGAGGTCTGATATAGTATAGTTAAAAAAACTCACGTTAAACCCTAGCATTGTTAAGCAGTTCTAAAGTAACGCTTACTTTAGAGAGTTCAAGAAATTCACTTGAATTACCCCCAATCACAGTCTTTAATTAGAAACTGCTAAGGTTCTTCGCAAATTCATCGCCTCGGCATGAATGGCTACGTTAAACTTAATTAGATTGAAAAAGTTTGCAGTAAATAGGCCTCCAGACGTGTTACAAGTTTTAATTCACCCCCAAGTTGAAGCAAGATAAATCTACCAAGTTCAGTTAACCGCTTACTTTCTTAATGATCAGACGAATCAAAAGTTTAGATGATCGATACTGCGGCCCTTTTCAACATTTAGAAATCGCATCAACTATATTGACTGCGGCGCTGACTCACTAATAACATTTTGCTTGCTATACTACTGTATACCTAATCTATATATATGAAAGAATGTCGTGTTAGTTACAATATTTATAACTCAAGAACGGATGAACCGATTTGGCTGAAAATTGGTGGGAAGGTAGCTCAGAACCAGAAGGACATAGGATACTATATCCCGGAAAATTTATACATACAGATAAATAAAAAATAAGTGTCTGTTTGTAATTTCAAATTAACAGCTTTTCACTTAATGCATATTAAAGTATGTAAGGTACATACATCAAAAACAAATTTGTAACATTTTCTCTGTCTGTCTGTCTGTTTTGAAACGTCTGGACCGATTTCCACGGGACAAAAGGAGTAACTTAGGGTATTTTTTTAGGTTAGGGTTCCGTGAAAAAAATCACCCATAAAATTAAGTCTACGCGGGTGAAACCGCGGGGCATAGCTAATTATATATATAATTCAATTGTACGTGTGTATGTCACTGAACAATTTTTTTGTATGCGTTTGGATGGCGCCCTGGATAGTTTACAAATCACCCCGGAGGTTTTGCTGCAGTCGGTATACAGTACAATGTATGTCGCGTCGTGCGCCAATGATTTTTTTTATTAAATTAAGTGCAATATTTTCACTGTGTTTTTACTGTGAAAGAAAACATCGTGAGGAACCCTGTATATGTTTGAGAAGTTATTCAAATAGCGCTCGATGGACTTACCCTCTGTCGCGATAGCAATTTAATTATCTATGGTGGAAAGTGGGTGTTGTAACGAAAAAGCTGCATATAACTCTGTGTTCTTATTTTAAACAAGAGTACTGATTTTTGATGAATGTCCGGAATTAAAAAATTTGCAATTGTGTCGCCCACAAAAATTTCACTCCGCTCCCTTGAACTGATCCCCTACTAATAAAATGCAACCCATTTCGTGATCTACCAGGAAAAGAGACCTATGATGGGAACTTAAAAGCTTTCTCGATCTCACAAACTGGTTGGAGCCTAAGTCTAAAGACAGAGATTTCGCCTCTCTCTCTCTCTCTCTGTGGTCTGAATTGTTTGATATGATGCCTGTGGCCCCATTATGCTTCTCGCCATCGAAGGGGTGATGAACCATCGCCACACTTTGAAACTAAAATGAACTCACACTGCTCGTTTCGTTTCCTTCCCCCTACGCTTAAGTTTTAGAATGAACTACCCAACATGATTTTCTTAATATGTGCAGCATGAGGTGTGAAGAGAAATTTACAGAGTAGGCAAAGTTTACGCGGTACCCCTTGATATGCATGTGATATTAGACTGCAGTAACCACTTACCATCGGGTGGGCCGCATGCTTGTATGTTACCCTAGTGGTATAAAAAAAGCTTTGACGTTAAATTTTAAGATCATAGTATTGGCCCTAAAGACCTTTTATACAGCTTTTTTTACTCACACACACAGCAAACCCCGAGTCCCTGTGCGCAGTCCCCGGCAGCCCTGCCGTCCCGCTGCCGACAGTCGTACTGGTTGAGGCATATGCCAGCTTTCGCGACATTGTAGCCCGCTGGTTGGCACTCCCGCTCCCCTCCCACGGGGAAGAAGTTCAGCACTTTGCCGAGAGACAAGAGACCACCTGAAACAAAATGGTGAATTTCAAATAATTCTTCACGTATTAGAAATGACCGAGAGGCTGTCATCGCCATTATTTTACTTAATGCTAAAACGTGATAAATGCTGGAAATAATTATAAGCTGCGTGAAACACAATCTTGTCTAAAGAATACATAGACATCAGAAGATCCAATTTTTTTTTAATTATACGTAATCGAATATCAATTTGCACTATACTCTATAATCAAATGGGAACGGCATGGGACCTTTATATTCGGTATACTTATCTTTCAGAACTAAAATAAATTGCGGGTTATAAATAATCATAGTCTTAAGTATAGATAAGAGGGTTAAGTAGTGATTCATTTACATTATATACTGACTTTGCCCCGCGGTTTCACCCACGTAGACTTTATTAAAGAATTGTGAAAATTCGTAGTTGACAATTAAAATTATTTATTCAATTTAGGCCCTGGTAAGGCACTTACAAATATCGGAAATTTTCCACCGGTTCAGAAATTAGCAACAAATAATATACCTTTAGGTAAAATAGGTACTATAAAGCTGAAGAGATTTAATAATTTACAAGAGGGTAAAACATCGGGTTTATTTAGTTTTTAATATAATAACAGCAAAGTGCAACTTAACAAATAAACTGTCTTGTAACCTCTAAAGATCCCTAGAGTTGAAGTTCTCCTCAACACGAAACTGCAACTGGAAGTTTTCAACTTATCACAAAATCAATTTCAACTTGGATCCAGTAACTTTGACGCCTTGTATGCAGCTTGTCTTGTAAATAATATATACATTTTAATTGCTTTCCAACAGAGTTTCTGAGGTGTGGCAACATCCACGCATCATTAAAGATATTCGGCGTCAAACTACACATATTACATGGTGGTAAATTCTCGAAATTCATAAGTGCCTTACCAGTGCCCAAACTGAAAAAAAACACCTGACTTACTAAATATTATTACACAGCCTAAACAGGTTTTAGTAGTAGGTAATATAGCGCGGGAACTTAAACTGCGTACCACTATGTCGGCTCGCTATCCACGCGCCCGGCGGATCCCCGTAAGCTACCTATAGTAGGTGCGCGACCGCTACCATCGTCCGGCCGCGGGTCGCCACAGTGTTCGGAGCCACATTCATGCGCGGCGCTTTTCACACTTAATTAATCATGAACCCTTTGTCTTCATCTTCGTAATCTTTTTGATATACAGTCATTCGTAAATCCAACAACCAGTTATTATTTTAAAAATTTCGAGCTATAGTTGGTAGGGCACGTGGCCGATCACCAATGAGAGCAGACCAGATTAAAGCTGTGATGGGTGGTCTTATTATCAACGAATGTTCTCGAAAAGCAGCAGCCCGAAGTGAATGGCCGTATTGTTCAGCTACCCACCAATTCTGACATTACAACCTCGACTGCTCTGCCAATAGTCTAACGATTGAGACAACACAGGTATTCATATTCATATTCATATATTTTATTGCAATTATTTAGTTACAATGATACAACATAAACTTAATTTATGTGTAACTAACATAAACCCTGTTAGGGCGCAGCAATGTGAGAGGCACTACTTAATATTATATTATAATATATTATGTAGTATTTGTTTCTATCATATATCTATACCATACAATATATCTATCAATAAGACATATTAATTAATTAAACATACTTCACTTGCTTTCTTAATATCTATTGCAAATGTAACACAGCTTAATGAGATCATAATTTTCCATTCCTATTTATCTCGGTAATATTAGAGACGTGTGATTCGGAGGGTGTGTTAAATGTATCCTCAAGGTAAAGGGAAAAGTTTTTCCAAAACCCTACCCCTGAAAAAGGTAACCTTATCTAAGTCGTAAAGTTATGCAATAATATATATAAACTAAGATGTTTTTTCCGCGATACAATTTGTAAAGACGCACTTATAAAGCCGTAAGCATACTCTACCAGATAACCTTTGGGTGATGCAGAGATAGATATTGCAGGTGTTGAATATATAATGTTTAATAATGTACTGTGTATTTATTTTATTTATTTTTGAACAGGTGCTGCTTGTGGGGGCTGATCATCTCAAGTTACACATTTAGATATAAATAGAACTACTAGACTTTTACTTCATGTTAATTTTTACCGACATATATTGTGTATTGGAATTGTGCCCATGGGCTTGCGGTTCTTAAGTAATATACTTTGTATTTTAAAAATTTTACTAGCTGTGCCCGGCAAACGTTGTATTGCCATTTTTTTTTTGGGGTGGACTACCCCTAACATTTAGGGGGATGAGAAATAGATGTTGGCCGATTCTCAGACCTACCCGATCTGCACACAAAATTTCATACAAATCGGTCCAGCCGTTTCGGAGGAGTATGGCAACGAAAACTGTGACACGAGAATTTTATATATTAGATATTATATAAAAGTCTCGTTTTTGAAAAGAGTAATTAATGAGTTTCTTCTCAGTAAAGGCAACCTTCCCAAACTGGCGGTTGCTGTATAATCCTGTATAATTATGCCATTCTGACGATTCGAAAATACTTTGTTATCGAATAAATATATTTTTGAGTTTGAATCATGTATTTAAGTTAACGTACTATGCGCGGTTTATTATTATAGGATATAATAATAAAGGCAACATGTAAACACTAGACGATATTAGCATAAGACAACATTCTCGGCGGTAGCTAAAGTATTGTAATAACAAAATACCCCGGGGAATGGTTCGTTCCCAACCCGAACACTTCACTTAAATAAAGTGTTGTGATACCTGTGCCTTTGTACTAGATACTTCTTAGTATATCTATATCTATCTAAACACAGATAAATAAATCGAAATGTCTGTTTGTCATTCTAAATTAAAAGCTTTTCATTAAATTAATTTGAAATTATATACGCTACTAACTTAAAAAACTATTTGGTATTTTTTCTCTGTCTTTCTGCCCGTTTTGTTCCGGCTAATCATTGAAGCTTTCATTGAGGGAACTAAGGTTACATTTATAAAGTCGCGGGGTACAGCTAGTTGTGATGATAATGATGATGATGAAATTTAGAGCTCACCGGCTTTAGGTGAACATTGTTGGAGTCAGTCAGCTTGATTGAAACCGATCGATCCTGTTTTTAACACAAAACGACTGCTATCATGGCATTTTATTAATCTGTATCGATTTATTGATATTATAACATGTAACCAGAAAGCTGGTATTCAAAATACCAACTAAAAACAACACGAAAGTGACGACTTCATTTTTTAAAACACATTTTCATCGCTTCGAATGTAACCATACATATACCATCGTCATATGAAATATGAGGCTTTTTTCAAAATGCACATCTTATCGAAGGATTTGAAAATTTCATGCAGATTTACTCCCGAAGCGACCGACTTATACGGAGCTTTCAATATGTGTAATGTGATGTCTGCACAACTGATATCTTTACTAATATATAAAGCTGAAGAATATGTTTGTTTGCTTGAACGCGCTAATCTCAGAAACTACAGGTGCGATTTGAACGCTAATAGCCCAAAGAAACTATTTGGTGTATATTGTGTTAATGTATTCTACTATATATAAAAATAAAGAATGGTCCACGACTTGCTCTTTTAATATTTACCGTTTATATAAACCGGTTCTAAATGATTCAGCCGAGAGAGCCGTGGTGGCCTCGGGGTTTGAGCAGTCGCCTGCTACGCAAACGACGCAAGTTCGAATCCCAGCGGGGCCTGTACCAATGAGTTTTTCTAAAAAAACTTATGTACAGTGATTTCACACCACGTGCTTTACGGTGAAGGAAAACATCGTGAGGAAACCTGCATATTTCTGAGAAGTAATTCAAAGACGTATGTATAGTGCCTGAGACGGCGATAGACTCACCATCTGTCACGTTGGCACTTAATCAAATTCGGTGAAAAGTGGGTGTTGTGATAACAACACCTCTGCCTACCCCTTCGGGGAATACAGGCGTGAGCATATGTATGTATGTATGTCATATAGGGGTGTAGTAGAGGCATATAGGAGAGCAATGTGTGGTAAGTCATATAGATGATCAATATATAGTAAGAGTCATATAGGGGTGTAGTAGAAGTTATATAGATCCCCTATAGGGAACCAATGTGAAGTGGAGGTCATATAAGTGTGTAGTTGATGAGATATAGTGGATCAATTTGGAAACCAAGGATTTTCTTCGACCGCTTTTTGTAATAAGTAGAAATATGTTTAATACGATAATTTCCACTATTTGAATATTCGGCTGTGCTTTAGAAAATTCCACTCGACTCTCTGTCTGTAACACAGGTAAGTATCAAGTTAGTTTTTGATTGCCCTACATTAACAAAGAGCTTAACACCAGAATACCGCAATGCAGGCGTCGTCCATTTGTTTATTTTGCCCCAACATTCGACATTACGAGGCCGCTATTTACTTTCACTGCATTAGATCAATACAGTTACCCACTCATTACAGGCAATAGATTGTGTTTTGAAAATTATTTAAAGAGGTTAAATATGAAAGTACTGAAAAAAGATGCCTTAAACAAGCTTTGCAGATATAGCGCAGTGGGAATAGCAAATTTCTTTTACCTTTGCTTACCTTCACTCCTCCCTCACGTCCCCTTTGAATCGGATAAGTGGTTTCTAACAGATAGTTCTTATATACCTACCCTTCTTATATACATAGATTATGCTGTGTTGCCCGAAGGAGTATGCATAGGTACGCCGGGCACCGAGGTACTAGATTCAATCCCCGATCTTGCGATCGCTAGTCCACCTTATTGTTTACTAACTGTGCCCCGCGATAGCATACCCTAAGTTTTTTATTAAAAGTAGCCTAAACTTTCATCCCCTATTTTATACCTTTGGGGGTAGAATTAATCAAAATCCTGCCAAATTTCTGCCCGATCCGTCCAGTGGTTTAGGCTGTGCGTTGATAGATCACTATGTCAGTCAGTCACCTTTGAGTTATATATATTTAGATTACGCTAAATACTTGTGTTCGTTCCATTTCCATGACTCACTTAGATACATTATTCATATTTGCAACAAAATATTCTGTGATGCTAATTAAGAGGGGAATCTGACCCACTTTAAAATAATCAGTGCCTACGAAATGAGGTTAAGTATATTCAACTATAAAAATGGAAGAATAATGATTAAAAAATTATAAATAGCTCATCTTAGCGCTCCGTAAATTCCGTCTGTCTGATAATACGATTCCTTTGATTTATGAACCAATGACGGATAAAGCTTTGGGCTGACATTCCTCATAATGGAGTGTGATCGAGTATACTACTTTTGTTTTGTGATCAAGAAAATATTGGATAACTGCGAGTTATATAAGCTCTGTGTTATGCATTGGTTATTCTTGTTTTGTATAAAGGTGGTAAAAATTCAACAACTTACGCATTTCACATTTCGACATGCAAACTTTCAACTACGGGTGAAATTTCGGAAAACCTTCCTTAGTGAATAACTACATCTCACCAAGAAAACACTCCCAAATAATTAATATCTCTAGGATAATAATTTTATCATCACGGAAACTCGAACCCCACCTCGGTCTGTACACCAATGAGCTTTTCTAAAAGCTTAAGTGCAAAGATTTCACACTACGAGGAAGGAAAACATCGTGAGGAAACCTTCATGGCGATAAAACAATGAACTGTAGGGCTAAAAGGCAACTTTGGCAGTCATGTGATCCAAATATGATTCATCAACGAAATGACAAAATGGTCACATAGGTGAAATTCATATTATGATTCACGAGACCAACTGTTATTGATAACTTCACTAATACTATGAGGCAGATTTATATGACTTACTATAAATCTTACACAGCCAAGCAATAAGGTTGGGCCGCAGATCTCAAAACTAGTTTACCATTAAATTACTTTGATGGTAAATGTAAGCCTGAGTGGCGTGATTACCACCTTCGGCTGTAAATAAGGCCTTTAATGTTCCAGCCAAATTATTAGGTGACCGGCCTTTCACTGCTTTTACCATAAAATCGATCGAGCAATGAAGGATGGCATTGTGAAGAGTATGTAAATGCGGTGGACATGTATGAAGAGGCGCGGAAAGGATCTGATTCATGATTAAACATATATATAAGCTTCCTTATCTTTATATATATAGATATCTGTGCTATTTCACCAAGTGAATAAAAAGTTTCACAAAAAATTACACCCCCTTTAGGGGTACAATTAGTGGCCTCGCATGTTTGAGCAGTCGCCTGCTAAGCAAACGACGCAAGTGCGAATCGCAGCGGGACCTGCGATAATGATTTCACAGCCCGTGCTTTACGGTGAAGGAAAACATCATGAGGAAACCTGCATATATCTGAGAAGTAATTCAAAGACGTATGTATAGTGCCTGAGACGGCGATAGACTCACCCGCTAACACCTCGGCACTTAATCATACTCGGTGAAATGTGGGTATTATTGTTACCCCCTTCTGGGATGGCGTGAGTATATTTTTATGTACGCATAGTTGAACTTGGGGGGGTCACGGCGAAGCATGTGAAGACATATCACGTGCACCCAATAAAAAGGCATAGTTGAACTACAATTGCCCCGCCAGCACTCCTTATTAAGTTTATACTTACTGTGGTAAAGATACTGTGAGCCTGTGAGTGTAAAACCACCTACTTATTTGTGTGTTTATAAACCGAAAAATGCCGTAAACGCCGAAGTTTCCAAAGCATTTACAATGTCATTAAGCACACGAATATAAAGCCATGTGTGTAAATAGCAGGTAATCGACTCTCTACGTCTAGCCGTAATTGGCGGAAGCTTACCATTTACTGTGAAAGCCCATTTGGACATATTATAACTTATTATAAAAGTCGTGGTGCGCGTGGCACAGTTGCTATTGCGCATATCATTCGATAAGCGAAGTAAAGGAACTCTAACCTAGCCAGTAATTAGATGGGTGACCGCTCGAGTTCCCTTCGTGCCTTGGAGAGCACGTTAAGGCGTCGGTCCCGGTTGCCAATTTATAATCTTTGGCAATCGTTACAGGTCAGTCGATGGCCTAATATAGTCTCACAACTGGTTTAACCCAGATCACAGATTTTCCTCGTTAAAGGGATTCCGAAGGTCAGATGGCAGTCGATTCCTATTAAATTCAGGTGATCAGCCACATCGGGTTGAACCAAGTGCCGACCCCAACAATGCATGGGATAAAGCCAAGGAGATGATAAGAGCCGTAGTGGAAGCAGAGTGGTTTGAGTAGTCTCCTACTACGGAAGCGACGCAACGTCAAATCCCACAGTTCTGGGGTCTACTCTCATGCTCCGAAAACGAAACTTCGCAAACGAATAAAACTCATACGTATTTTCAGTATCGCTTTGTTTTTATCAAACTCAAGTTTTCTTTCGTTAAATAATATAATTAAAGTAGGTTAAGAATATGAAACGTCAATGAATTTTAAAGCTGACCACCATTGGATGTAATTTTGAACGAAAAGCTACGCATTTAGTTATAAGCAGAACTACTAGATTTTTAATTATGTTAATTTTATCGACATTTGTGCATTGGAACTGTATCCATGAGCTTATGTTTATTAAGCGTTTTATTTCGTACTCTTAAAATAGTATAATATTTTTTTGAATAGAGTAATTACTGAGTTTCTTGTTCTTCTCAGTAAAAGCAACCTTCCGAACCTGGCGGTAGCATGTATAATCCTGTATAGTTACGTCATTCTGACGATTTGAAAGTGCCTTGCGAAAAGTCTAATCGAATAAAGAGGTAAAAATAACTAAAAACTAATTACAAGTAGAAAACTTGGCCCAAATCGACAATGCTACCCTATCAAATCGCAGAGTTTATAAATTACCAACCCCTCTAGTCAAGTCCTCATTTGCCCAGTGTTTTGGCCTTTTCATTAGAGCACATGTTTATAATAGAGTGGTTAAGTGTTGCAACATTAGAAACATGACAGTTAAGGAAGTTAAACAAAACTTAATTAAATGGTTAAGTTCTCTAACATATGACAAAACTGAGGAATTATTAAAAATAGTATATTAAATTATGATACCTTGGAGTAAAGTTAACTTTAAATATAGTTTGATAGTCTGGTTGATGTATATTAGGTTTAAGATAATTAAATATGTAGTGTAACAATTCCTGGTTACCTCGATACAGGCTTGCCTAGTGAGGTAACCAAAAGATAATTCTATTATTGTAACAGCTTCAAACTTTGTAATAAGATCTACTATTAAGGTTACATATGTACTAGAAATATTTTGTGGAAAATAAAGTTTTATTATTATTATTATTATCGGTGTCTCTCGGGATCGTGCCAAGAAGGCTGGCAGCATTGCCATGTTAAAAAGCAATGCTGATTCTCTGAGCGAGAAAAGCCCCAGCCCGCTATCGAATAAAGATATTTTAGACTTTGACTTTGAATAAGAACCGTGTCTGGAATAGGCTCACCTATTTCAATATAACTGGCGAAATGTGGGATAACTATAAGTACATCTTACAGGCGTATGTATGTATCAGTACCCCTATCACGGGTTTGCCACCGTTTTCGTAATCTACATTCGCTAGCGTCTCCGGCGAACATTTGTATGAGAAATTGTACAGCGCCTCCTAACGCCGTTGACGTGAAGAACTAAAATATCTCATAGAAATATTGCGAAAACGATGGCAAACCCGTGATAGGGGTACAGGTATCAGTGAATATCCCGTCAAATTCAATCCAATCGTCTCAGAGTTTAGTCGTTACAAATAAATATGGCGAGAGATAGTCAAATAGATTTTTTATGAGTACCAGGTATAATTTAATATGCATTTATTAAATCAGCTGTTACTTAGACCTCACAAACAGACACTGCAATTTTATTTGTAGAGAGTAGTAATAAAAAGCGTGTAAAGAGCCATGACTGCACGTCAATGATCGTGTATTTACGGAGATCATGTTCATAAAAATACAGCTTGACTTCATAAGCACATAAACGTTTGATTGTCTTCATAAAACCATCCTAATTATCGTAAATTTTATTACATAACAATTAAAGCTCAAATTCTATGGATGCGTAGTTAAGTTACGCATATGTGAGGTAGTCTTTCCATACGGGTACAAGAAAGGGTATAGGTGCCGTCATAAGCTGTGAGCGCTGACAGTGATTGCGAGAAAGAAATGTTTTATTTTTCAAACCATTTAAAAAAAATCTTAAGTTTAATTCCCAATAAAATACATGTGTGTAGTTACCCCCCCCCCCCCCCCCCCTAATTACGCTGAGAGCTCAAAGCTGGTAGATGTCATAACACCAATTGCCTATAGCCAATATAGGTAAGTGTTTTATGTCTGTGTAGCGAATACAGTGTTTGATAATTTTATAAATGTTACTAATTGTGCACGGCAAATGTTGATTTGCCATATAAATGTTGGACCACCCCTATCACTTAAGGGTGTGAAAAATTGTTTACGTCCATGAGAATACTCAGACCTACAAAAAACACAAAATTTTATAAAAATCGTTGGCACGAGAATTTCATAATTTTACGATACATTTTTGATTTTTGGACTTTTTTAAATTTGGTCTTCGCTAGTAGAAACGATAAAAAATATACGGTAATGACACGTCACGTACTGATTTTGGTAATTTCCTTACATTTTGTATAGTTTATATTAACGAAGACCAAATTAAAAAAGTACAAAAATAAAAAAAATATCATAAAATTATGAAAATTCTCGTGCCACATTGCAACAAAACTCCTCCAAAACGCGAGAGAATGTTCATTCGTCTAAGACTACTTACAGATAATGAGTAGTTCGACGTATCTCAAACATTACCGTTTTCGTTTTTTTCTCAGACGCAAGCAGTTCTCCTCGCGATGTTTCCTTAGTAGAACTTGTGTGACAAAGGTTTAATCAATGGCCTGAAAAGTAGGCCGAGTCAAACAGGTGGGATACTCGACCGGTCCGGGCATATAAAGTGCGTCATTAACACTCGCACGTCAATTTGAACGCTATTGCAAGGCTGTAAGGTTCGTATTGGTATATTTGGTGACACATTGTAGCAGGACATAAGGAAAATGTTGCAGGTAGAGTAAGAAGATGTTATCTAGACTAGTTGCACTATTACCGGGTTTGTGGGAAATATTCCCTATCTTTTTCATACCACTTAACGAGAAGGCAGTTACTTGTAGATTGTAAACCAGATACCAGTAGAGGGCAGTAAACTTGTATGCTTGCAGCATCAGTACCTACTGCAGGTTTTAACGATGACAATATCGATTGCATAATTTTGCTCATTTTGTATAGTTTAACGTACCCATATACAATGAGGAAAATAGGCAATCGATATAATCTTATGCCTTTAAAATGAGCAATTCTTGTATTTATATATAATATAATATGAATCTCAGAAACGGCTCCAACGATTTTCATGAAACTTGATATGTAGGGGGTTTCGGCGGCAAGAAATAGATCTAGCTAGATTTCATTTTCAGAAAACATCGAAACTTTGTTTTCATGCAATGAAAAACTACTACGATATTATTACAATATGAAAGTAAATTTTGTCCATAACCCGGTTGGAGAGTTACTTTTTTTAACATACATATATGTATATGCCCACGTCTGTATTTTTTCAATATTATGTGAATCTTCCAAAATATAAAGATAAGTCAAAAAATATATCGTACTTGCTAAAATTCACAACAAAAAAAAAACTTTGCTCAAGCCATCCCAGACGGGTCCCCGATAGAGTAAGCAGAGGTGTTGTGACAACAACAACACCCACCTTTCACCGAATATGATTAAGTGACAGAGGGTGACTCCATTGCCGTCTCAGGCACTATACACACGTCTTTGAATTACTTCTCAAGCATATGCAGGTTTCCTCACAATGTTTTCCTTCACCGTAAAGAACGTTGTGTGAAATCACTACGTTAAAGTTTTTAGCAAAACTCATTGGTATAGGACCCGCCGGGATTTGAACTTGCGTCGCTTGCGTAGCTAGCGACTGCTCAAACCCCGAGGCCAACACGGCTCTGAGACTTCACAAAAAGTGAGCGTTATTGTTCCAAATATGTACAGTCATGCTTCGTTCGTGGGCTTGTAAACATTAGAAAATCAACACATAACCTACTTTAAAGCTAAGCTCATAAAAACACAACTTAAATGTTTTTACTCATCTTCTCGCAGCTCTTGCTTTCCATTTGAAATATAATTATGATGACCACCATTTTTCTTATTTATTTGCGTAGGTATAATTACCTAGTCAGCGGTCAGGCCACTGTATATTACAGCCTATCTATCTATATCTATACAGATAAATAAAATTGAAGTGTCTGTTTGTTATTTCAAAATCATCGTGAGGAAACCTGCATATTTCTGAGAAGTAATTCAATGACGTATGTAAAGTGTCTGAGGCGGCGATAGACTCACCATCTGTCACGTTGGCACTTAATCATCTTCGGTGAAAAGTGGGTGTTGTGATTACAACACCTCTGCCTACCCCTTCGGGGAATACAGGCGTGAGCATATGTATAATAAATGTATAATTGAAAGAAAAACTTATTTACTTACAGTAGTAATCAGTTCTACTAACAACCCTGTTAGGGCACCGCAATGACCAATGATCTCGGCCGACATCGCTTTAACATAGTGTCTCTGTGTACACTCGCCTTAAGTCGAGTTCGTCACAAACTGCAAACAACATTCCTATCAAACTATTATACGGAGGACAGGTTCTCATCACCCCAGACCCCACGGTACACTTTTGATGCTCACACCACATCCGTACATATATCTATATGACGGCGCGTAGAATATTTTTAGATGATTAATGTTTAGATTCTCAGTTTTATTTGATTTTTGATTATGCAACTTAGTTAATTTACTCAGCTATTGTTTTTATTATTACTTTTTGATAATGGTAAAATTAAAATAAGAGCGGGTAGCCCCGAATAGGGTGGTGGGTGCCGCCATTTGCAGTGGCGGGCGGTCATTCGGTTGACAGCTACTGAATATGGCGGACACGTGCTAACCTATTGGCTAAGGGCCATCCATAAGGGTTTCATCTAGTGTTTAGTGATTTATTTTGTCTAGTTGTGTTACCAAATCGAACAATAAGATAGCGAACTGTACAAACGTGGTTTTATTTTGGAAGTTTCCTAGTCAACACGCCCTCAATGGAGAAAGACAGCCAAGACCGCTTCAGTGCCCCTTCTGACATTCCGATATATATATATATATATAAAAATCAATGCCACTTTTCGTTGTAATGTTATAACTCAACAACGCCTTTACCGATTTGGCTAATTTTGGTCTTGAATTATTCGTGGAAATCCAGGGAAGGTTTAAAAAGTATTGAAAAAGTGTAAAATCAACATCTTTCTATACTCCCATATACAAACAACGTAGCGAAGCACGTACCGGGCCGCTAGTACAAAATAAATTGAGGTGTCTTTTTGTTATTTCAAAATAACAGCTTAGTAAATACAGATCACATTACAAGTTATAAACGTGTCCCTTGGAGTAGCAGGAGTCATTTTATGAGTCTGTCTCTGTCTATATATGTATGGCTCGAGGCGAATAAAAACATGGGCAGTATCCCCGCTATTTTCGCTGCGCGTTCATTAATCGTAACGGCGCCGTCACGACAGTTCTTATATTATAATAAAAAAAATGTTTTCCCTTTCCGTCCGTCTGCCTTCGGCTGGCATTTTACTGGCAGATAGCCGCTACAAAGCGTTCTCAGGCACTTTTATTTTAGAATGAAAAATATCAATGTGTACCTTATTAACATAGTTTTATTGTTAATCTTACACGTATAAAACCGCAGGGCATAACTAGTTACATTATATGCAGGACGTCTACACCGGTTTATCTACTAATAATTAATATGAATGATGTTTGCGTTTAATCTATTACAAATGCATGACCCGACATATTGTATAGTCATGCTTTACGACTGGTTTTTTGCAACGTTCAAAACCAGCTGTTAGATTTTTATTGAACATAATGTAGAGCAGGCCGAATAGGTTCGTTTTAATACATAATTATAGACAGGCCTCTGGTATTCCGACTTGCTTCGCTTGCATATACTGCTTACACCATTCGGCCACCGCGGCATGTCATTACAAGTACCTGGAAGGCCGAAGTTTGCTCGCATTTTTCATCATCATCATCGTCCTGGCCATACATTGTTTTGGTCGGCACTTGGGTCAACCCGATGTGGCTGATCACCTGATTTTTATACATAGCGTCTGCCATCTAACCTTCGCAACCCCTTTGACGAGGAAAATCTGTGGTCTGGGTTAAACCAGTTGTCAGGCTATTTTAGGTCTCCGACTAACCTGTAACTGTAACGACTGCCAAAGATGATAAATTGGCAACCGGGACCAACAGCTTAAGGTGCTCTCGGAGGCACGGAGGCAACTCGGGCGGTCGCCCATCCAATTACTGGCTAGGGTTAGGGTTGCTTAACTTCGCTGATCGAATGATATGCGCAATAGCAACTGTGCCGCGAGCTTATTTACTCGTTTATTTTACGTTTTCTTAAAATTAAACAATTAAACTAAAGAAGAGCCGTGGTGGCCTTGAGGTTTGAGCAGTCGCCTGTTATGCAAGCGACGCATGTTCAAATCCCAGCGGGGCCTGTATCAATGGGTTTTTCTAAAAACTTACGTACAGTGATTTCACACCTGCATATTCCTGAGAAGTAATTCAATGACGTATGTAAAGTATCTGAGACAGCGATGGACTCACCATCTGTCACGTTTGCACCTCTGCCTACCCTTTTGGGAATACAGGCGTGAGCATATGTATGTATGTATGAAACTAAAGAACATAATCCCATAAAAGTTCGATGTAAACATATGTAATGCTCTCTAAAGAAAGTAAAATAGTATTGCTGCCAATCGCAGTATCCAACAAATCACAATTTGTATGTGTTAATTAAAAATATGCCGAGATTATTGCAATCTGTATATAAAATCTGTTAAATCACACTTCACGCCTCGCGACTCTGTATAAAAAGACAATGTTATGTAGGTTTTATATCAAATGAAAGTGAATAATCACCAAGATGGAAAGATATGATGATAACGTACGTTGGGAAATTAAAATCTGGTTACTTTTGTGTGTGTTGAGGAGGTGGACAACCAAATCAAGGTAAAGTCAAAGTCAAAGTCAAAAATATCTTTATTCGATTAGACTTTTTACAAAGTACTTTCAAATCGTCAGAATGACATAATTATACAGTATTATACATGTTACCGCCAGGTTCGGAAGGTTACTTTTACTGAGAAGAATCTGGCAAGAAACTCAGTAATTACTCTTTTCAAAAATATTATACAATTTAAAGAATACAAAATAAGTCGTGGTGGCCTCGGGGTTAGAGCAGTCGCCTGCTACGCAAGCGACGCAAGTTCGAATCCCAGCGGGGCCTGTACCAATGAGTTTTCTAAAAAAAAACTTATGTACAGTGATTTCACACCACGTGCTTTACGGTGAAGGAAAACATCGTGAGGAAACCTGCATATTTCTGAGAAGTAATTCAAAGACGTATGTATAGTGCCTGAGACGGCGATAG
Source organism: Watsonalla binaria (assembly GCA_929442735.1). Taxonomy (NCBI): domain Eukaryota; kingdom Metazoa; phylum Arthropoda; class Insecta; order Lepidoptera; family Drepanidae; genus Watsonalla; species Watsonalla binaria. Next base: position 10,154,561 of record OV838933.1, read on the forward strand.
ACTCACCATCTGTCACGTTGGCACTTAATCAAATTCGGTGAAAAGTGGGTGTTGTGATAACAACACTACTGCCTACCCCTTCGGGAAATGCAGGCGTGAGCATATGTACAAAATAAATAATTTAAGAAACGTAAGCTCATGGACAAAGTTCCAATGCACAAATGTCGATAAAAGTTAACATAACTAAAAATCTAGTACATCTACTTATAACTAAATGCGTAGCTTGAGATGACCAGCCCCCACAAGCAGCACCTGTTCACAAGTATGACGTGAATGAAAAAAAAAGAAAAGGTGACTGTCGTGACGTAATGGGAGGTGAAAAAGATGACACTGTAGGATACGACAAAGTTACATTCTCTGACGCTTGCGCTAATAGAAACGTTTAAAAAATATATGTAAAACCGGCTTCAAAAAGTGAAAAAACAAATTATGTGTAACAGATATCCATATACCCATCCGACAGAATGTCATGTTTGACCCAAAAATACCTGCCAACCCTGACCCGCCCAATAACTGTTTAATGAATAATCGTTATTCGACTCGATTACTTTCCTTGTCCTTGTATAGCATTGTCCCTGTTAAAGGTGATTCAAGATGCGCAGGAGACCTCAATCTGGGCTGGTTTCCAAATATGTAGGGTGTAGATTTTTGGCACAAGGCATCGGAAGGCAATAAAAAACAAAACCCATATTTTTTTTGCTTATAGTTAGTTATGCTTATTTCTTATTTTTGTGGTTTAGTAAGCGCTTATTAAAGGTTCAATATTGATTGGATGATATGCAGAACATAAGATAACGCTTATTTATGCTGCTAAATTAAACTGCCGTGGTGGCCTCGGGGTTTGAGCAGTCGCCTGCTACGCAAGCGACGCAAGTTCGAATCCCAGCGGGGCCTGTACCAATGAGTTTTTCTAAAAAACTTATGTACAGCGATTTCACACCACGTTCTTTACAGTGAAGGAAAACATCGTGAGGAAACCTGCATATTTCTGATAAGTAATTCAAAGACGTATGTATACTGCCTGAGACGGCGATAGACTCAACATGTCAAGTTGGCACTCAATCAAGTTTGGTGAAAAGTGGGTGTTGTGATTACAACACCTCTGCCTACCCCTTCGGGGAATACAGGCGTGAGCATATATGTATGCTAAATTAAATAAAAAAATCAAAACTACCCCAAAAATATAACGACAATATTTTTTTAAACGATATGGGATTCTTTATTTAGTTAGGCAGTGTGGCAGAAGCGATTCTTAAATTTATATGTATCACCGAAGTATGTCCTATGCCAAAAAATGTACGCCTGTAAAGTTCTACATCCTGTATTTACGCTTTCATACTTAGGTATGTATGTAATACGGTAGGTATTACTGCATGAGCAGTGATAAAACTTTCTTCTGTAACAAGTACATAGTACGTTATATGTTTTATTGAGTTTTGTTCTCCACTTTCATGTTGTTAAACTTGTGTGTAAACCACAAATGGTTCCGCTGGCTTTCATTTGAAAATGCAATAACTTGGATTGCATGTTCTCTTTTTATTCCAATGTACAGATACCGTCAAGAGTTATGAGCGCATGCTATAATGGATGGTCTGGATAACGGGTCGCTTTCTTCCCTCTATAATGGTCGAGGAGGGCGATGACTGGCATTATCGTCATACTTGTGAACAGGTGCTGCTAGTCGAGGCTGGTCATCTCAAGCTGCGCAATTATACGTAGTACCTACTTCTAGATTTTTTTTTATCGACTTTTGTGAATTGGAACTGCGTCCATGGACTAACATGGCAACTGCCTAGGGCGCCCTAGGCGGTGTTGGGCCCCTAGGCAGTTGCCTAATCAACCTTTTGGATAATCCGGCCCTGCGTGACGGCACTTGTAAAGTAAAAAGTCTTAATTCTAAAAGCTACATTATCTCACTAGATGTTTTGAAAATATAATAAAATCTTTCCCAAATTCCCAGAGTTAAGGACTGGGTCCTTAACTCCGGACGAATCTCAAAATTCATTAATATCAGTCGACCTAGGCTGTGCTTTTATTAAAGCAAAAATGATATTAATGGTCCCAGTACCTACATTGCTTATTGTATTTACTGAGATAAAATCTAGACATGTAAATAAAATTGAAGTATCTGTTTGTAATCTACATATATAAAAATGAATTGGTGTTCGTTAGTCTCACTAAAACTTGAAAATGGCTGGACCGATTTGGATAATTTTGATCGTGATATATTTATGAAAGTTCAGGAAAGGTTTAAAGGGTGAAAAACATAAATAATAAGTAAAGGAAAAGGTGATACGAAGATCACCGGGTCAACTAGTTCTTAATAAACAGCTTAATGCATTTGAAAGTATATACAGTGCTTACATTATAAAATCAATTTATAATTGTTTTGCAGATAGCTGATGTTATAAGGAGTAACTTAGGCTTATAAAAATACTTATATTTTTAGAAATTATTAAACTATTTTAAAATTACCATCATATAAGTAACATAGTTTTTACATTCCACGTAGGTAAAAACGGGAGGCACAGCTAGTATGAAACATAAGTATTTTTTTTGATCAATGGCGTCTCATCTCCTTAAAATTCTTTTCTCAATTTCGCTCTGAAAACCTCGTGAACGGTCACTTGTTAAATATATCATCTTTACGATGTAAGCCTACTCTATATTCCGTGTAAAGCCCGCGAGCACGACCAGAATACGTAATTCTATGTCTGTAATTACTTTCCATTCCTACCTATTGATCGACATTGACAGAGGTTTGACATCAAACGAAATTATTTTCTACCTGAGGGAACTTTGTCGGCATTTATAAATACCAATAAGTATTACTATTACAATTTGTATTGGGAAAAACTATAGTCACGAAAGAAGCTTAATACATACGTATGCTCACGCCTGTATCCCATGGGAGTAGGCAGAGACCACAGTTTGCACAAGATCCTTAAGCTTAAACATCATCTCCCTGGCCTTATCCCATACATTGTTGGGGTCGGCACTTGATTCAAGCCGATGTGGGTGATCACCTGATTTTTATACGAAGCGACTGCAATGTGAACTTCGCAACCCCTTTGACGAGAAAAATCTATAATCTGAGTTAAACTGACCTAAGAAATAATTCAAAGACGTATGTATAGTGCCCGAGACGGCGGTAGACTCACCATCTGTCATGTTGTATTCTGATGTATAAACTATATATAAAATTCTCGTGTCACAGTTTTCGTTGCCATACTCCTCCGAAACGGCTTGACCGATTTTGATGAAATTTTTTATGCTTATCCGGTATCTATGAGAATCGGCCAACATCTATTTTTCATCCCCCTAAATGTTAGTGGTAGTCCACCCCAAAAAAATATATGGTAATACAACGTTTGCCGGGCACAGCTAGTAAACTATATTATAGTAAAGTTTCGTTACTTACCATCCATTCAATAGTTTCTGCGTGAAAGACTAATAAAATAAGAAAGAATAATAAAAATCCAGACATACTCACAAACTATCACGTTTATAAGTAGTAGGATGTTTTTATGTAACGGAAAATTAACTTCATCGTAAACATAATGATTTTTATCGTATTAAGCATCAACTGGTAATCTGGGCGAGTATACCGTCGCAGCGCTGATTAACGTCTTGATATTATCTACTACCGTCGTAATTAACAATTTATAATTTACATAATTATTAAGTCCCAGTTTATTAGGAAAGTGTGCTTCAACATTGCTTAGTTCGACTTCTTTATACGATAGTTGCTACTTTACGTGGGTGCTTAAATAGGTGCCGTCACGAGCTATGAGCGATAACCTTGAATGCTCCTTTCAATTAATAAGTCAGTAGGGGGCAACGCAAGTAAAATAATTATGCAATACATGCGCTGTATGACCACTATTGTCGCCGAGCGCTCATATCTCCTGCCAGTATTGTCGCTGAGAGCTCATAAATGACCTGTCTATCTCTATTCCAAGTTTCAGCGAAATTTTGATGCACAGACATATTTTGTCCGTGAGTTAGCGCCACCCGTCATTGCTGACAGCGACACATTCCCATTTAGAATATTAGTATGGTTGAATACCTTGCCAAAAAATAATCAGGGCGAGAATTTACGTGCTGATTTGCAAATCATTGAATTTAATTCGCAAGTTACAATACTGCAAGTCACTGGAAACCAGTTATTTTTCTTGCGGCAGTAATAAATTGTGTGCATAGCATGGGTTTGCTGATTTTAGCACTTTCAAGCTAATGTTTGTACAATTATATTGTATGCTTTCTAAGTACAGTAGCTTTAACACAGATTAAGTACATACATACATATGCTCACGCCTGTATTCCCTGAAGGGGTAGGCAGAGGTGTTGTTATCACAACACCCACTTTTCACAGAGTTTGATTAAGTGTCAACGTGACAGATGGTGAGTCTATCGCCGTCTCAGGCACTATACATACGTCTTTGAATTACTTCTCAGACATATGCAGGTTTCCTCACGATGCTTTCCTTCACCGTAAAGCACGTGGTGTAAAATCACTGTACATAAGTTTTTTAGAAACACTCATTGGTATAGGCCCCGCTGGGATTCGAACTCGCGTCGCTTGCGTAGCAGGCGACTGCTCTAACCCCGAGGCCACCACGGCTCTCCGTGATTAAGTAAGACGTACAAAACATAGACTTCATATTCTGCAAAAAATATAAGTAGGAAATTATATTGAATAGAATACAATATCTCTTCAACATATGCTGAATGCTTAAATTGTTCTTATTCTCTGTTATTACCGTACCTATATCTATACAGATAAATTAGATTGAAGTGTCTGTTTGTAATTTCAAAATAACAGCTTTTCACTAAATGCATATGAAATTATACACGATACTGATTGATAGAGATGGAAAAATCAATTTTGAATTTTCTTCTTTGTCTGTCTGTAGCTCTGTTTGTCTGTTTGTTAAGGGTAGTCTCCGAAACTGTTGGCCCGATTTTAACGGGACTTTCACTGGCGGATATCTAATGTTACGAGGAGTAACTTAGGCTACTCTTATTTAAAAAAAAAACATTTAAGGTTCCGTGGGAATTAAATTAACTCTACGCGGGTGAAACCGCAGGGCACAGCTAGTACTTTCATAAAATGCAGTGATCTATGAACGCACAGCCCAAACCACTGGACGGATCGGTCTGAAATTTGGCATGCAGGTAGATGTTATGACGTAGGCATCCGCTAAGAAAGGATTTTGATTAATTCTACCCCCAAGGGGATAAAATCCAATATATATTCAGTTAATCCAAAGGTTATTCGTGATACCGTGATAATATTATTACCAGCAGGTAAAGTCAATTACTTAGCTACGGGAGGTAGGACCTTGCAATGTTTTCAGCATGATAAAGAACAGCGGCGGCCTTAGGGGGTAGCGAACAGGGCAATCGCCCGGGGCCTCGCTCTTGCAGGGGCATCAAGTAAAGCAAATAAAAAAAAATTAAAAAATTGTTAAAAACCTGCATTTACAGAATTTTTAACAATTTTTTTATACAAACATTTTTTTATATATACAAAAATATCGAATACCAGCCAAACAACCAGATCTACTATCGCCTCACATAAATATTTTTCCGTGGGGCAAAGACCTGCCACCCTGTGATATAGGGTTATAGACTTACCAGCAAAGAAAAATCCTCTCCCGGTCTTGTTACTCGTTCCATTATCCACGGCTAAACTATTATTCCACACATCATTTACACGATTATTCCTTCCAAACTTATTTTTCGCGCCGTCACAACAAACTAAAATCATAAACATTATCACTATCACTTTTGTACGCATTTTAATCGTTTCATTATTTAATCTTTGGTTTTTATGTCACATGTGGAATAATTTGCTTGTTTATATTTATTTAGAGAAAATCAAACAGTTTTGTAAAAGTAGCTCCCGCGTCAAATTCGCAACGGCCATTTTAGCAATGGCGCGCGCGACGCATGCGCGGTGTCTGCGGTCAGACTGGCGATTTATTTTCGATTCGCACACGCAAAGGCCGTTACAGATAAAGCCTCACGTCGCGTCGAGATGTTACAAACTTGATCGTTTATACAAAAATGCGTCCGTCCATCCTTTTTATTATAATTAAGTAATGAATGACTAATCACAGTAACTATTGGATTAAGAAGTATTTTATGTTGCCAGTTTCTAAATATAATATGACTTTTAACTTGTTCCTAATTCAAAAGGCCAGCTAGGTAGGTAAGCACAGCCTATCAAATTATCCTTCGGTGAAAATGTAAGTGCTGTGAAGATAAGTAATAGGTTCTTAATTTATTAAGTGAGTAGACTTTGTAATAACACTATTACAAAGTCTACGAATTCGACTATACTTTCTACGGAGACCCTTCTCAACAGGAAAAGTATTTTTCTCTCTGCTTTAATCATTACCCTGGTCTACAGTGGTTTTGTTATCCTAGATATGAAAATGATTTTGGGTCTATTTATGCACACAATTTATGAAACTGGCAATGATTTTGTAAGATTTGCTTTTCTTACTTGGAAAATTTAATTTAATTCTTAACAAGCCGATAGTTGTTCAAAATATAAGATATGCAAAAATCATGAAATACGAGCACATTGAGAACTTTCATGTATTCGTAATCTGGACACATGAAAACATAAAAATTTGCGATGATATCCAGGGCAACAAAAAAAAATATTTGTAGAGCTGTGATTCTTCTTTTCAACCAAAGGTATAATTGTTGTACATCTAGCCCGGTAGATAGGTAGGTACTGTGGACGCAGAGGATAGAGGAGGACTTTCCGACCTAGGCAATAAGAAATAATTTGTATTCATCAAGGAAATGTTTGTCAAAATAGCAACAGTTAAAACATCAGTATAGTTTGTAGAGCACGCCATTCCGAGCGCATTATCTCGGTCACAAAAATTGTATCAAAACGAAAAAGAGTTGGGCCCAATTCTAAAAGTTGGTCGTGAATCTTATACTTTTTTTTGCGTGCAGAGAAATAGTGATTTGTCAGTAGCTTTCTCTAATTACTCTGGCTGATCGCGTTAGACAGGACGTGAGTACAAGTGGGGCAAGCCTATTAAAAAGTTAGATCCGTGTGGTTGGGGCGTGCCTGTGCGTAAACGGCTCTGAGAATACGGCTGATTCATTAGAGGAAAAGTTTATAGGTATTTACCTGGAAGCTTTTTTTCGCCTGACTGAAGATTAAAATGTGAAAATGACAATAATTGAAAAGTTTAGGCTCTGGTAAGGCTATCATGAATGTCGAAGAATTTACCACGGGCTCAGAAACTAGCCTTCGCAGAAGAACCGGTAAGGAACTCTGCAATTAACTCATTTAATGAAGTAATCTAAAAACTCACAAACAAAAAGCCATAAAAGTTGAAAATAAAATGTATAAGAGCTTTAAGTTATATAAAAAAGTGCAGGTGCCGTGCCGTTACGAGCTGTGAGCGGTGACCTTGAATACGCTGTAGTAATTCTATGAGTATTTATCTGTATGTCTGTATGGCGCAATATTAATAAAATACATGAGCAGTTACCCCCACTGCTATATCGAAATATCATTGCGTCTACGCTATGAGATCGAAAGATGAATGCTAGGTTAAATATGGATTTTTTTACTTAACAGTCCTCGTTCAGACGAATGGCAAGAAATTTCTACTTTTCATCATCATCATCTCCTTGACCTTATCACATTATTGGGGTCGGCACTTGATTCAACCCGATGTGAATTCAACCTGTTTTTATTATACGAAGTGACTGCCATCTGATCTTCGTAACCTCTTTTAAACCAGTTGCCAGACTTGCCAACACATTCCGCAGTCGAAGCTATTGTCTAAATATGCTCACGTCATCCCAGAAGGGTCCCCGAAGGGGTAAGCAGAGGTGTTGTAACAACACCCACATTTCACCGAACATGATCAAGTGCCAACGTGACAGAGGGTGAGTCCATCGCCGTCTCAGGCACTATACATACGTCTTTGAATTACTTCTCAAACATATGCAGGTTTCCTCACGATGTTTTCCTTCACCGTAAAGCACGTGGTGTGAAATCACTGTATATAAGTTTTTTAGAAAAACTCATTGGTACACAGGCCCCGCTAGGATTCGAACTTGCGTCGCTTGCGTAGTAGGCGACTTCTCTAACCCCAAGGCCACCACGGCTTATTGCTATTGTCTAACTAATTAGTCTTTCCTTGACAAGGCAAGTGTTATCGTGGAAGAAGTTAAATATTCATTTAAGTTCTTCCATTCTAATTTCACAGAGTTAAAATAAAAAGCTGGTCGTTAATTTATGTCAAATATTGATTTATTGCTTCATCCTAAATTGTAAAACAATTCGTTGATATATAGTTACCTCGGAGAACACCGCCTTAAGGCAGCCACTATCATATAATATTGGTATTAGGTACATACATAGGACATCTGAACAAAAACAATATATTTACTGAAAATATATCAAACATCAACAGATAAATAAAATATCTCCAAACAATTCATATTACACAAGTTTCAATAATTTAAATACTGATTATTGTCAATTTCAAATAATAATTATATCTATTAATTATAGTATTTTACAAATATATTCACTTACACAGTAAAACATACAAAACAAATTGTTAGCAACTAGCTTAATATGCAGTTAAGGCGAACTTAGTATAATATCAGATCAAATTAATATAATCTAAAACTAAATGTTTGAAAAACGGTAAAATTTTGTTAAAAATATTGACGCTACGTTTGTGCAATTTTAATAAACAAATATACAATACATATGGTAACTATTTCTTTATGTAGTCTGGTTTTAAGGGAACAACATCTTTGACAGTTTGACTGTATTTAACAAAAAACAGTGTGTATGTTTTATAAGTACATAATTAATACTATCAGAATAAAATATTAGTCTATAAATACTCTTTCACTTATCGAATGCAAAAGTATTAGGGATTCCTATAGTATAAAATAACGAGAGCGAATCCGCTGAAGGCAGCAACAAGGACTGACTGACATAGTGATCTATCAACGCACAGCTCAAACCGCTGGACGGATCGGGCTGAAAATTGGCACGCAGGTAGATGTTATGACGTAGGCATCCGCTAAGAAAGGATTTTGATTAATTCTACCCCCAAGGGGATAAAATAGGGGATGAAAGTTTGTATGAAACTTTGTCAATTTTAGACCAATATATTATATAAAACTAAATCTACGCGAGTGAAACCACGGGACACAGCTAGTGTATACATAAGCACCTACTTGACTCAAATGGTGGTACTGTAGTATAGATTTTCGTTTTCAATGTAGAATGCTTTTATCGACAACCCTATGTATAAAGGGACAGATGTAAAAAAAAAGCCGGGGAGTGTTTCGCCGTTTCTTCTCCTGACAGGCTTACATTTGTAAACGGTAGTAAATTAACGTAAGTTATCGTAAGAGAAATGACGGTCAATAAGTTTTACAAGTGCCTCTTATGTTGAATATTTATTTGTTTTGTGCATATTAAAAATCTTTGCATTGGATTACTGATCAAACTGTCAAAGAATATTACTGAAAAGAAGAATATACCTGAAAAAATATTAACTTCAAAATCTTTATCTTAGTGTAAAACATATATATATATATATATATATATATATATATCCGTGCTAAAACAGACAACGTGATTTGATCGATAATTTTTGTGCTTTATGCCTGAGCACTTAAGATTCAAAGTCGCGTATAAAACCAGTTCACAGCGGGAAAATAATATCTGTACATTACTTATACGCTAATAATAATAATGTGCTGGATTAACAATTATAAAAATCATTAGTAAAGCCTCATCACTCGTTAATATCAATGAGATCGTGATCGAACTGTTTATTAAGGCATATTCACACAGGGGTTCCAGAAGCTCTTCTTGACAAGATAGATTGGCTGTGTGACAGTGACAGATTTATACACGTCATATACATATCTCCTCGTCAAATATGATGGCATTAAGAGGTCTTGGTAGGGCCCCAGTAGGCCTAGTCAAAGAAACATTCTCTCGCACTTGCGCTAATGGAAACAATACAAAATGTAAGGGAATGACATATGTCACGTGTCAGATTTATGTCATTGCCATACATGTTTCAATTAGCGCGCGCGAATCTTACTTTGTCTAGTGCTACTGAACATTATTCGTTATCGCTGTCAGGTTAAGTATTTTTTCACAGTAGTTTTGCAGCAGAATTTTACCTTTCGGTCGGTAGCGAATGACGCTCAAGTCTGAATAGGCCGTTAATTAAGTATGCATGACAATTCGTTGTTGTTGTACCGTCAGTTTAAACCTGCCTTCATGTGAAAGAAAGAGACCAACTTATTCCGTGTGTTCAGAACTAAAAGAGACTAATATCTAAAACCAAAGAATTCATGCCTAGAAATAAAATAATCTCTATAATAACAAAATATGTTTAGCAATTAACATCACACGAAATTACTCATACCGGTTGAAATACAGACCATCAAATTACACTGAATTTGGCACCTCTATATTGGTCGCTCTATAACAAATCATAGATGTATTTGATCATGAAGATGCTGTATTTGAAAATAAACACTAAAGTAACAGTGACAGAGTTTCATTTCCAAGGTCATAATAATATGTATGTATTCCCTACCGCAATATTAAGTCAACTATAACTTAACTTTCAACTTTAATACTATACAATAAGTGTATATATTTCAACTACCGTATATCTAAAACTACAGTCTCAATGTTTAGAAATACTACAGCAGTCCTTGTAACGACATCATAAAAGTGAAACAAAGAAAAATACATCCTAACTGACTTTCATTAAGGTCCAACTCGTATTGTAGCTTTCGAAACGTTTAATGAAAGGGCAGTGGATATATAGGACGGGAAATATTAAAAAAGAACTTATTTAAAGCACCATTAAATGTTAGTGAACTAAGTAAGGAACGCATAACTTTCAACAACCCAAAATAATACTTGTATTTCCAAAACTGACACAAAACCTATTTTGGAGTCTATTAAAAAAACAAAAGCAAGTTTCTATATTATTAATCTGTGCACTAAATTGGCTAAAAAACGGCCAGTATTAAATTCATTTACACACGTACTATGATAAATAGCTTGTATAGTAACTATAAAAAGTCCTATAACACGAGGACCTAACCACAGAGTAAATACTACATTTTCCCTACGAAGGAAACTACATTTAACTTTCAGTACCCCCTAAAACGGGTTTGCAACCGTTTTCGTAATCTATACTAGCTAGCGTCTCCGCCGAATATGAGATATTGTGAAGCGACACCCAGCGGTGACGTGAAGAACTAAAATATCTCATACTAATATTGCGAGTGACGCTAGCGAGTATAGATTACGAAAACGGTGGCAAACTCGTTATAGGAGTACTGTTATCACCTGTCAAAGTATTACAAGTTCAAGTTCAAAATATCATCTTTATTTGATTAGACTTCTTATAAAGTACTTTCAAATCGTCAGATGGACACAAACATACATTATACAGGATTATAAATGTTACCACCGGGTTCGGAACGTTTGCCCTTATTGAAAAGAACCCGGCAAGAAACTCAATAATTACTGTTTTAACAAAATATTATACAATGTTATTGGTTACAGAATTTATATCTCCTGAAGATAATAAGCCCATGGACACAGTTCTAATACTCAATTGTCAAAAATAATAACTAAAATATTAGAAATATTTGTGAGCATGGCAAATTCCAGCCAGTCAATTACGAATGATTATTGTGGATTACCACGCGTGATCCGAAATCGTACTTCGATAGGACGTTTTCGGGATGACAACGCTGTCAATAACTAAGTCGCTACGACAGCGGTTGTCATGACGTCAATCGGGCTAGGTTTATTGAGGAATACAACTGTATTGACGCTTATTAAAGTTACAAATTATAACTCTTTACAAAATTTAAGCAAGGAGTTACATCTAATTTTAATGTAACCATAATTCTGTGTCCTGAATGAGTCTGCTATGTTTGATCAAAAATTAAGTTTTCTGTTTGATAACCTTTTTAGAAAGCACTTTGACAGGTGTACGGAATACTAAATTACTCTCAATATCTAATCACTAATTATTGTTATGAATGATATCGATACAACACCTCAGGCCATTATTTGTATAAAGTTCTTTATGACATCTTGCTAATGTTCAAATTCGTATAATACACTTTTGAATAATACGATTTAAACGTTCAATGATTTACATGCGTATATAGAGTGTATTTAACACAGAGGATAAAATCATACTTAAAATTGTGAATTGAAACAAACATATATAAAATACGAAACAACAAACATATCAGGGGGTCTACTAATTTTCTGAAAACGAAACATTATCAATCGAACGAAATTCAAAATTATTTTCGTTCATTTAATAATTTTCTGCAGCCCACGTTCGGACACAATTTTAGTACGAATTAGAACCGTGGAACTTTCGGCCCAAGCTTCGTGTTTTGCAAAAAGCGCGTGGGGCCCCAGAACTTTTTCGTAGAGTTCTAAACCCTGTATAATTTGGAATACACAATAATATAATTAATAAAACAAAAGAATAGAAGTTTATGTCAAACAGTTAATAAAATCTTTCATTCCAAGTTTATATAATACACAAGTAATATATATGTTTCACAAAGTGTAGTTGATAAATTCTCTTAGATTGCTCTCAGTTCCTAGCACCTAGACTTTGATGTATAATATGATTTGTATTTGTTTAGACCATTGTGAACACTTACGTCGTACTATCAAATTATAGAGTTCAAATTATAAGCACCAAGTTTGGGGGTAATATTCACAGGAAAGAAATTGTTGGACCAAATTGTGTGACGAAAAATACTTGTTCAATAAGCAAATAGTTTAAGTTACACGCACTCAAGTAAATATGCCACGAGAGAGTTAAGCTTCAAGCAAACGTGGTTCAAGTTCACTCACACATATGCGCTCCAACCTCCCTCATGTACTCACTCGTCGTAGTTTGTACTCTGTCGGAGCGTGTATGAACCCATCGTGGAGAACCTATTTATTGTGTGGGTGTACTGCGCGTCGCGAAACAAACACCACACACACATAGCGTGAATAAATTCGTTTCAATTAGTTTGTTAAATATTGGTCCAACTTTACTCGGTTTTGTCTCAATAAGACTTCCATAGACCCTTGATTGCTTTGAGTTTTGGCGATTTCTTCGTCGCCTCGAACTCTTGTTTAAAACTCGTGAGAAATTTATCACGAAGGCTCTGTCTAGGAGTCGATGGCTTCAACAAAAATCTCTTCAAATCATTCGTGAAACTTTTCGCCGTGTAGTTAGGCTCGTCTTTAATCGATTCATCGTTACTCGACTCGAGAAACGACACCGACTTATTCGATTGTATCGAATTTTTACGCTCACGATGGCGTGAAGTGGATTTGGACCGTGAGCTGGTAGTCATTTTACTAGATGGTTGGCTATAACTTCTCGATACGAGGGAATATTGGTCGTCGTCGATGGAGTCTAGAGTATCGGTTGATCGATTGCAGACTCTACAGCATAGGTGACAGTGTTCTTTATCGCTGTGGTACCGTCCGTTGCAGAGGACATAGTTCTCCTTGAGCCTCGAGCTCTCAGCCTTGCTGTATTTCTGTTTGTCCCTGTCAGTTTTCCTGGATCGTTTCCGTCTACATTTGGGGCAATTATTGCGGGCGATCTTCCTGAGCTCCTTTAAGAATTGATAGTCAATTTCGAAGTACTTAACATCGGGTTCGGAGTAGTATCGTATTTGCGTGTCCTTGAGTTTGTTGGTTTGTGGTTTTTTCTTTTTCTTGTCTCCTGGGTCTGAGTAGTACCTGACGTCGACGTCGGAGTGGTATTTGGCGTCGTACTTACAATGCGTGCAGAACGTGACGGACTTGTGTTTGGGCGGCGTGGGGGGCAAAGGTCAAGCCTGCACCGAAGGCACCCACAGAGTCTTGTTCTGCTCCTCTTCCACCGCTTCCTTGATTTGTGTACACATGTACGCTATATTCACGCCCGCTGGGATCTCGGCTGCAAGGGAATGTAGGCATTATTATTCAAAATATAAAAATATGCTCACGCCATCCCAGAAGGGTTCTCGAAGGGGTAAGCAGAGGTGTTTTAACTCATCAATATTTCACACACATGTGTACTCAAAGTTACATACCTGAAATATAATTCCTATATTCATTTTCAACCTTCAAGCCGTGTTCGTACATCTCCTTAGCGGCTTTAGCGGACACTTTATCCGCTGGGTAACGGGTGTCCTTCACCTCTTTGATTTGCTTGAACGATTTGAACTTTATAAACAGCACGATTGGGTAGATTTGTTGCTTGTGAAGTTTCTCAATCGTCGCCACACTGATGTCCAGAATGCAGTGGATGCCCTAAGAAATAACAATGTATTTATTTATCAAAACATTAGCGGAAATACAATACATTATAGAATAGTGTATATTGGTTGCAACAACTACACACCATCATACTTGATTTGATACGCTTTTACCCGCGGATTCGTCCGCATGATTGTTTAAGAATATCCATCCTTGGGGTTAAATATTTCCATTCCATATTTCAACAAAATCGATACAGCAGTTCAGCTGTGAAAATATTATAGACACAAAAACAACAAATTTACCATATGTAAATTAGATCGCAAAATATGAAAAAGAACAGGACACATCGATTAATAATATGAATATGTATGCATTACCTTGTGAGCGAGGTCCCTGACGGCCTGCAGCGGGATGCAGTCGAGGTGAGCGCAGTCGGGGCGCGGGCGAGGCGCGGCGCGGACCGCCCCGAACACGTGCGGCCAGTCCGACGACAGCCGCGCCGACACGCACTCCCACAGCGGACCCAGCACTACCACCGGCCGCTGGGACCCGTCTGCCCAACACAAACATATCCGAGTGAACACGTGCGGCCAGTCCGACGACAGCCGCGCCGACACGCACTCCCACAGCGGACCCAGCACTACCACCGGCCGCTGGGACCCGTCTGCCCAACACAAACATATCCGAGTGAACACGTGCGGCCAGTCCGACGACAGCCGCGCCGACACGCACTCCCACAGCGGACCCAGCACTACCACCGGCCGCTGGGACCCGTCTGCCCAACACAAACATATCCGAGTGAACACGTGCGGCCAGTCCGACGACAGCCGCGCCGACACGCACTCCCACAGCGGACCCAGCACTACCACCGGCCGCTGGGACCCGTCTGCCCAACACAAACATATCCGAGTGACACGTCAGACAGAGATGTTACAACACGCACATTTCACAAAATATGCAAACAAAAAAAGGTGAATCCGTCGTCGTCTCTAAGCAAGCCTTCTTTATGTTGGCGATTGTTTGCGAAAGTTTCCATCACCATAAAATTAATGTAGCAAATCAATGCATTAATGACATAGATTAAAACCTGAGCAATTCTCCTATCCAAACTTATAACATAGCAAATGGCTACTCACAATGCAGTCTTTCGACCCTCTGGTAGGAGAGCAACGGTAAATCATCAGCGAGGGTTCCCGAGTCGCTCCAGCAGCCCAGCTCGGTGTTGGAGAAGGAGGCCAGCTCCTTGCTGTCGCGGTGCTTCTTCCTCCTGAAGAACGATCTCCGCGCGGTCGTCGACGCTCGCCGCTGGGCGTCCGTGTCCAGCGTGCCCATTGACCGTCGAAGTATCTCTTCCACTCTGGTGAGGAATTATAAATTAACTAGGTGCGCCCAACGGTTTCATCTGCATAGACTTAATTCCAAGGAAGGGAACACCCTTCTAAATTAAGGCTGTCTAACTAAAGTTACTCCTTGTAACATCAGCCAGTGAAAGTCCCGTAAAAACGGTCTAGCCGTATTCGAAATTAGCCGGAACGAACAGACAGATTTTTTTTCTACCGAAGCTCGGCTCGGGCTTGAGCCTAGTCACCCATGCTAAAGTCATCCCTTATTTGCAAGGAATCTAGGGAATAAGGCTCCAGTTATACGAGAATACTCACTTGAATTTACTAGGTATAGTGCCCCAATGTCGTTTAACGCCTTTGCAATCGAGCTGCCAAGCGCGCCACAGTCCCGGCGCTCCGTTGAACAGAGTATTGTCCACAAACAAGACCTCATCCTTGCGGAACCACAGGGAGTATTCGTCTATTGTGTCCATGCCCGTGGAGGTGATCTTCCCGCATCGGTCGAACCCCGCGCGGATGTAGAACGCGTCCCCCGGCTTATCTTTTATGTCGTGGTATTGCTGGAGGTCGTGACGGACTAACACGCTTACCTACAACACATGTCTTTCATACATTATGGGTTAATGTTACACAAATATACCCTTGTCTTCTGGGCTTGTATTTTATGTAATACTTGATGTACCTCTCAATAAAACTATGTTACATTGTGATTTACTTTTTTCTAAAATACTTTATAACATCAGCTATCTGGCATTTAAACTCCCATTCTAATCGGTCTAGTCGTTTCAAAGATTAGCCGGAACAAACAGACACGGGACACTACAATTCTATTAATGTGTACTAGCGACCATCCTCACATTGCTTACGGATTTTTAAGTCTATTACATAGCGAGACCGGGTCATTCATTATTTTGAAAAAGGCCTTTGTGATTTAATACTACATAATAATATGAATTTACCTTGTCCGCCGGCTTCGCCAGCTCTAAGGCAGCCTGTTCAGCAGTAGCTCGCCTGAGGTCCACATTATTATACTCCAGTATCTGATCCCCGGTCCTCAAGCCCGCATTATACGCCGGAGACTCTATCTGCACACTGTGCACGAAGATCCCCACTGCGTTCCCCCCCACCAAACTTATCCCTAAATCGGAACAACTCCGCATCTCAATCAACAGAAACCTGGGCAAGTCTTTACTCGCTTGCGATTGCCTTAAAGTTGACACTTCAGTCGCGGCCGCCTCCATTCGCAAGGACTGCTGCGGTCCCGGGGAATTTCTAGGAGTAGGTGATCCTGACAAAGACACTTCTTCGTCGTGAGAACTCTCACCGGAAGAAGAGCTGCCCGGCACTTCAACCTCATCCTTATATTTCTCCGGACTGTATTGGACTAGCATCGTGATAGAGTTCCCGATCTGTCTCAACACTCTAGCGGCGAGCGTGTACGTAGCTGAGCGCATGTTGATCCCGCACACTTCGAGCAACTGATCGCCGACTTGTAGCCCGACTTGACTCGCGAGGGAATTCTCATTTACTGTTGAAACGAACACACCACCGCTACTCGGGGGACAGTATATCTGTATTCCAAGGGGTTGTTGACTTTTGTCTATATGTACCCTTCTCAACTCTCCAGGTAACGGTTTGTTCCAACCTAAGCCGCAGTATTCGGGCATAGAATTCCTGGTGGCTTTATGCGTTAGTTGCTTAGCCCCTCGTCCAGGACTGAGCACTTCGACGTGAAATGTCGGCATTGGGGAGTTCCGCTCCGAACTTCTCTCAATGGACCCTGTGCTGAGTTTTCCAGCAGAGTTTTTCGAGGTCACACTAGGATTCGAGGGGATCCGAAACCTTTGGTTTTCTTTTTTCCTCGGAAATGTCCCTCCTTCGTATGTATGGTGGTAGTCCCCCGCCCTATTGGTTCTGGGGACTGGTTGTATATCGGACATGTTGTGTGTGTGAGACGTGAATGAATGCATGTCGTAGCTCGTCCCTATACTCTCGCCGGACTGACTCTGGGGTATATTGGTTGGGCTCGCTAGATGTGGGTACCGGCTGGATGTGTGAGGGTTAGAATTAACAAACGGCCCTCTGTAGAACTGGGATTGCAGCCGTGATTGGGAAGGCAGAGTCCCCGTCATGGGAAAATTTACATTACTGTTCAAACTGTCAGGTCCGAAACTATCACTATCTGAAGGGTACTTATTCACGTTTTTTGGCGACGAAGATTTCTTTGAGGAGTAATATTGGTCCAGTATGTCTTTCCCGGTGTGTTTGGAGTGGTCTAAGGAGCTGGGTGACTTGCGCGTCACAAAGTCGAGGGAACTGGGTCCTTTGTTGACCATGAAGTCCAGGGAATGGGGACTCTTGGTCCTGCTGCGTATCACTGGTTGGTAGTCCAAGGAGTCGTCTGAAGGGTTCAGGACCAGGCTGAGTCTGTTCGGCGTCATGTCGTGTTCGTTATAATCACTTATGGATATTTTGTCCTTTTCCAAAGTCCGAATTTTCTCGAAGTTCATGTTATTCGGGGATGCAAAAGGGTTGTGGATGGCTAAAGGTGCGGGTTTCGGAAAGTGTTCTACGGCTGGTGATGTTTCGATGGATTTGTAGACTGAATGTCTTGCTGGGGCAGTGACTTGCGTTAGCGGCGCGTGTCCTAAAGGTATGGGGTTTGAGTTTCGATTGGTATTCGATCTTTGTGGTTCTGGTGGCAATTTTGTTGGCGGGCTAAGAAGGATGGATAGAGGAGGTCTCTCCTTCCTCGACCGTGGTTGTACTATGGTGCCTGTGGAGTTTTCCTCTAAGATAAAGTTCGCCCGAGCTTTGGGCCAGGTGCCTCCATTTTTTGGCTCACTTTGGGAATCTTTGTTTTTTCTCCGCGACCGCTTGAGGACGCTACTAGTTTCTTTGACTGAAAAAAAATTAGAACCTCTATTTACTTTGTACTTGTATGTATGTGTAAAAACTTATAGAACTAAGGATCAAAGAGAACTATTTACCATTTATAAAAAAAAATTGCATATCATCTTTTCACGTACAATTTACGTGATTGTTTACCACAGGTACGCATTTTACAGAATTGTGTAATGCTTAATATAAATCTCACAATACAAATTGAACTTTATCCTCAGCCTAACAAGGTCTATAATCACTGCCATTATGTTAAGCATCAGTTATTCAATGGTTAATCTACGGTCAACTTACTTGTTTTCCCGTGATAGCTGTCGATAACAGAATCAAGTTCCGCTATAGCATCCGATTCCGGTACCTGAGAAAGAAACACCTTGCTGAGTACATCACTTTTATTTTCAACCAACTTCAAAAAAGACGTGAGTCTCGACTGTTTTCTTTTGTAACCTCAGAACTATCGAGTATCTGAACCGATTTTGATGATTCTTTTTGTTGAAATGGAGGACGCCAAAATACGACTGGCCACATGATTTGAACTGTTTTAATATGACAGCGGTCTTCAAGACGTTTTTATCTGTCTGTCTCATATATATATCGGTAAACTGCTAACGTGTCTTGTGTACTCAGTAATTATCATATACAAAACTTTTGCATTATTTGAAGTCGATCTTTTGTGCTATCATTGGATTTGAGCGTCACTTCACAATGTACACATATTTCCTAGAATAACAGACTGACCTAGAGCGATTGGAAAAAGATGTGAAATTGGCAACAGGGACTGCGGCTTAACGTGCTCTCCGAAGAACAGAGGGAACTTTAACCCTTGTGACTACTGGCTCCTGTATTTTTATTTGATTAAGTTTGCTTACTTAGTTGGCCTACAGGCGCATGATGGCTATATCATCGACTCGAAAAGGTGACCAACGAGTCCTGTGACTTATTGGACAAAAACGGGCGCTTTTGAAGACCGTCAAAATGAGTGGCATATTTAGGTCATGTGTTACGACATGACCGATATAACTTGCTACAAATTATTATGATGGGAAAAGTAGCTGGCAAAAGGAAGTCTGGTCGTAGGAAGAAGTCGTGGCTACAAAACATTAAAGAGACCGGGATTGCGAGTGCCGCCGACCTGTTCCGCCGCGCTAAGGACGGAGACAAATGTTCGGAGCTGATTGACAACCTTCAGTAATTGGAGAGGCACTTTAAGAAGAAGAAGTTTGCTTAATTTCGTTGTTCGAATGACATGCGCAACTGTGCCACGAGCTCCGCGTAATGTCAAGTCTTTTTTTCGATGTTTTAATAATGATATGATCTTACCTTACTCTGTTTATCCTTCGACTTGCTCCGTCCGGTCACAGCTTCGATCTTGCCCCTGATCATGTCCCATGTACCTGCGGCAAACGACACCGGCTCAATGGGCTTATCGATATCGATAACGCGTCGATATCTTATCGACGATACGCTTCATATAAAAATACGATAAAACTGTTTGTTTGTTTCATACAATGGGCTTGGGAAATGGTTCTAATCAAGGAAACAAATGGGATCAAAAAGACCCTGTCTCAGTAATATAAAAAAAAAAAGAGACACGCACGTCTAATAATTACAACTGTTCGAAAAATAGCCTTCCGATGATGAATCGGCATGTACATTTAATCGGGAAGTATAATTAAATATACGAGATATACGAGTCGTGGTGGCCTCGGGGTTAGAGCAGTCGCCTGCTACGCAAGCGACGCAAGTTCGAATCCCAGCGGGGCCTGTACCAATGAGTTTTTCTAAAAAACTTATGTACAGTGATTTCACACCACGTGCTTTACGGTGAAGGAACACATCGTGAGGAAACCTGCTTATTTCTGAGAAGTAATTCAAAGACGTATGTATAGTGCCTAAGACGGCGATAGACTCACCATCTGTCACGTTGGCACATAATCAAATTCGGTGAAAAGTGGGTGTTGTGATAACAAAACCTCTGCCTACCCCTTCGGGGAATACAGGCGTGAGCATATGTATAATTAAATATTAACTCAATACGATGTCAGAACCGTATTGCGTTATTGAGGTTATGTACACAACAAGTATTGGAAAAAATATTGTAGTCGTCACATACAGTAAAAAAAGCACTTTCAAATGTTCAGCAGGTCTAAAAAGGCCACTTTGGGAGAATCATAATATGATCCGAATATGATTCATCATCGAAATGACAAAACGGTCACTTTGGTGCAATTCATATTATGATTCACGAATGATTACAATAATTGTAGATGTTAGTCCCTGACTAACTTTTTAAGTGACAAATAGCATCATAAAAACCAATTCATAGAGTGTGGACCTTTTTAGGAATCTTCATAGGATAGTGTGAAACAGGAAGTGACCATTTTGTCATTTTGTCATTTCGATGATGAATAATATTCAAATCACATTATGATTCTCCCAAAGTGGCCTTTTTAGACCTACAGTTTATCGCTTTACGAACAACAAGCGCGTCTCGAGAAGATAAAACAATTTCCTACAATGATCTTTTTACCTATTGAACTGTCAGTCCGTCACCGTCCATTATACACATAGAAAATGTATGGGGAATCGAACCCAAGACAATAAAACCCAATTTGTTTTTATGGATTATCTTATCAAAAAGAAGTTGCACACATCGAGATACTAACATATGTGCGTAAGTAAGACGTCAATAGATCATCTCACAAAGCTACCATACATACATAATCTACATTATTCCACTACCGTTTGTCCGTCTGTTTGTTCGGGCTTATCCCCGAAACGGACCGATTGCGATGTGATTTCAACTGGTTTTAGAGGAATAATTTAGGCTTCTGCGCAAAATTATTAAAATGATATTTAGTCTGTACCGTATCTTAAGTTGCCTATACTGTTAAGTGTACTGTCTATGTTGGTAGAACTGTCTATAGACTATACACTATATATGACTATAAACGTCACTTCTTGTCAAGTAAATTCTGAGTGTGTTTTATACCTTAAAATTGAGTCTACGCCGATAAAATGAGTGTTTAAAAAACCTCAGTGTGATATTTGAATTATTTTCCTGTCAAGCTAAGATACTGTATGCACTATTTTTACAGCAATGCGTTTGTTTTCAGTGTATCGTAGAAATGGGTGTAATCTCACCTCTCTCCTGGTGTATCTTCCCCTGACTCCCAGCAGCGACATGGTACACGTATCTCCTGTCAAAATCCGACACGCCGTGGTCTATGTGTATCTAAAGAAATATATTTTACTATAGTAATATTTTATCGCATCAAAATCCATTGCATAGTTTTAAAGATCTAAGCATATATAGGGACAGACACACGGAAAATGATTTCATTTTTGCCATGTACTGAAGCTTATATATGAACATATATATTATGGGCGCGCGCAATACCAGGACCAAGTGTACGATGCAGAATCTCATGTTTACGATTGGGAAAGAAAGAGTCAGGATTTTTTTAAATATTTTTTTATCCTACAGAATAATGCCAATTACATCATTATATATATTTTTATTAAACTGTGCGTCTGAGGGAAAGACAACACTCATATATACTTACACAACACTGATATTTACAACCACTCATATATTTTAGCTTAAGCCATCGCTGTATATATTATAAAGCTAGAAACAAATTGCAAAAAACAGTTGGACGGACTAAAATATTAGGATTACCTTAGAATCAGGTGGCGGTAGGAACTGAAATGACTCATCGGTCTGTGAGCAAATGTTCACCGACTTGCCGTCGGAGTACGAGTGCTCATACATAGATAGCCTGTAACAAATGCAATGCATTAATAACCCACATTAAGGCCTTACATAATTGAAAGGTTATATCGAAAATGTAATTAAGAGTTATATCGTGGTATGAGTATCGAAAAATTCGTGGTGCATAAATCATCTTGCTGCCTTTACCCCATGTTATTTGGGGTCTGCACAATGTGTTCCTCTCTTCCATTCACAGTTGCATAACATGTCACTTTAAATACATTTAACTATTATATATGCTCACGCCATCCTAGAAGGGTCCCCGAAGTAGTAAGCAGAGGTGTTGTAACAACACCCACATTTCACCGAAAATGATCAAGTGCCAACGTGACAGATGGTGAGTCCATCGCCGTCTCACGCACTATACGTCTTTGAATTACTTCTCAGACATATTGCAGGGTTCCTCACGATGTTTTCCTTCGCAAAGCACGTGGTGGGAAATCACTGTACATAAGTTTTTTTAGAAAAACTCATTGGTACAGGCCCCGCTGGAATTCGAACTTGCGTCGCTTGAGTAGCAGGCGACTGCTCAAACCCCGAGGCCACCACGGCTGATTTTGATGATTTTATATACAAACCGGTAACTGAAAACTAGGCAAAATGAACCGGTTTCCAACCAGGATATTTTTTATTCCTTTTTCGTATATTTTGGATCATTAATAGAGTAAATTTAGTATATCGTGATCTTTGGCGTATCTTTGTTAACACTGATATTTTTTTAACCATTACGTTTGAAAGTAGCGTATGGAATGCTGAGATGAAGTTTGTTTGTCTAATTTCCAAGCAATTTTGTAATCTCTCAACATTATTGTTCAACACATACGAGAAAAAGTCAACAAGAAACATCCTGTACCAAGATTACTAAAAGTGTCAATGACATTTTGTGGTTGAAGGATTATTTACATTCTTCACACTATACAATGGTTCTGATATTTATGTTCAGACAAACTAAATCTTGTATTGTGAAATTTTGTTAAAGTTATTAAAGACCTGCGAGATTAGAACTTTCGTGGCTAGTGACCACTCAAAACAATTCTATGGGATACATGAAAATGTAAAGCTATAAAATTGATACATCTTATACCTTTAAACGAGCAATTGGGAAATGGCTCCAACGATTTTCATGAAATTTTGTGTGGTGTTAGGGGCAAAAAATAGTTATAGCTAGGTTTAATTTGTGGCAAACATCGTATTGACCACTGAAAAACTCATACAATATCATTGCAATCCGACAGTAAATTTTGCCGACATCTGTCAAGTTATGGTCGTTCTAGCGGGAGGCTTCCAGCTTACGGGGCAATAACGCAACTAGCGTACCCCGGTTCGAGACTGACATTCACCGGTAATTTTTTTTATATTTAGAATTTTTACGGTCAACGAGGTTCCCATATTTACTATAATCTTAATGATTATTGTGTAAAAATCGTCGATTTTTTAAATAAATTGTCAT
Source organism: Watsonalla binaria (assembly GCA_929442735.1). Lineage (NCBI taxonomy): Eukaryota > Metazoa > Arthropoda > Insecta > Lepidoptera > Drepanidae > Watsonalla > Watsonalla binaria. The sequence continues at coordinate 10,178,365 of OV838933.1, forward strand.
TATTTCTCACTTTTTAAATTAAATAGAGTTGCGAACCCATTGCCGTTAACCAGGCACTTATCCATACTCCGAGTTGATGGTGCATTCGACACACGGGATCGAATCCAGTACCAAGTGTTCCCCAGATGGTATGTAATGCCTACCTTCCTCTAGTATCACAGCAGGGGTACAGCGGTCGTAGTACGGTCAACGAGACAGACTCATATTGACACTCGTTCAACATCGACATAGCTTCGGACACGCTCTTCACGCCTTCTAGAGATCTGCTGTTTATCTGTGGCACAAACATTACCCTCTTATTACAACATTAGCTATCTGCTAGTGAAATCCTGTTATCCTGTTAAAATCGGTCTAGCCGTTTCGGAGATTAGCAGGAACAAACAGACAAACAAAGAAATTTTTTTTTATTGAATTAGCATAAAATAGATATAAATCATAGTTACTCACGCTCACGACTCGATCGCCGACGTAAATGTTTCCTTCTTTAGCGGCCGCGCTGCCACTCGCTATTTTGCTCACAAAAATACCTGCAAATAAATATCATATATTCTATTTGTGTAATCATACGATGGACAGTGATGATAATATGTATGTATGTGGCGTGTGTTGCAATAGTGTTAGTAGAGTAGCGTGTGACGGTCATAATAGAGACTTGGTATGATGAAGTGTCTTCGTAGACGTGAAACAGAGCAAATTATTGCTATTTCTCTCATCTCAATGGATGACTTAAGGGCTCGCCTCCCTTAGTGCGCGATAAAGTCTATCTCATGTGCACGGTTTTTGCAACGTGTGAGAGCGTAGGGTTTTGCATATAGAGTTATAGTATAGTGCAGCGTGGTATGTATGTATGGGGGGTACCGTGGTGCAGCGCGATGCCTCGAGCGTCAGGCAGCAGCAGGCGGAGCGCGGCCCGCGGGCGAGTATAGTGCAGCGTGGTATGTATGTATGGGGGGTACCGTGGTGCAGCGCGATGCCTCGAGCGTCAGGCAGCAGCAGGCGGAGCGCGGCCCGCGGGCGAGTATAGTGCAGCGTGGTATGTATGTATGGGGGGTACCGTGGTGCAGCGCGATGCCTCGAGCGTCAGGCAGCAGCAGGCGGAGCGCGGCCCGCGGGCGAGTATAGTGCAGCGTGGTATGTATGTATGGGGGGTACCGTGGTGCAGCGCGATGCCTCGAGCGTCAGGCAGCAGCAGGCGGAGCGCGGCCCGCGGGCGAGTATAGTGCAGCGTGGTATGTATGTATGGGGGGTACCGTGGTGCAGCGCGATGCCTCGAGCGTCAGGCAGCAGCAGGCGGAGCGCGGCCCGCGGGCGAGTATAGTGCAGCGTGGTATGTATGTATGGGGGGTACCGTGGTGCAGCGCGATGCCTCGAGCGTCAGGCAGCAGCAGGCGGAGCGCGGCCCGCGGGCGAGTATAGTGCAGCGTGGTATGTATGTATGGGGGGGTACCGTGGTGCAGCGCGATGCCTCGAGCGTCAGGCAGCAGCAGGCGGAGCGCGGCCCGCGGGCGAGTATAGTGCAGCGTGGTATGTATGTATGGGGGGTACCGTGGTGCAGCGCGATGCCTCGAGCGTCAGGCAGCAGCAGCGCGGCGCGCGCGGCCCGCGGGCGCTGCAGGCGGAGCGCGGCGGGCCCGCGGCCGAGGGCGGCCCGCAGTGCAGCAGCAGCAGCGGCCCCGGAGGCCCACACACAGACGCCGCAGACCTCCGTCACGCGGTCCTGCACCCTGGACACGTGCACTCGCGATTACATTATTACGCTAGGTCACTCACACCGCTTCCGACACACATACGCCTTGCTAAAGCTATTTTCAATCAGAATCAACCCGATTACAAAAAATGTTTTGTCGAGATGATAGGTATCATTATGTCTGCACACAAACGCAATTAGATATTCTGCAATGTATATATATACCACCCACCCAGATTTGATATGACAATCCAAGGACTATCCAGCATACGAGTGCCTCCCATTTTGCAATAAACCTGTTCCCACTCACCACCCAAGAAGCTATACTTACTTGATCTTCCCCTCAGCGACGGAGCCCTTCTTCACCGCCGTGACGTATATGCTATAGTCGTTTGGGTAGTAAGGTTCCTCTCGGCCCCCGGACAGTTCGAAGCCGAGCTCTCCGTCTTTACCCAGCCCGCTGAGCTCTACGTCGATTATGTCCCATTCAAACTCCTGTTGATATAGCGCTAAAGTTAATTTTACGTGCCACACGTAATATGGCCTCGCTAAAAATCTTCTTAGCTTAGCGTACAACGTAACGACAAATTTGACGATTTTTTCTTTATGTTTGTAATTGTCTCTCGCAATTGGTGAAGGAGAATTACCTCCACTACTAACCGGACCAAAGGGCGAGATCCAAGGCCCTCGAGCCGAGTTTTAACATAAAAACTTAGCAACACAGATAAGGGCACACCGGTGCGGGTTTTATTCATATTTCCTCACGCGAAGCACGTGGTGTGAAATCACTGCACATAAGTTTTTAGAAAATCTCATTGATATTGACCCTGCTAAGAATGGAGCTTGCGTCGCTTGCGTAGCAGGCAACTGCTCAAACCCCGAGGCCTCCACGGCGTTTTATAACTTTATATAATGATAAAAAAAAATCATCATCATAAATTTAAGAGTAATAACTATTGTTGTCGAGAGCCGTGGTGGCCTTGGGGTTTGAGCAGTCACCTGCTACGCAAGCGACGCAAGTTCGAATCCCAGTGGGGCCTGTACCAATGAGTTTTTCTAAAAAAAACTTATGTACAGTGATTTTACACCATGTGCTTTACGGTGAAGGAAAACATCGTGAGGAAACCTGCATATTTCTGAGAAGTAATTCAAAGACGTATGTATAGTGCCTGAGACGGCGATAGACTCACCATCTGTCACGTTGGTACTTAATCAAATTCGGTGAGTGGGTGTTGTGATAACAACACCTCTGCCTACTCCTTCGGGGAATACAGGCGTGAGTATATGTATGTATGTATGTAACTGTTGTCGTTGTAACCGATGCAATTCTTTCCATTAGTCTCTGTCCAGTGCCATCTCATTGACCTCCTTATACGTCATTACCGACACCTTTCCCTTAACTTGTCTTATGTATGTTATAAAAAATATGCTTTAGGAACATTGTTAGATATGACCAAAGCATAATGGTACAAACAAAAAATATGGAATTGGAAAACATTGTTACTTAGTTTACCAATGTAATGAACCTTTGTTATATAATACTAGCTGTACCCCGCGGTTTCACCCGTGTAGACTGAATTTCACGCCCGGAACCCTACTTATTTTCTTTAATTAAATGTAGCCTAAGTTACTCCTTGTAACATTAGCTACATCAAGTCCCAATAAAATCGGTCAGTATACAGACAGACCAAGTTTTTTTTTTATTTTTACGTCTGTACCGTATATACTTGCATATGCATTTAGTGCAATACTGTTATTTTGGAATTACAAACAGACACTTTAATTTTATTTATATGTGTATATTATGTATATATAGATTCAAGTTCAAATTCACACAAATTCAAGCTTAAATTCCAATGCCGTTTAAAACACATAACATGATTTTCAGGCATTTCCATTGTATTCCGCAAAAGCTTATGGATTTCCATCAATCACAAATAGACCGATGAACACAGACGATAAGGATTAATTGTTTTAATTGGAATAATGCAAAAAAACCGTATGAATGAAGTTTAGAATCACACACCAAGTCGGGAATCAGCTTGACTACTCTACATTATCGGCACTGATCGTTGATACAATCGACACGATCATGGCGCCAGCATCACCATCGCCGTTCGACAAGCTACAGGCTATCGTGTGGCCATCTCGACGTACCTCCCGGCGTATCCCGTACCCGAAAAACCGACAACTCACGGGTTACGATCACAGACAATAATCGGCGAGTACAGCCGAGTATGCCCTCAACACGATCGTGCTCGCGCGTCATCGTCCGCAATCGACGATAATGTAGAGGAGCCATTAAAATCACATTGCAAGTGGCCATGAAATATCTTGCCTAGTCATATATACAGGGTGTCGAGGAAAATAGGACAGCTGTATAAATATGTGATGGGGTATAATTTTAGGAAGGAAATAAAATAATTATGACAAAAATATCTTCTTCCGTTTTAGAGTAATTGACGTTCAAAGTTGACCATATCAAGACCTTATTTTGGTATAAAAATCTGCGATAACGTAGAATTATACACGTGAAATCTAATAACTAATACACTAATAGTTCCTAAAATAATCCCCTAAAACCATTTCTCGAATCCATTAACCTTCCCCGTAATTTAACAAGTTTAATGACCGCGTACGTAATGTAGGTAAACGCGGCCGCGCGTTCATTCAATCGCTTAAGGCCGCGAGCTCTTCGGCCCTTAGCAACCATAGCCTATAACTACGTTATCGTTGGAGCTAGATATTTTAAGACTTCAACATAGTGATATATTCATAAAACCCTACAATGTATAAAAGACAACTGTTCCTTTTTCTCCGACACCTGTATATCATAAGAATTAAGTTCCTATGAACGAGCCAACGCAAAAGCGTACGGTGTTAAGTGTCTACCGCGCCTTATGGACATTTGATATGCAAGGAGCATCATTATAAACTTATCCGTTAGAAGAATATTTTTGTTTTGCTCAATGTTATCCATACCACTATGGTAGCAAATACGGCTATGCTTAGTGTCGTAAAGCGCTTATCACATTTCATGGCCAAACATACAACGAAATTTTTTTTTTAACAATGAGATATTTTTAAAGTTCACGCCAAAAATGAAAAATATTAAAACTAGGTTAATAAAAAAATACCACCAACCGTCGAACAGCAAATGACAAAAGCTCGTGCAATGCGGGGATCGAACCCACGTACCTGTAGGTCTGCATCGACAGTGGACTCTAAAACACTAGCCCTTACGTTTTTCACATCTTTACTCGTATCACCCGCTTTTTTCCCTCCGTGGCGACGCGCTTCGGCTAATTCTCCTACCATTTGATCACGCTCCTGGGAAAATAAATCGTACATACATGTTGATAAGGTCGATTTTTATCTGAAAATAATAATTTTAATTGGAAAATTTGGAAAGGAAATTCGACTGTATCATCTAGTTTATTCCTTATTTTAGTGGAATTTTATATAGCATAGAAATACCTACTACTACCTACCATTCGACATTGCGTCTGGGAAATTGAATCGTACATACATACATATGCTCACGCCTGTATTCCCCGAAGGGGTAGGCAGAGGTGTTGTAATCACAACACCCAGTTTTCACCGAAGATGATTATGTGCCAACGTGACAGATGGTGAGTCCATCACTATTTCAGACACTATACATACGTCTTTGAATTACTTCTTAGACATATGCAGGTTTCCTCACGACGTTTTCCTTCACCGTTAAATACATTGTGTGAAATCACTGTACATAAGTTTTTTAGAAAAACTCATTGGTACAGACCCCGCTGGGATTCGAAGTTGCGTCGCTTGCGTAGCAGGCGTTAATAGGGTTCAATATATAGAGCTCAAATGGCAATGCATAAATTACTGCATAAGGTCGAGTTTTCTCTAGCAATGTCTATCGTGTAAACTGGAAATTAATTAGAAACCATTTCATACCTTTCTCAGACGATTGCAAAGCGCCTTAACGCTTTCCCTTTCCTGCAGCAGTTTATCTCTCTCTGAGAAAGCCCAATCTCTTCGGCGTTTTGATACCTGAAAATAAATGGAAGTTTAGATAAGTTATTCAAATTTAAAATATTATCTTGGTTTCATTCAATACTTGGAAAATAATTACGTAAAATATATATACATAAATATTTAAAATATATTATAGGCTACCGCCAGATTTAAGCTTAAGCGCAGTAATTTCAATCTACGTACTTTACGAAACCTGCATATGTCAGAGAAGTAATTCAAAGACGTGCTTGAAACGGCCGTTGGCACTCAATCATTTTCGGTGAAATATATGCGTTATTATTACAAGACCTCTGGGAACCCTCCTGGGATGACGTGAGCATATTTATTTATATAATAGCTGTGGCCTGCGATTTCACCCGCGTATATTTAATTTCTTTACCGCGAAACCCTAATTGTAAAACCCTAAAAGTTACTCCTTGTAACATTAGCTATCTGCCAGTGAAAGTCCCGTTAAAATCGGCCCAGCCGTTTCAGAGATTACCCGGAACAAAGACAGACAGATAAAAAAAATATGTTTTTTTTTATCAGTACCGTATATACTTTCTTATGAATTTAGTGAAACGCTGTTGTTAATTTGGAATTGCAAACAGACACTTCCATTTATTCATATGTACGGATAGATGTATATATAGTGTGACTAGCCGTGCCCGGCAAACGTTGTATTTTTTTTTGGGGTCACCCTTATGTATGGAAAATATTTATGGGTATGGAAAATAGATAGTAGCCGATTCTCAGACCTACTGAATACGCATATAAAATTTGGTAAAATCGGTAAAGCCGTTTCGGAGGAGTACGGTAACTAACATTGGGACATGGAAATTTGATTCATTAGATTATACCTCAGCCTCCCTCTGCGCGTCGGCCAGTTCAGCCTGCAGGCGGTCGATGTGCTTGCGGAGCCGCTCCAGCTCCTGGTTGGCCTGCTCCAGGTTGTCCACGCGCTCCTTGTCCGCGCCGTCCACCGCCATGCCTAGACCTGGTCCATCACATCAACATTATACAGGCTCTCCTGGGAAACTTGTCCCAACGAACGGAACACCACTATTTTTGTTACTTTCAAGTATGAAATTTTGATCTGTTTTCATTATTTAACTTTTCTGTATAGTGATTTGAGATTTTCGGTTAGTATGTGTGTTAGCCCGTTAGTAAACTAAAGTTTAAAAATTCAATAAACATTTTAGAATTATCAGGAAGTTATTCAAGTAATTTTTTGACGAGATTTGTTTTTGAGATTGAATGATTTTCAGAAGATTAACCATAAGTTAATAGCAAGTTAGGGCAATTAATATTGTTTATGTTAAATTTAATTGTTATACCTTGCAACTTATCCAACGACGGATCATTGGAGTGTTGTCCGTTAAGAAATCCATCATTGCCCACACCACTTGCGAGACCCAAGTGGAGGTATGCTGAGTTGTCTTGTCTGAAACAAAACATTCGTCTTCATTTAACACCGTGCGTAGACATGAGTGGAGGATAAGTGTTACCGTGTGTAGATACGAGTGGAGGATAAATGTTACCGTGTGTAGATACGAGTGGAGGATAAATGTTACCGTGTGTAGATGTGAGTGGAGGATAAGTGTTACCGTGTGTAGATGTGAGTGGAGGATAAGTGTTACCGTGTGTAGATATGAGTGGATTTTAAGAGTTACCGTGTGTAGATGTGAGTGGAGGGTAAGAGTTAACATCTGTAGATGTGAGTAGAAAGTAAGAATTACCATGTGTAGATGTGAGTGGAGGGTAAGAGTTACCGTGTGTAGATGTGAGTGGAGGGTAAAAGTTACCGTGTATTGGGCAGCGAAGGAGCATGGTGAGGCGCGCGCAATTCGGAGCACTCCTTGATGGCTCGGTCCCTCTCCACGAGAGCGCATTCGATTTCGCGTCGCAAACTCTCCGCCTTTAAGACACAAATTTACGGAGGTCGATAAAAGCAATAAGTAAAGCAAAAATCTATACAGATAAATGAAATTGAAGTGTCTGTTTGTAATTCTAAAATAACAACTTTTGACTAAATGCAGACGAAAGCATATTCGGTACTCGCAAAAAAATACCAGATTCAGTTTTTTTTTTCTCTTTTTTATATCTGTTTGTTCCAGCTAATCTCCGAAACGGCTGGATCGATTTGTACGAGACTAGTAAGTATAAATGTATAGTGTGCAATATGGTACCTGTAGCGCGGTGGCCCGCTGCTCCTCGCGGCTGGCCTGCAAGGCAGCCTCGAGCGCGGCGACGCGCTTGAGGGCGGCCTGCAGGTCGTCCGCCAACTTCTCCATCTCCTTGTGTACCGTGTCCCTGTAATACGACCTTCGACACTTATATTGCCATCTATTGCATTGGAGCAGCATTTCTCCACTAGTAAATAGTAATACTTAGGTAAATAGTAATAAAATCTATACAGATAAATAAAATGGAAGTGTCTGTTTGCAATTCCAAAATAGCAGCTTTTTACTAAATACATTATGAATTTTTTTTCTCTGTCTGTGTTCTGCCTAATCTCGGAAACGGCTGGAACAATTTAAACGGGACTTTCCTAGCAGATAGCTGATGTTTCGAGGAGTAACTTAAGACTACTTTTATTATAAAATCATAAGGTTTCGGTGGGTCAACCATCAAATAATTGTAAGGGGGTGACTGCTAGTCAATGAATAGTATTTAAAGACTACACACACCATTAGACGTTCCGAAGGTAGTGGCAGAGTGTTACCAACCTCTCGCTCATGATGAGCGTGTACTCGGCCATGGCAGCGTTGCGCTCGTCGGTGAGTCTCTTGACGTCGGCGCGGTCCCTCGCACCGCCCTCCCACTGCCGCACCACGTGGGCCACTTGCTGCTTCAGACCGTTGCGCTCGCGGATCTGGGTAAAATACAATACAAACATCACATATAATAATAGAGTCGACGGCTAATCAACGAGGATCAGGCAACTGCGCAGGAGATATTATAGTGCAGGCGTGTGTGCGCAAACACAGGTGCACTCTTTATTCCCTCACTCTCATAGTCCGATGGGAGGCAATCCGACACGACCAAAGAGAGATCAGGCGCAGGACCAACGGGTTAACGTACTTCCCGAGGCACGGCGATATAAGCACTGCCAACTTCCAAACTCCGGGCATTTATTGTGAATTTCTTGACAGAAAAACCCAATATCTATTTTTGACCCGACCTGGGAATCGAACCCGCGAAGACCTAGTGATAGGCAGGCAAACTTGATAACTACTAGACCAACGAAGCATTTATCACAGGTGCCGTCATGAATTTATGAGCGCGCAGAGAAATTAGTGAGGGCTACTGAGCATGTTTTTATTCTCTTCACGCCATACATATAGTCAGAGACAGACTCATAAAATGGCTACCGTACGGTAATAAAATTATGAGGTAAATTAGCCTGCTAAGGGTGCGTTTGCAGAGAGCAAGGAAAATGATCATTAATTTGTAATTAGAATACTTATTTACTATTAAATTCGTTAGAAAATATGAAAAAAAAACATTTGGTTTAACAAAGAGTAAAAACGGGACCCAATTACTAAGACCCTGCTGTCAATCTGTCCGTCTGTCACCAGACTGTATGTCATGAATACTAAGTTAAAGTTGAAATTTTCACTAAAAATCAGAATAAAATAAATATTTGAAGGGGATTCCATACAACAAACGAGATATTTTACAGTTTTTATATATAATGGTAAGCGACAAACTTGGTGCGCGAGTCCGACTCGAACCCGGTCGGTTTTTTTTCATACCAGCACACTATAATGATACTGCGAGGCAGAAGCCAATAGGGAATTAACATGTAAAACTCACCACAGCATTCCTTTCTTGCGTGATATCGTGGCATTGTGTTTTGAGCCGGCTGTTCTCCTCTTGAACGATCCGCAGTTTCTCGAGGGTTGTGTTGTGGTCTTCTATCAGGTCATCGTATCTATTAGGAAATATACTACATTTCAGTCATATATAAACTAGGATTGATCCATCTTGTAATACCAGGAATTATAAAAACTAGATCAGTCTTTCATAGTAGTTGACTGGTAGAAAATGCCACGGCATTAAGTTTAAATAAATAAATACCATAGTCTCGAAATCAAAATATGTAATTTATGACATTAATTTTATTAAATAATTAATAATACAAAGATGAGTTTAATTAAATAAATTTATTCGTAAAAAAATATATTCAATATATATTACACCAATACATATATTTATGTAAAATTACACCGATACAAAAAAGAATCAAAAGCCTTTATCCAACATAAGGGACACTTGGAACACTTATTGAACGCTAACTTAGGTAAATTTACTACTATGTTGTTGCAAACAACGCTGTCCTAGTTTATAATTGAGTGAATAATAATGTGACGGTGATAAAATGGGCCTTGGGAAAGCACTTTGTAAAATGTCAAATCGAATAAAGATATATTTTTGTTTGAGTTGAGTTTACCTCTTCTGGAAGCAGTCTAGTTCCTCCTTGAGCGCCTCGTAGTTCCTGAGCGTGTGGACCAGAGCCTCCGAACCCTCGGGGGCGCCGCCCTGCAGATCACGAACTTCGCGTTCCAGCCTGCACACATACTACATATCAAACATACTATATGTGGGGAAATACAATTTCAGTTATTATTTAATTTATTCAAACGGCAACACTGTCGTTTACACAGTTCAATTTATTCGTAATCTGTTCTCTAACTGACTCATTACAATTATACTGTGGAAATGGCCTATGGCATAGCCCCTACAGTGTCAAATTCAAAAACAGTCAGTTGCATCTATCAGTAGTGCGTTCGCTCACTTGCCATCGAGACAGCGCCCGCGCCGGTTGTGCGCACTGATTGATAAAAAGCAACATGGCGGACACGAGTATCGAGCTCGTGGATACCAATCCAACTGGATCTCCGACATATACATAGCTCAATGACTTTAGTTTATCAATTCAATTCAAAATATCTTCATTCGATTAGACTTTTTACAAGTACTTTCAAATCGTTAGAAAGACACGATTATACATGCTACCGCCAGGTTCGGAAGGTTGCTTTTACTGAGAAGAACCTGGCAAGAAACTCAGTAATTACTCTTTTAAAAATAATAATTTACAGCTTTGAGAAGTACAATATAAATCATAAAAAATATATATATAAGCCCATGGACACAGTTCCAGTGCACAAAAGTCGATATAAAAAAAAAATTAAAACTAAAAATAAGAACTACGAATAATTGTGTAGCTTGAGATTACCATATCATATCTGGAGGGACAGTCCCCAAAGCAGCAGCTTCAATATTCTAATGGGAATCTTATGCCCTGTACCATGATGTAGCATTGTATAAGAGCATACCGCTGATTGTCGTTGAGCAGGTCGCCGTACTTGCCGCGCAGACTGCTGGCTTCCTGCGCCGACACCTCCAGCTGGTTCATGGCCGCTCGGTGCTGCCCGCGGAAATACTCCAACTCCTATACACGACAATTATCATATTATAGCTGTGCCCCGCGGTTTCACCCGCGTAGATTTAGTTTTATACAATACTTTTTTCGCAATAAAAGGTAGCCTATGTCCTTTCTCAGGGTCTAAAGATTGTCTGAAATTTCATCAAAATCGGTTGAGAGTTTTAAGCGGGAAAGCGTAACAGACAGAGAAAGTTACTTTCGCATTTATAATATTAGTAGGGATAAACGATATTTGTACCTTAAAACCACCTTAAACCTGCTCTGCCAATTGAGCTAAACGTGTCGACCTTTGATAAAAACGGATATATCTAGTTTAAGTAGTTATTAGTTCTATTAAAATGGTAAAAAAATATATGCGTCGAACATTCATAGATAAAAATTATTACTCTACTAGCGGACCCGACAGTCGTTGTCCTGCATACCATCTACAGCGCCATCTAAGCCACCTAAGGGACCTCTCAAACACATACAAAAAAATCAGTCAAATCGGTCCCGCCACGTAGGAATTCAGTGACATACACACATCATCCTTACTAATATTATAAATGCGAAAGTAACTCTGTCTGTTACGCTTTCCCGCTTAAACCTTTCAACCCATTTTGATGAAATTTGTCACAGACAATCTTTAGACCCTGAGAAAGGACATAGGCTAGCTTTTATTGCGAAAGAAAAATTATATAAAACTAAATCTACGTGGGTGAAACCGCGGGGCACAGTTAGTTATCTATATAAAGATTAACGACAACTCTCGTCTAAAAACACCACCGGTTAAAAGCTTAGCGCTAATAAAGTACCTGTAGTTAAGTAGATGTGATTACCTTCATAACATGTTCGCACCGTCGCGAGGTCTCGTTGTGCTGGCGGCGCAGTTGGCTGAGGTCGTGCAGCGCCTTGTCGCATTGCTGCTTGAGCGACTCGTTGGTCTGCTTGCTCACCACCTCGTACTGGCCCAGCTCGTACGGCCCGCTCATCACGTGCCCATGGGACTGACACACAACAATATACTGCAATATTTATTTGAAACGAAGCCGTTGTGGCCGTTGAAAATGAAATATAAAATAAATATTTATCATATTTTACTTTCATTCCGTTTAGACCCTGGTAAGGCACTTATGAATGTCGAGAATTTACCACCGGTTCGGAAACTAGCCTTCTGAAAGAAACCGGCAAGAAACCCAGCCATCATGTGCATTTCATCTTAACAATATAAATCATCATACAAAAATCAAATTTCATAGCAGGTATAAATATTCTTTTAAAATATGAGCAGGTTTCCTGAAGATGTAGAATTATGAGGTTATCAGCCTGTAACAATATTGTTCTTCTAGACATTACATATACAAGACTAGCCCGCGACTCCGTCCGTGGAATAGTAAGTTTGGTCTAACGCCAGCTTTAACCCGCGATTGGTCGTAACATGATGATTTAGCCTATATCCTCGATAATTGGGCTAGCTAACACATAGAATTTTCCAAATCGGACCAGTAGTCCCTGCGATTACATTAGCGCGCCCATGCTAACAAACAAACAAAATCTTGAGAATATATATAAAAATATTCAGTAATTTAATTATAAGGTAGAGCATTAAGATGTGGGGATATTTACCTTTACAGTATAATTCTGCTTCTCAAAGCACTGGTTGCTGGAGAGTACGTCATACTCAATAGGGTTGGGTATGGTCGGGAGCTGGGGATTGTTGTGCCGCTCCGGGCTCACGTAACTGTGGGATATCGATTCTGTAACAAGGAGTTAAGGTTCAAAATGCTTTACCTTAATTGTAATACTTATACTTATTTGCTATTTTATTAATGAGTGAACAGTAACATAAGTAAATAAACATGCTCACGCCATCCCAGAAGGGTCTTAAAAGGGGTAAGCAGAGATGTTGTAATAACAGTAACCACTTTTCAAACATGATGATTAAGTGTCAATTTGACAGTTGAGTGTATCGCCCACCTCAGGCACTATACATACGTCTTTGAATTATTTCTAACCCAGGATTTCTCACGATGTTTTCCTTCACCGTAAAGATCATGGTGTGAAGTCGCTGCACTTAAACTTTTAGAAAAACTCATGGGTATAGACCGCTGGAAAATATAATGGACACAGTTCCAGTGCCCAAAAGTCAAAAAAAAAAAATATATAAAAACTAAAAGTACTATGTATAATTGTGTAGCTTGACATGACTGACCTGGCGGTAGCATGTATAATCCTGTATAATTATGTCATTCTGACGATTTGAAAGTACTTTGTAAAAAGTCTAATCGAATAAAGATACTTTTGACTTTGACTTTGACTTGACTAGCACCCACAAGCAGCACTTGTTCACAAGTATGACGAGAATGCCAGTCATCATAAAGTTTACTATGAGTGTTCTTAATGCACCGAGGTGAATTATGTTTTTCACAGTGAAATTAAGTCTATGCGACTAAAACATAGGGGCACAGGTAGTGTAGTATAAAATCCACCAATAGTATAGTATTTCTGTCCTCACACCTAAATACACAAGGTGCATAGTATGTAGACAGGTGTATGGCACAGGTGACTCAGCCACTATTCGTTACCATTGGTGATATAACATGCAAATAATGCCACAATACTTTTTGGACACACCAATGTGTTTGACTTTGCAGTTGATTGCAAGATGAGGTAAATGCTTTTATGTCATAAATTTTTGGTGTCAAATACATCATCGCCCTGGCCTTATCCCATACATTGTTGGGGTCGGCACTTGATTCAACCCGATGTGGCTGATCACCTGATTTTTATACAAAGCGACTACCATCTGACCTTCGCAACCCATTTAACGAGGAAAATCTGTGATCTAGGTTAAACCAGTTGTCAGACTATTTTAGGCCTCCGACTGACCTGCAACGATTGCCAAAGATTTTAGGTGTCAAATACATTGATTGATAATCAAAATACACAATTGATTGAGAGAGTAGTCTATGATTATACACTAAAGTACTTTGGGACATGGAACAATTATGATATTGTTGTTCCATGGTTCAAAGTTTATTAAAGCTCAGAAAGAAATACATACAGATAAATACAATTTAAGTGTCTGTTTGTAATTCCAAATTAACAGCTTTTCACTAAATGCATATGAAAGTATATATGGTACTGACGTAAAAATATTTTTTTTATTTTTTCTCTGTCTGTTTGTTCCAGATAATCTCTAAAACGGCTGGACCAAGTTTAACGAACTTTCGCTGGCAGAGAGCTAATGTTACAAAGAGTAACTTAGGTTAGGCTTTTATTTCAAATTAAAAAAAAACATTAAGGATCCGTGGGGATGAAGTTAAATATATGCGGGTGAAACTGCAGAGCACAGCTAGTATGAAAGTAAGATACATTTGGTGAAAAGCTATTAATTTGGAATGGCACACAGATACTTCAATATTATATATGTGTATAGTTTCTATCGTATATCAAGGCCATAGACTCTGGATGAAGTAGTTTTCTTGTTTATTCATAAGAGTCAATAAATGTCTAAAATCTTTCTCTTTACAAAATTAGTATAGACTTCTTAGAGATGCCTTGTGGTTTAATCTTTTTATTGATTTTATGGGTGCCTTTATTTTGCTGTAAGCATTTTTTTTTAAATTAACATTGCTTAAGTAACATCAATTATCTGCTAGTAAAATCAGTCCAGCCACTTCAGAGATCAGAGATATTAATTTAAAACTGGTAATTTTATTACAGTACCATGCATGCTTTCATATGCATTTAGTTAAATGCTGTTACTTTGTAATTACAATCAGACACTTTCATTTTATTTATCTATATAGATAGATATATATACCATCTGATTACTAAAAGGCAGTTAATTAACATTTTGTTGAAATTATTTTTTTTTATCATACAAAAATATGGCTTTTTCTCTACCTGCCAACCTGGGCCACATTTTCCTATTATGTATCAATTTGAGATCAGAAAACATTGTTCTTTGTACACATTTGCAGAAAGTTTTGAATTGATATTCAAAACTTTTTTCATCTCACCTAAAATTTGTTACACAGTCTTTTAGCAATCAGACAGCAGATATAGGTGTATATATCACTTACCATTGCTGCCGTTACTCTCTAAGGAAGATGTGCCAGATGCCATAATATGTCTGAAACTAATCAAACTGTATTGTAGTAATGTATTATTGAATTGGTATGAAAACAACAGACTTTATTGGCAAGGACATGAGTTTACCACAACTTTACAACTAAGAAATTCAAATACTAGAATCCTGTAGTTAAGTTAGGATCTTCTCATGACAAGCAGGCTGGGCTTTCCTCGCTCAGAGCATCGGCATTGCTATTCAATGTGGCAATGCTGACAGCCTTCTTGGCATGATCCCCAGAAACATTGTAATTAGTTTTAAGTACTATTCCTTGTATATATAATTAAATCTAGAAAAAAATATTTAAAACTAACTGTGCAATGCACCAGGTATTCCTAATTTTGTAACCATGTCCTTTATAGTTAGAAAATAAGTGGAAAATGCGTAGAATAGTAAATATAATAGTGATATCACCTCTTTAATTAGGATATAACATCCATTGTTTGTTCACTCCTGGGCTGTCACACCTGTGGGGAGAAATAGGATTATTGATCAAGTAGGTGATGGCTAAAGGTGTGGACAGTGTTGATAAAGAGCTCTTTATGACACGTTTTCAACGCTCTAATGATTATTACAAAACCAAACCACAAATACGGCCGTACCAAGCCAGCCAAGATGAGAGGGCAACATTTAACTTTTATCTCACATAGCGTGACACAAATATCGCATAACAGTACACAGACACGGTCCATTGGCATCGGCGGACAACCGAATCACTTATCAAACACACCAAACGGCAACAAAAACTCTCCTTTCGCTATGAATATGGATTTCACGGCGACACTATTCAATACGAATGCGATTATTTCACAATGTAAACAGATGTGCATTACCAAAGCGGCTCATAATCCAGAATAACTGCTCCAATTCACATAAATTATTATAAAAGGAAGCAATAATTACTTGAATAGGAAAGATAACACGTATTTATCGTCACTAATTTGCCAACAATTCTCGTTTCTATACCTTTTTTAGCAAGGCAAATGAATGAATGAATGACGGCGGACGTCGGACATTTTGAGTGAATGTTGCTATAATTTTAAAGGTAAATGCAACCTGCATTGCATTACTTAAAAAATAAGTAATTTGCTTGTTTGCAAACCTAACTTTCCAACCTCATTGCAGAATGAGAAAAATAACGAACCTCATAAAATTCATTCAAATTAAAAACTCAAACAATTGTATTGAAAAGAAATGTATTGCAAAAAAAAATTGGTCTAAATATAATAGACACATAATTTTTTTTGGGATAGTACTTTCGTTTCGTCGTACCATATAATAAATCAAGACAAGACTTTTCAGTCATGGCGCGTAATTGTATAAGTCTACTGTTGCTGGAAAAATGTGTGCTAACCTACTGACCTCTACTAGACAAATACCCACGACTGGCTACTCAATTAACCAAATTGTTGTGCTATTAACAGTCCAATTAATTAGTTAAGAATTTTTTTTTTTTACTCTTGAAAAATTATTTGTTTTTTATAAGGAATCTAAATACTTACTTTTAAAAATATTTCGAAGAATGCGTTTCAAATTATAATATAGTAATTATTTATGGAATAGCCAGGCCAGCATATAGTAGAGTAGAGGTCAGTAAGCTACTGCCACAGAAAGTAATACCGTTCGCACAGACCTAGTAACTATTTTATGTCTGTATGTACCGCTCGCAGTATTGTGCAAAGACTAGACTAGAGAATTTGATTAAACGTATTTAACCACTGTAGAAAAAAATAATTCAGATTTATATGTTTAACAATATCAACTTACGGTTAATAATATAATATATTATCGTATTTCATGTTTTATTTTGTACTAGCTGGTGCCTGCGACTCCGTCTGTGCAGGATTTGAGTAATAGCATATGTGTTATGCTGATGTATAAGTTATATTATTGTAAAGTTTCATTGAAATCCATTGGGTAGTTTTTGTCTGAAAGAGTAACAACCATCCATACATCCATATTTACAAACTTTCACGATTATAATATTAGTCGGATTAATACATGAAATCAATATCAAGAGTGGTAGGCCTTTAATACATTCTTGTTACTTTCTTCTGCTACCTTTGAAATGTTTTTGTGTACCTATAGTGCCTTAATACCATTTATTCCTCGTACTAAATCTATTCCAATTTGTCAGTAGACTACTGAACATGAGAAAATACTACTGCACATATTATACCTACTAGCACTGACTTAGGTATAGTATGTCTTTTGAATAAGAAGGAACCTCATTTTTCAGGCGGTACGAAGATTCTGCTTAAAGGTTTAAATCATGCAACATGCATTTAGTACCTGTGCCTGTCTACATAATGCCTAATGGAATAAGGATAATTAATGAAAGTATCAATGCGACAAAAGTACTATAATGAATACTATTTAGTATCACGTACTGGTAGTGTATAATACGTATATTGCGTGTGTACTATCTTTATAGTGATACTCTCCTTGTCTCCTTCCTTTCCTCACAGCACAGAGCAGTAGTAGGAGTGAGTACTACTTATTTATTTCGTCGTAGTTCGTTTCTTCGTCGTACTTCACTTCGTTCGTTTCGTACAAATGAATGACACGCAGTAGTAGAGGGCCAATAAAAAACGAGGCGCAAATACAAGATTTTTTATGAAATCTGTGTTTTAAACATACAAACAATAACGTGTAAATTATTTGGTGAATTTTAGAAAGCGGTGAACCCGTTTATTAGTGTGTAATAGCAAATATAAGGGAATGTTTTGATGTCGCAAAGCATGACTACGGCATGACTTCCATGCCCTGCGTGCGTACCTACGGAAGGGCGTGCGGTGCGGATTACGTTTACTATGAATGATTTTATCTCTTTCTAAACTTGAGTGTCTGTGAATGACCGAGTGTAATAGCGAGCGTACAAAATTATGGATTGAATAGTGTTTGTTGTTGATGTATTTTGATTATTTCCCAACGAAATATTTTTTGTCGGTCGGTGTTATCTATCGTGTGAGTGCGTAGGGGACAGTCGTGGTGCGGCCTGCGGAATAAATCGTCATATGGCGCGAGTGGAACTGGGGGATTAGTTACGCAGTTCGATTTATCAAGGCACTCACTATTTACGCACTATATGGTGAAGATAGTACGTATTTTTAGAGGCGCGTGTGTCCGTCGACGGGTGACTTTCATCATTGAAGTAAACAACTTCAAGGTTATCGGTTGGCATGTGCCAGTGTTGGATTGGGATGAAGGTGTAACATGTCGGGGCCGACAGGAGGGGGCGCGGGCGCCGTGGTGCGCCAGGGCCACCTGCGCAAGTTGAAGACTATGAAGAAGAAGTTCTTCGTGCTGCGCGCCGAGACGGCGGATTGTTCGGCTCGGTTGGAGTATTATGAGTCGGAGAAGAAGTTCCGCGCTGGAGCGTCGGCGCGACGTGTGCTCCCGTTGAAAAGTTGTTATAACATAACGCGACGGCTGGACTTGAAGCAGAAGCATGTGATAGCATTATTCACGCGCGAGGAGCAGTTCTGCGTGGTGGCCGAGAATGAACCGGAGCTCCACGCGTGGCTCGCGGCCATCCTGCGCCAGCACCGCTCCGAGGACGGCAGTGATGAGCTACAAAATCCTATACGTAAGTCACTATCATTTCAGTATATGTACCATCCAACTGCTGTTCTCTATATTTTCTAAAACATTTCACTAAACCTGTGTACTGCAATCAGCATGTAATGTATATAATAATTATTGTTTATGTTACTAATCATACCAAATCTTTATATGCTTGATCGATGTGTGGTGAAATTATCATAAAAAAATTTATAGAATTCATTGCTTTGGTTTAAAGTACAACAATACATGGATGGATGCAAAATGTTTTTCAAATCAAAAATATCTTTATTCGATTAGACTTTTTACAAAGTACTTTCAAATTGTCAGAAAGACACAATTACATAGGATTATACATGCTACCGCCAGGTTCGGAAGGTTGCTTTTACTGAGACGAACCTGGCAAGAAACTCAGTAATTACTATTAAAAGAAAAAAAAAATTACAGCTTTGAGAAGTACAATATAAATCATAAAAAAAAATATATAAGCCTATGGACACAGTTCCAGTGCACAAAAGTCGATATAAAATCTATCGCCCTCCTCAACCATTATAGAGGGAAGTGAGTTTTAAAGTCCAATTGTCATTTAATTGAATTGAATTAATATGATCACTTTATAATAAAGCCTACACTATTATAGCATGACATGGACAAGTAATGGATGCTATAATAGAGTAATACATTTATGCAATATAATACAGACATCATGCGGTTTCATCCGCATAGTTCCCGAACCCGCAGGAATAAAATATAGACTATTTAACTTGATAATAATGTAGCTAACCAATGGTGGAAGATATTTTTTAAAATGGCATTGTTGTTTTTGATTTTATGACAAACATACCCACAAAACTACAAATCTTTCCTCTTTATAATACATAGTAGTGCTGATTTTGCAGGTATTAAAATCTGATTTATATATACCATCATTTTACTTATAAGCCTTTTACATACACTTTATTGAATTATGATATTTATCTCTAAAATTGAAAAGGATTTATTCAAATTCAAGGCCCTGGTAAGACAGACAATTTCAAATAAATTCTGAGAAGAACCAATAAGAAACTCACATGGTATCTTCTACTCTCTATCATTAGAAATAGAGTTCTATTTGTCTGAATAATCAATAGTAAGCTTTCTGCTACATATTGTTGCTAAAGTTCTAACACTGCAGAAGTCAAAATGGAATCTTTTCAGCGTGTTTATTCCACATGCTGATGAAAATAATAAGTTAATAGTTCAGGCTCTTGTGTTTGATACGTCAACGATGCGGCTTGCGGTTCAATGACATGCAAAACTTTTTCGGTTAAAATATGACTTCCAGGATGTTAGAAATTAAACAACGATATATCTTTAGGTAACAAGGAGGTAATAGTAAAGAGTTCCTTTCTTAGCTCTGTTTTACATATATGGAAAACTTTGACTTTGAATCTCATTTAATTTATTTTGGTAGTTGTGACTGATAAGGCCTGGTGTTATTTATGTTTGACAGATTGGAGGCTCAAAATTAATTACATGTACCTTTCATCTTTAAGTTCATTAGATATTCAACAAACACATTTATAGAAACTGTTCCTAATGTAGTTTTTAATCTAAATTATCATCATAGGGTTAATTAGTATAAAATTTCAATATATCTTGGTATTATCATCAATTACAAATCAGGTCTCTCTATGTATGTGTCTGTTCTGTATTCTGGTCACCATTTTTAATGTAATAAAAATTAATCTTCTAAATAGGTATATTAACTACTAGCGGACCTCACGCGGTTTCACCCGCATATTTCCCGTACCCGTGGGAGTACGGGGCTAAAATAAAGCCTATGTTACTCGCTGATGATTTAGCTATCCAATGGTGAAAGAATTTTTGAAATTGGTCCAGTAGTTTTTGAGCCTATTCATTACAACCAAACGAACAAAGTTTTCCCTCTTTATAATATTAGTGTAGAAGAGTGGCTTTTAACCAGGTACCAGTTAGCGAATCAATAAAGATGATCCCCGCTGAATGGTTGACTTCAATTTACTTTTCAACATCATATCTTTGTTAGGTAATTTTTTTTTTAATCTTTGTTTTGCTGTTTGACAGGATTGTTTCTACGATGATAAAACTTTCACTATTTATTTTTGCTTAAATATTTTTAAAAACATTCTCCAATATAATATATGTTTTTTTTATTGAGATTCTTGATTTCTTGCACCAAACATGCCATGCTTGCGAAAATATTTTTTTTTACATGATAAAGTACATTTGTTTTTTCCTAATAATTTCAAGAAAATATAGAATATTTTTTTTGTGTTTGTACAAAAACTGCTATCCTGGCTTTTAATGGGATTACCTATAGTCAATAGCAGAGCTGTTGAGGCTTAGGAAACAAAAATTATAATGCTTAAAAATCTATTTATTTTATCATAGTAGGTTAGGTAGCTCCTTAAAAGATGTTTATCATTGGGTTAAAAATATTTTCCTAAATATAATAAGTGTTTTTTTTATAAAATTTAGTTAAAGGTACATTTTATTATAGTTTTTTTGGGACAATCTGTAAATTTGGTAATCATAGTCCCAAGCAGCAAGCTATTCTCCTGACTGACAGAAATACTTTGTATCAATTTCAATAGCACTCCTCGGGGTAACCATATTTAAAAATACATTATATACCCATTAATCAATGCATGACATGATACAAGTACACTGTCCTGATTTCTTAGGATACACCCTTTGTTGTGTGTTAAAAGGATTATGTACTTATTTAGTCAGTGGGTTTGCCTGGTATAAGATATTTGTAATTGACTTTTTTTTTTTTTTTGAAATGAGTTCATTCATTTTATAAATATGAAAAATAATACTTGATTATTAGTATTATGTACTTAACTGTGCCCTGCACTTGATTAACAATAAAGAACATTACTTAGTGATACTATTTTTATCTAAAGTTAAAGATATATATCCTTATTTACTAACATTAAAAAATATATATCAATATTTAATAAAAATAATGTTGTGATATGTATTATAATAATATGGCTTTTCCAAATTCATTTCTATTAGTTTTGCACTATTTCTCTGAAGGTGAAATGTTTGTAGGATATTGTTCTTGGGCAATGTTACTATTAATAGATAATTGTTTTCAGTTCATAACAGGGGAAATTACAATAATACCCAATACCCATATATTATAATTATGTACAATAATTTTCCTGTATTATATCTTTCAAAGAAGGTAATCAATTTATCAAACTAAAATGAAACCCATAAATTAATTTATTGGATATACATATAGCTAAAAACCTTATAAATATAATCTAATAACTAAAAACCTTAAAAATATATAATCTTATAACTAAAATATATTATTAAAGGAAGTCCCTGTAGGCAAGGTACTGAAGATACTGGCAGCATTCCCCCTTTGGGTGGCAAGACTAATTCTTTGACCGAGGTAGCTGCCAGCTCTTTGGTCTCCTGTGATGTCGACTAACCTTTCGGTTATTTCTAAAATAACCGAAAGGTAAAATGAAATGTCAATTGTCCTTGTTGATGATTAACATACATACATATGCTCACGCCTGTATTCCCCGAGGGGTAGGCAGAGATGTTCTAATAACCCACTTTTCACTGAAGGTGCCAACGTGATGGATGGACAACAACGTGATGGTGACTCTTTAAATTAATTCTCAGACATATGCAGGCTTTCTCACGATGTTTTCCTTCACCATAAAGCACGTGGTGTGAAATCACTAGACATAAGTTTTAGAAAATCTCATTTGGTATAGACTCCGCTGGTATTCGAACTGGCGTCCCTTGCCTAGCAAGCGACTGGTCAAACTCCAAGGCTCCCACGGCTCTCTAATAAATTTCTCGAACCAAAATGAAATGTCAATTGTCCTCGTTAATGATTAACGTTGCCAATAAAAATATAAAATAAAAACATTTTCTGTGATGGGCTTTTCGTGTTTGCACATCGCCTCCCCTACGTGTAGCACTGGCCACGTTTCTCAAACTAAGATCTTGTATCTAACTCTAAAATTTTCCATGAAATGTTCCACCTCTCTCTACCCCTTCGAAGACCCATCCGGCAAGTTATTCTTAATAGCTTAATAAAACTGTTTTTTCCTGTGTAGCAGTGATTACTCAGGTAACATTCAAACTAGTTTCAAGAATTTGATTGAGTCATAGTTGTTTAGGATAATAATTGCAAGAACTGTGAAAGGACACGGTCTCCACAGCCCGTATACCTGTTGCATGTTATACGAACACCTATATTTATGAATCCTATTAATAGATATTAACGCACTTATCAATTCAAATTCAATTCGATTCAAAATATCTTTATTCGATTAGACTTTTTACAAAGTACTTTCAACTGCATAAGTAATTTTGTAACAATTAAGCGTTGATTTTAATAATATTAGGGCTAACCTGTACATCTATACAGATAAATAAAATTGAAGTGTCTGTTTGTAATTGTAAAATAATATCTTTTCACTAAATGCATATGAAAGTATATACTGACTTAAAAAAACAAGTTTTCAAATTTTTTTCTGTCTGTCTGTCTGTTTGTTCTGGGTATCTCTGAAACGCCTGGACCGATTTTAACGGGATTTTCACTGGCAGATAGCTAATGTCAATGTTACTTTTATTTAAAAAAAACATTAAGAGTTTTGCGGGATGAAATTAAATGTACGCGGGTGAAACCGCAGGGCTCAGCTAGTAATACATACAAATGAAGGAACTAAAATAATAAACAGATTTAAATATAATTCAGAACAATGTCTTATGTACCGTCTGATCCTCGTGCGCGGTTTAATTATCCAGCGTATATTTTCAAAGAAATTTCAGGAGTGCTTTTTCTGCAAACTTACTTGACGAAAAACTCTTATTATTATTACATCATCATCTCCCTGGCCTTATCCCATACATTGTTGCGGTCAGCACTTGATTCAACCCGATATGGCTGATTACCTGATTTTTATACCAAGCGACTGCCATCTGACCTTCGCAACTCCTTTTACGAGGAATATCTGTGATCTGGGTTAAACCAGTTGTCAGACTATTTTAGGCCTCCGACTGACCTGTAACGATTGCCAAAGATGATAAATTGGCAACCGAGACCGACGGCTTAACATGCTCTCCGAGGAACGGAGGGAACTCGGGCGGTCACCCATCCAATTACTGGCTAGAGCTAGGGTTCCTTGACTTCGCTTGTCGAATGATATGCGCAATAGCAACTGTGCCACGAGCTACTCCTTATTATTATTACATATCCTATTAAAATTGTAAACGCGTATATTCGTGTCGGAGTCGCGGGCACCATTTAGTCTTATTATAATCCTTGTCTATATAAACCTTGTAATAATTATTGGCGTAGACCACTCTACATCATCGTCCCCCTCGTCCTCTGCTAGGGCCGGTGCGCGCCGAGCCACTAGCCTTAAACATGTCCCTAAATAATACCACACAGATCCAGCTCCCTAGCCCTAAGCCGAGGTCCGAGCCCCGCACCGGGGTGCCCTTAGCTGTGTTGCTTAGTTTTTAAGTTTAAGCTCGGCTGGAGGCCCTTGGGTCTCGCCCTTTAGTCCGGTTAAGCAGTGGAGGTAACTCCCCCTACCAATTGCGAGAGGCTATATAGTAAAAAAAAAATTGGCGTAGACCATCACTCGAATACTATCAAAACTTACGGGTTTGCGTTCAAACTTTTAGCCCCTTTTTCAGTTCTTTCGAGATAGAAAATACTTTCTTAAGTGTGCCTCTACTCATAAATTGTAACGACTAATACATTGTTAATATAAATTCTGCACGACCAGGGGGGCTACCTACTTCGGATGTGGCAGAGAGTATTAGGATCTTTCAACTTTTGATTTTAAGCTGCAAAGTTCTTAATACGCGCTGCTAAAACAAGCATAGTTGGCCCACTGTAATTTTGGCTCTGCGTAAAAAATTACCATTTCATTCCACGTTTGTTGCACCGAATTATTTCGGGGCTGGGGAATCCTCACTCCATAATGTTATCGTGGTTATCGTAAACAAGTTTAGTTCCTGGAAATGTGTGTGAAACAACATGTTTATATTATAATACTATGCTAGCTAGGTCATTAGCACTAAACAATGACCTATTGACACACTAATCGCTTTGATTCTGTATTTATAACTAGGTATTATTGTTGTTTTCACATCGTAAACTAACTGTTACGATAGGTAACAAAGTTGCGGATATAACAACACATACAAATAGTCTTAGTAAGTAATATTATGTTTAAATCTAATAGGTGCTAAGTTAGGTATGTTTAGTTAGATCAATGCCGGCACATAGACTTAATGCATACATATACTTTGCCTCGTTGATCTAGTGGTCGTAAGCACAATTTCGGAACGCGAGGTCCTGAGTTGATTCCCAGGTTTATTGTGTTTTTTCATCTGTAATTACCCAGTTGCAACCTCTGGATTAGTGTCATATTAATGCCAATCTGCCGAAATGTGGTGTACTATAGCTAGGTACAACTCTGCCTACCCCTTAAGTATTCTCCATACATTATTTTATTTTGTATGTGGTTTGTGAGTTTATAAGACAAATGCTGCTTCCATACGTTGCCTTAACATCTTTTTATTTGCTTCCTTACCAATATGTTATGTATTACTATTGTCCATTTGTCTGTTTGTCCATGTTACCTATTCTATTCTGCTGTGATATGTCTATCATGCCATTAACAGTAGACTTTTCAGTGACAACACCTAAATGAGACTTTGAAGTAAGTACTTGGATTATTTCCAATACTATTCAAGGTATTGAAAATATCGTGTATATTTGATTTTATAGATAGTTTTTTTTTAATTATAATAGCATATAAGTTAAAAATTTACGTGATAGTTAAGCTGTATGACAGTGAGAGAATTACAGTCTACCTTATAAGAGTTAAACTAAGTATCTCTCTACACTCACAGCCACGAGGAACCAAATAAGCATAGTATAGATATTGATTAAGTGCCAGTATTATCAGCGATACTATACAGTATAATCTGAAATTATAGCGACTTTAAATGCGTGTGTGTATCATTATTTTTGTACTTTCTTATCATTGTTAAGACGTTATCTCAAAGGGCGTTCTGTCAGTTGTTTAGAACGTGCCTCCGCAGATGATGCAAGCACCAGAAAAACAATCCATGAATCATACAAATAACAGTTAAAATCACTTACAAATGTGATATTTTCAATTATGTATAGTCTTGAACATTGATCAATCTCAAAAATATCTTTATTCGATTAGACTTTTTTTACAAAGTACTTTCAAATCGTCAGAATGACATAATTATACAGGATTATACATGCCAGGTTCGGAAGGCTTTTACTGAGATTGTCAGAAGTAAGGTATTGGTACGAAGCTGTCCGACTTGGGATTGTACCTCAACCTTTCAGGTACCGTAGCGAGTTATGAGCGCTCAACAAAAATAGTGATATAATCAAAATATTATATACGCGTTGCGTCATGCAGACAGACAGACTCATAAAATGATTATTGCATATTCAAGGCCAACGCTTAAAACTCCTGACGTCAGGATACCTGTAACTTTCATAATGTTTCACAATGATAAGCAACAACCTAGGCTAATATTTCTGTAACGTACATCGTGAGCGGAAAGCTAGTAGATATGATCAAAGTGAGAATTTGAGTAGTTTACATGATCAACACACGCATACATACACACACACGTCATCAGTATCCCTACGTCGAGTTAGATACGTATTAGGTAGGTACTTATTGTGATTAATGATCCACTTGTTTACACTACAAAGGTTGGGTCGACGACCCGTTGCCTTGAATTGGTCTAACAAAATATTTCCATTAGCTATAGGTACCCACATACCTACTTTATGTAGAAAAACAGCTATTTGTTAGCCCTTCCTTCAACGAATATCTATTTCTGGTTTAAATTATGGGGACATGTTTCGGAGCAAGTAGGTAGGTTTTTAGATAGATGTTTGCAATTAAGTTTTTGTATTTGATAAAGTGCCTGAGTTTGTTGCCGGTTCAACTCAGAAGGTTTCCGAACCGGTTTTACCAGGACCCAAAGCTTAATATATGAATAATTTTCAGTGCGTCTATATCATGTAACTAGCTTCGACCTGCGTCTTCTTTTGTGTTGTTACTGCTTAATTACACGTACGCAATTTTGGTGTATTTTTTTGCAAAAAAGAAATAGACATTTTGAAAAATGCTGAACAGCAAATAATTATTACCACTGTTTTGACATTCTTGGTTTCGTAGATGTCGATTTTTTTTCTAAGTAAATTCGCTTTGCTTTAAATTAAAAACTAACTATGTATTAAAACAACGCGGACGGAATGTTTTTTAATTGTTTTTTGGTGTGATGCGTGTTCCGACGAATATCCCATATAAATATAAATACATCTGGTACCTATCTGGTTCAGTATCACTACAATTTTCAAAAAAAACTATCTGTGTTCGGTAAACGTTGTCGTTGCCATATGATTTTTTGGTTGTAAATTCTGTCCTCAGTCGTTTCTGAGGAGTATTTACAAACACAGTGACGCGAGAAATGTATTTATTGGATTAACTTTATAGACTCTGCGTTGCGGTTTTATTTACCTACATGTATACAGCTGTAAATATTGGAAATGTTCAAAACAACAAGAGATTTAACAAATATATTTAATTGGGTGAATTTATCCTTCATCACACCATATCAGTAAATCCTGGGGAAATCCACAGTACACATTGTCGCGTGAGTGCCTCGCAAAGAACCCAATTATAAGTCTCGCCAGTGTTCCTTGCTTAGATTTATATAAGTAAACAACTGTGTGGAAACATCGAGAAGTTTAAAAAAATTTGAATGTGTCGCAATTCGCATCGCTTTAGAAATCATTCTAGAATTCAAATTCAAAATATCTTTATTTGATTAGACTTTTAACAAAGTACTTAAAATATCGTCAGATTCGATTACACAGGATTATACATGCTACCGCCAGGATCGGAAGGTTGCTTTTACTGTGAAGAAAAATAATGGAATATTATAATTGTGTTTCTAAATATTTTTAAATGCTTTTAAATCTTTTAATTAAATTTCATAGGCATTGTAGTCGTCGAGTTTGGAAATCGATAATTTTGATAGTATTTTTGTGTCATTACGCCATGTAACACGTACGCACGTCGTTTAAAGACCCTAAAGGGTAGAATTCAATGTGCTTTTCCACCCCAAAACAGTTCAAAAATATAATTTATGAAGTAATAGAGCATTTTCCTTTTTTTCATTTCAACTCGTATTTCTTTTTTATGTATGACGCATAACTTATCACCAAGTAGGTACAGCGATTTCGAAAATTATTTTCTTCATATTTGTTAGGGTAAACTTCGAGGATGGTACCATTTAACAATGAAAATTTACCCCTAAGGGTAGTGAAGTAGGAAATGAAAGTAAATAGTACATAATAATTTGTTTATGGAATCTCTAATTAATAAAAAAAACAAACATTTCTGAACGTGATAATATTTTGTTTGCAGAACACGTATGGCAAGTGAACGTCCAGAAGAAAGGCCTGGGCGCGTCGAAGAACGTCCAAGGTCTGTACAACCTGTGCCTCACAGACAAGACCCTGGCGCTGGTGAAGATCAAGAGTCACAATAATGTCATCAGCGACCTCGGTATCCCGGAACGCATTGAATATGCCTTGAAGAATATTAGGAGGTGACCGAGATCAAGCTCTACTTACTCATTTGGTTATTAGGCCCTTAGCAGAATTGCACAATTCGCAATTCGCCTGAGAATTAGTTACTAATCAGAAGAGTCGTGGTGGCCAAGTGGTATGAATGGTCGCCTGCTACGCAAGTTCGAATACAAAAAACTTTAGTGCAATGATTTCTCACCACGAGTTTTACTATATAGGAGAATATCGTGAGGGAACCTGCATGTGTCTGAGCAAGTGCAGTGATTTCACACCCCGAACTAGGTTTACGTTACGGTAAAGGAAAACATTGTGTGGAAATTAGCTTGTCCTGAAAAGTTAAAGACATTATTGTGTGTGAGACTGTTATGCCAACATGACAGATGAATCACCATCTGTCATGTTGGCACCTAATCATCTTTGGTGAATAGTGAGTGTTGGAACTCGTGGCCCATCTGTCTCCATTTTGGTTAATTAAAAATCGCGCACACCCAAGGGCCTCCAGCCGTGCTTAAACTCAAAACTAAGCAACACAGCTAATGGCACCCCGGTGCAGGGTTCGGACCTCGGCTTAGGGCGTTGCTGGGGGATGAGCCAGGGAGCTGGATATAAGTGGTGAGAATTATGGTGGAATATATGTTGGTGTTAATTGCAGGTGTGGCGACTCGGAATGTTTCTTCTACATGGAGGTAGGCAGGCAGACGGTGACCGGCGCCGGGGAGCTGTGGATGCACACTGATGACTCCAACATTGCCCAAAGCATGCACTCTACGATTCTGCTGTAAGTTATAACACTTCAATTCAATTGAAATTAATGCGAAAACGCTGTCAACGACCAAGTAGCTACGATGTCGTTACCCAACTACGGCGAAGCAAAAAGGAGGGTTATGATATTGACCGGTATGTATTTATCACATACTGTAACAAATCAATACTTTCTTACAGTATATAGAGCCGGGGTGGCCTTGGGGTTTGAGCAGTCGCCTGCTAGGCAAGCGACGCAAGTTCGAAGTAAAAATTATGGGTAGTGATTTTACACTATGTGCTTTACGGTGAAGGAAAACATGATAAAACCTGCATATGTCTGAAAAGCAATTCAAAGTTGTATGTATAGTGCCTGAGATGATAGACTCACCATCTGTCACGTTGGCACTTAATCATGTTCGGTGAAAAGTGGGTTGTTATTACAACCTACCCTGCCTGCCTTACAACACCTCTGCCGACCCTTTCGGGGAATACAGTCGTGAGCATATGTATGTATGTAGTATATGATATATGGCATATCACCACGGCTATCTTCGGATCATCAAATGTTTCATACTTTTGAGAGCGTGATTCTTCAGTAGTCGGGTTTAAGTTTCAAACTTTCTCTTTTTATTATTACGTGAAACTTACATATACAATATTGAACCGTAAACTATAAACTTTTCAGTGCAATGCGCAACTGCACGAAGGAGTCGGAGAACGAGAAGGACCACGTGGTGATGCCCAAGAACGAAGGTAACACGCTGTCTGCGCGCAGGTCCACCTTTACCTTCGACGACGCCAAGCGGCCGGCGCTGCATGGTGAGTGCGGGGTGGAGGAGAGACGTTACTGGGACCGATATGCACGTCTTCTTCATTTTTATTTATTCAAAATTCAAAAACTTTATTCGATTAGACTTTTTACAAAGTACTTTCAAATCGTCAGAAAGATTACATAGTCATGCTACCGCCAGGTTCGGAAGGTTGCTTTTACTGAGAAGAACCTGGCAAGAAACTCAGTAATTACTCTTTTAAAAAAATAATTTTATAGCTTTGAGTAATACAATATAAATCATAAAAAATATATATAAGCCCATGGACACAGTTTCAGTGCACAAAAGTCGATATAAATAATTTAAAAACTAAACTACGAATATTTGTGTTGCTTGAGATGACCATCCCCCACTAGCAGCACCTGTTCACAAGTATGACGAGAATGCCAGCCATTTATTTCTATTGGTACACACAACTCATTGTTGCCAAACATTTTAAAGCTCGCCAAGCAATTTCTTTGTGTATATAACAATTTATTGATCACACAGACAAAAGTACATGGCACAAGTTCATATACCTGTCTCATGAGCCACTGGTCCCATACAAAGGTTTCATAAGACCCTAGGATACTGGTCACCAGAAGCTCTGCTCGTGGCATTGTTAATAGTAATTTATTTTTAATTCCCAGCTTTGACTGCGAATAAAGCACTGTGCACTTCATCTATTATCTATGCAGATCAATAAAATTTTAGTGTCTGTTTGTAAATCCAAAATTACACCTAAAAGACATTTAAAAAGACGAAAATTAAAAAATATATATATCTAACCATTTTTTTTTTCGCTTTCTGTCCGTCTGTCTATCTGTTTCTCTGTCTGTTCGTTCCGGCTAATCTCCGAAACGGCTGGACAGAGTAATTTCACTGGCAGATAATATTACAAGGAGTAACTTCATTAGGGTCCCGAGGGTCACTCATGAACTGTACGCGGGTAAAACCGCGGGGCGTAGCTAGTCATACATGCAAATGATTGTGTCCTCATAATAAAGGTGTTATAAGATGTCATGGAGGCTGGATATTGTGTAGTATGTGTGCATTATCCGTGATTCATGGAATCCTAAATTCTGTGAGCTTATAAAGGAGATTAATGTGTTTCATCGGTCCCATGATGTAGCATACAAGTGGCCAGACTGTAGAGTAGTATCTTGGTATCGCATTGGTATTCTAGTTTATATCTATAATTTAATTATATTGGTTTTCAGGGCCCTACAATAAGCTCTTGTTGCCATTATAGTGGGCCATATTATGAGACAGGTATATATGACGCGTGTCACAATAATTGTAATAAGAGCTCATGGTACGGCCCCTGTACTATGGCATTGTTCATTTATACGCTACGAACATTGCACAGGTTGGTAATGTTTAACACGAATGTGTAGATGTAGATTTGGTAATGCTTAAAGTAGTGTAGTAACTTTGTAGTTCGAGGTGACTAACAATATTTATGATGGATTGTTGTAGATAATAATGTGTTAACGTATTTTGGTGACGAACAGCCCTTACGTGTGAAATTGTAAATTATTCGTTTGGTTTCAATGTTCTAATGGTAGCAGTAGCTCTTAATACGAATATCACGAGCCTAGTCTTAAGTTTTAGAGTTTTTCGGTAATATTAACAACTATAAAAATGTAGGCTGGTTTAGTTCCATCTTTAAACATATGAAGTCTTCTCTTTCCATATGGTTTCCTAATATATCTTTCAAATTCAACTGGGTTTTTAGGTTTCATAAAAAAACCATAATATGAATGTATTTGGCCAATAATGTGATGATGAAGGTAGGGGCTGACATAGGGTGTGATCTATTGCAGAGAAGGGCCTGTGCGTGGGCTCATGTATTAGGCAGTGCGTGTGCGCCGGTACCTACTCCGTCGACGACTCGGCCGCGGGCGGAGCGCCCCTTGCCCCGCACGGTACGGATTCATCGACGCTTGAGTCTATACTGCACGTACGATAATACCGACCAGTACCCCTATCACAAGTTTGCCCCTGTTTTCTTCATATATACTCGCTAGCGTCTCCGCTGAATATTTGTATGAGAAATTGTACAGAGCCTCCTCAAGAAATATTGTCGGTGACGCTAGCGAGTATAGATTTCAGAAACGGTGCAAAACTCGTGGTAAAGGTACCGTACGGGTAACATCGCCCATAATGATGGGGTAATGCCTTTAAGTTGTAAATATTGTCATATTGATTGGCAAAGTGTGCAACTTATCAAAGTGCGAATGAATTATTATAAAAACAGTGTAAAGTATAGATTCAACTGTCGTATAGCGTATAATACAGAAAGAGAGTCGGAAATGTAATGCTTACTAAAATGCATTTAATTTTTTTTACTAATTCTTGTAAATAAGCTTTAAAGCTGGGCGAAGATTTGATGCAAAATTGGCTTTTATCGTTAAACAAAAATAATGAATATACATTAAATTGTAAATATGTAAGTATATTTAGTATTTTCTTATAAGTATTTATGGAATGACTAATATTTTTTTATTATTATTTTTACTAAAAACATAGATATGTCAGTAGGTAATATACATATCTATTCTATCTAGAATTGGCAGGTTAATGAGATCAAATTAATAAGTGAATTATTTATCGTAATAATTTCTTATTGGGTAAACGGAAGTAGTAATGCGTCATGACTTAATTTCGAAGATTTACAGGTTTTAATGAATTGTATCACAATATAAATACATAAGGTTGTTTATCCAACGGTAATCTAGCGATACACGGAAGAATTGCTATTGGCACGGAAGAGTTATTCTGTAAGGTTTCTCGGCTTCAAACTCGACGGCAAGCGTCGGTATCATTCATAGGGAATTGATAAAATCATAGGAACACAATTAAATGTCGTATCTTTGAAACTCTCGATGTCGAATGCGACGCTGTGAAACGTTATAGAGAGCCTAGTGAGAGTTTTTGATTTGTACAATTTTATTGGTATTGATTAAACAGTGCCATCTGTCGGTCCACAGATGGCATTATTATGATCCCGTATAAATCTGCGTTTACGTCAACGCGATGACTTGTGAAGGCGATTTTAAGAAAACTCGCACAAGGCAATTAGAATAACGTCGGTTGTATATCGTTCGAGATAATATTTGAAAACTAACGCGAGTATAAGAATTTCGTCTTTGCACGATTATCATACGCGTTACCCGACTGTTTTAAAAAGTGTGTGTCTACGCTGGTGTATTATGACGCGTGTAGCATGTTATGTGAAGTTAGGATATTATATATATATATATATATATATATATATATATATATCTATATCTATACAGACAAATAAAATTTAAGTGGCTGTTTGTAATTCCAAAATAATAGCTTTTCACTAATTGCATATGAAAGTATATACGGTACTAAGAAAAAAAAACCATTTTTAAAATTTTTAAAATAGCTATTTTTCCGTATTGTTCCGCGGGTCGACCATGAAATTAACTCTACCCGGGTAGTAAGACCGCGGGTCACAGCTAGTTTGTAAATATATTAGTATATTTAATATGCGCATGTTGCTGTAGTCATTATGTCAATGCATTATAAACTTATGTTCGTTGCCGCATCTGTGAAAATCGGTTGCATGTTATGGGGTTATGTTGTGGCCACTTGTAGTGGATGCTATTGTTAAATTATGGTTTAAACCCTTTTAATCACTGGCATTGTAAAATTTACCTTATAATTAAGGTATTTTAATTCGAAATTGCAGTGATTCAAATGGGTATATCCGTCCTAATCCATAAATATTATTATAAGTTTCTTGAGTCGTCTACACTATCTACACTTCTACACTAATATTATAAAGAGGAAAACTTTGTTTGTTTGGTTGTAATGAATAGGCTCAAAAACTGCTGGACCAATTTCAAGAATTCTTTCACCATTGGAAAGCTACATCATCAGCGAGTAACATAGGCTTAGTTTATCTCCATACTCCGATGGGAACGGGAACTACGCGAGTGAAACCGCGTGACGTCCGCTAGTCTTTCATAAAGATTTTCTCTGCTAACTAGATTTAACATGTGAAATATGTAGGGTTATTATTTTGCTTAGAAAATAAAATTATATAGCTCAATTCTAGCTTCTCAATATAGTTCAAAATTTCTCGTAGAATATGGAAGAATAAAAAAAAATATATCTGTCATCTTCTTGAGTGAATACTTGGTTTAAACTTTAAATATAAATTATACTGGGTGGAACAGCACATAAAATAACAATGATTAAATATCTCTACTCAGTAATTGTATTCTTTTACATTAATATATATATGCTCACGTCATCCCAGAACGGTCTCCGAAGGGATAAGCAGAGGTGTTGTAACAACAACACCCACATTTCACAGAATATCATAAAGTGCTTACGTGACAGGGTGAATCCATAGCCATCTCAGACACTACGAGTATTCATACGTCTTTGAAATACTTTTCAGACAAGCAGGTTTCCTCAAGATGTTTTCCTTCACCGTGAAGCACGTGGCACGGTTCATTCGTCGTATTTAATTCATTTGAGTTCGATGTAATGTTTTTTCCTGTTTATACGTTATTATGAGACGTATACACGTAAATTCGCGTATCCTTGATTGCTAACGACGCATTAGCGCGTTAACCTAATCCTTTGCATATGCACATCAGCACTGCGTATTTTATATAGAAGTTACTTTTTATATTTGACAATATTTAGACCATTTCATAAGTTGAGTCCTTTTCCACCCAGTATATGTAACATAATAAAATGATAACCTTCATCACCCTCATACATTAACCGGCGCACCGGGCCAGCTTGGTGCCAAATGTTTTACGTGTCGCTTACCATTGTCTTTCGCAGCGGATACCCAACCACCGAATAACACACTAACAGATAAAACAAAGCGACACCATAGAACTGAATCACTGCCCACCGGCTGTATATTCCAAGAGCCGTTGAAGATATCCCACGGGCGTACGTGGTCGGCCCCCTTAACGGGGGAGGAGGTAGATCGAGCGATTGCTGAGAAAGCAGCCGCGCACTCCTCCTGCAAAGCGATCAATGGAAATGATATAACGAAGAAGCCGTGGCCGAGGCGCGCTAGTACCGGCACGAGAATGTCTAAGTTGTCGCCGGCGCATTCGAAGAGTATGTATCATTTGAGAACGTAAATTATTTAACGCCTTGTTGTAGTGGGTGCTTTTGTCCAGCGACAGTAGTTATAGATGCTGAACGAACACCCTTTGGACCTCCAGCATTGGAATAAGAATGAGCTACCTGTTTCACAATGTCTAAATAAAATGCTTCAGTAGCGGCTTGTGTCAACAGATTATTCTGAGATATTGAGTAGCGAACTTATTTTATCTTTCATCGCTCTCTCTTATGTATACAATATGAGCGAGATAATTGATACTAATCTTGGTATTTCAGTATGTTAACGTCATTAAGGACTTTATTTATACATTATGAAACACTCCCAAATTTATTATTCATATTTGCAATGTTCTTTAGTGCATTTCGTTCTTAATCGACTTTCGTATTGAAAATTCAAATATTTGTAATTTGTTTGTAACATTTTGGGATAATGTACTAAGAGTTGCGTTACATAGTTTATGGCCGCCTCCCTATGGTCCCGCATGTCACGTCCATGCAATAATATGTGCACCCACATCGCACGACTACTAACATTATACTTCGAACGACGTATCTTGATCCTGTCATTTAAACTAAATATTCATAGCCACTTGTCTACGTCTGTCGTGCATTGTTTGCAGATATACTTCCAACTAAGCAGCATTGCATTTAAAACGGCAATGTATCATATATGCGTCATAGGAAAAATTGCCTCAGGGATCAATAAATTTTTTTCGGAGTATACTATTCTGTGTTCACTCTCACAATCAAACCAACACATGCTATTTTTGTAACGATTGTGTGAAGAAAGGACATGAAGAAGAACGTTGGAATGATATAGAATATGTACTTATGTTGTAAATTTTAGATCTATTTTATATTTTTATCCAATATTACTCTGTAATCTGTCTCAAGCGTATATGTACGTACAATATTATAATTAATTATTTAAGGCACTCTGTTAATATTCTACCGCTATACTAGGTTTTGACAATTCGTGTATCCTATGTGATGATGGCATTCGAGGATGTATTACATATGATTCATGAAATTAAAAATAATACATTTATTACTAAGTATGAAAAACTGCATGGCCTTCTATGTGCTTCAGCTTTAAATGTATCTGCGTATGTAAATGTGTGCTATAAATTGGCTTTATATGTTTTAATAGCAATAGCCTTTCTCTTGCTTGATTCCAGTTTTAAATATCTTATAGATTAGGATTGCTGATTCTATTCAACGTGACGCGTTATCTAAGATAATTCGTATTTTGTAGTTACCCAGGTAATATTAATGCATACTTATTTGGAAGAGCGTATAATTATATTATGTGTGATCACAATATCGATGATTGAATAGACAAGAAGAATAGAAGCCGTGGTGGCCTTGAGGTTTGAGCAGTCGCCTGCTACGCAAGCGACGCAAGTTCGAATCCCAGCGGGGCTTGTACGAATGAGTTTTTCTAACTTATGTACAGTGATTTCACACCACGTGCTTTACGGTGAAGGAGAGCATCGTGAGGAAACCTGCATATTTCTGAGAAGTAATTCAATGACGTATGCATAGTGTCTGAGACGGCGATGGACTCACCATCTGTCACGTTGGCACTTAATCATCTTCGGTGAAAAGTGGGTGTTGCGATAACAACACCTCTGCCTACCCCTTCGGGGAATACAGGCGTGAGCATATGTATGTAAGTATTTGCTTCCTCTTTCTTTCAGCCATAACTTTACGCTTCATACGGAACGGTGTATTCCTTTATAATTTTCGTTACTTGAACACTTCGCTGTACTTTCTTAGCTCGACTTTAAATAAAAGTGCATAAGGTCTAAGTTGAAATGGCGTGTTTTGTTTATCTACATTTAGCGGAGCACGTCATTTTAGCGTAGACAGATATTTGGCGTGTTTTCATGGAGTATGGAAGTTTTACCAAACACAATCAAAACGAAACTGAAAAAAACATTTTCATTATCAAAAGTCTTCTCGGTAAAAGCAACCCTCCAAAGTTGGCAGTCGCTTCGTATAAATATCAGGTGATCAGCCACATCGGTTTGAATCAAGTGCCGACCCCAACAATGTATGGGTTAAGGGAGAAGAGACAATGATTATTTGAAAAAACTCAGTTAAAAGTTTGATCAGATGAAGATATTTTATGGTTTCAAGTTATTACTACAAAGTTTCCATGCTCTGTGAATAACACATGGTGCGCAAGAGACGAGAGTGGATATCGCATGTGGTACATTTGTCTGCAGATGCGGGTCCGTCGCGCAATAGGTGCGACAGCATGCCTTCGCGCGCTTGTTCATCGTACGAAGTGGAACGACCGCCGCCGAGGCATAACGATTTGGAAGGTAACATATGCATAGGTATCGCTAACGCGGGCTCTTCTCAGAAACCAATCTTACAAACTTTACGGTGACGTTTTTATCTAATATATAAAATTGTACGGTGTTTGTCATCAAACTCCTCCGAAACGGCTGGACCGATTTAAATGAAATTTTATGTGCTTATCGGGTAGGTATGAGAGTCAACTGACATCTATTTTTCATACGTAAAATTCTGTAAAATCTTGGCATTCCGACGATTTGAAGGTACTTTTTAATTTTGAATGTCTTGACATTAGTCTGATAAGCTTCTAGTTATATTTAAGGAAGAAGCCCTTGATATCGATCGTTTATTACGTCAAACATCTAACTAGATTGGGTGACCATACGCCCTTTTAAAATATTTTACCATATGGGTCCAGGGCAAGCTTTCCGAGTCCACAAATATCGTGTCATAGTATCAGTGATATTGCTCTCGTATGTAACTAAGACTTAAATTAGTCCCCAACGTCCAATAAAGCTATTTAATCCCCATGTAATTAATATTAATAGGTTATTGTTCTCCAGTTTCCATAAAAATAAATATAAATGTTTGTATAGATTTGTGTGCAGGCTTGGAAGTGTCCCACGACGAGACCGACGCGGTGGCCGAGTGGTGTCGCACGCCCCGCATCCCCGAGGAACCCGACTGCTGTGATATATCCAAAGACTTCATGAGGTAATCATTTCGCGTTATACGTGTATACACATTTGATGTCTAGTTATCTTATCTTATATCTTTTAACGAGAAATTCCTTTATTGCGTCAGATTATACAATCTTAATATCGGAAACAGCTTCAAAGATTTTCATGAAATTTTGTATGAGTTTCGTTTTTTAAAAAAAGAGCTCGGTCATTCACGTATTATCTGTTCTCTAATCGTGCTTTGGAATAGGCGTGAATTTGGTTTAGGCTGGTGACAAGAGAACAATTTTTTAACCAGAAATTGTCTAAATATCACAGATTTTTTTGTCCAATTAATTTTGTTGAATAAAATGGTCATTGCATCGGGTTGATGGTTGTTTATGATGATGTATGTGATGATGCAGCACATCAATCCGCGGAATGGTGCAGCACTCGCGAACATCGTCGCTGGGAGTGGACGACGGCGAGGGCTACCTGCACATGCTGCCCGGGCTCGACCCGCTGGGCGGGCGCGTGTCGGCCTCCAGCGGCTCCGTCTGCAGCGGCACGCCCTCCACCGACCCTAGGTTTAGGTAACTGCCACAACTACCTCCTGTCGTAACAATCAACGGATTCGATCCTGAAGAGAAATAAAATTTCATTTCTGTTGTGGGGAGAGCTGGGCTGGGGAGTGATCATGCTCATCTCCAGCAAAGAAAAGATTTTCCAGGCGGGTGTCATGCCTGGGGAACACCGACTCCAACTGTTCTAGTTGGAAACTTGTATATGTAATTGGTTGAAAACTCTTATTGCGCGATTAAGCTTCTCGTGTATTTGTACTCAAACTTTGCATTTGTTAGCGAGTAGCGCCATCTGTGTAGCGAGTGGAGATACGCTGCTACCCTGTGTTCGGATATACAAATACAATAAGCAATAGACTCGTAGGGTCTGCAAAGACTCGTTGTAGTAAGTTTGGTAAGTAAATGTCGCGGTATGTTCCAGCGAGTACCAGCTGGAGCCGGCGACGTCGCACATCGGGCTGGCGGAGTGCCGGCCGCCGCGCGCCTACAGCGTGGGCTCGCGACCCGCCGCGCGCGTCGAGCCGCGCCACCGCGCCTACAGCGTCGGCGCGAGGCACAAGCCGCGAGGTGGGTACCCTATGCTACTACATCTACAGTACCAGCTGGAGCCGGCCGCCGCGCGCCTACAGCGTGGGCTCGCGACCCGCCGCGCGCGTCGAGCCGCGCCACCGCGCCTACAGCGTCGGCGCGAGGCACAAGCCGCGAGGTGGGTACCCTATGCTACTACATCTACAGTACCAGCTGGAGCCGGCCGCCGCGCGCCTACAGCGTGGGCTCGCGACCCGCCGCGCGCGTCGAGCCGCGCCACCGCGCCTACAGCGTCGGCGCGAGGCACAAGCCGCGAGGTGGGTACCCTATGCTACTACATCTACAGTACCAGCTGGAGCCGGCCGCCGCGCGCCTACAGCGTGGGCTCGCGACCCGCCGCGCGCGTCGAGCCGCGCCACCGCGCCTACAGCGTCGGCGCGAGGCACAAGCCGCGAGGTGGGTACCCTATGCTACTACATCTACAGTA
Source organism: Watsonalla binaria (assembly GCA_929442735.1). Lineage (NCBI taxonomy): Eukaryota > Metazoa > Arthropoda > Insecta > Lepidoptera > Drepanidae > Watsonalla > Watsonalla binaria. The sequence goes on from OV838933.1 coordinate 10,218,102, forward strand.
CCAGCTGGAGCCGGCCGCCGCGCGCCTACAGCGTGGGCTCGCGACCCGCCGCGCGCGTCGAGCCGCGCCACCGCGCCTACAGCGTCGGCGCGAGGCACAAGCCGCGAGGTGGGTACCCTATGCTACTACATCTACAGTACCAGCTGGAGCCGGCCGCCGCGCGCCTACAGCGTGGGCTCGCGACCCGCCGCGCGCGTCGAGCCGCGCCACCGCGCCTACAGCGTCGGCGCGAGGCACAAGCCGCGAGGTGGGTACCCTATGCTACTACATCTACAGTACCAGCTGGAGCCGGCCGCCGCGCGCCTACAGCGTGGGCTCGCGACCCGCCGCGCGCGTCGAGCCGCGCCACCGCGCCTACAGCGTCGGCGCGAGGCACAAGCCGCGAGGTGGGTACCCTATGCTACTACATCTACAGTACCAGCTGGAGCCGGCCGCCGCGCGCCTACAGCGTGGGCTCGCGACCCGCCGCGCGCGTCGAGCCGCGCCACCGCGCCTACAGCGTCGGCGCGAGGCACAAGCCGCGAGGTGGGTACCCTATGCTACTACATCTACAGTACCAGCTGGAGCCGGCCGCCGCGCGCCTACAGCGTGGGCTCGCGACCCGCCGCGCGCGTCGAGCCGCGCCACCGCGCCTACAGCGTCGGCGCGAGGCACAAGCCGCGAGGTGGGTACCCTATGCTACTACATCTACAGATCTATTCATTTTTATATCTGTATGTAATACCCTATTAACAGCTTTTCATCAAAAGCACATGAAAGGTTATACGATACTTAAAAAAAATATTGCTTCCTTATAGTACACCCACATTTCGCCGGTTATATTTAAATCCCATGCAATGGGGGCGAGCTGCTGGGAAATTACCAAAACTGGACTTCCATGTTCCAACGTGGCAGCTTTAGTCACAAGTATTTTTGTTCCAAGGTGCTCCCCGCCCGGCGGCTGGATCGGCTCCGCTGTTGCCCCGCGCGTCGGCCGACGACCTGATGGAGCTGGACTTCTCGGCCAACTCCACCGCTCCCACACCCGACGAGTACGTCGACATGTCGCCCCGCAACACCGGATATGTCGAGATGAAACCTGGTGACCCGATTACCTCAACACCGAAACCGGCTGCTGCTACTACCCCCGATGGGTAACTATCAAAACTATAACCTTATCCTAATTTGCTTTATTAACTATAAAAAGATAAAATTAAATGAATAATGTTCAGACATTACGATACAGCGCCATCTAGTCTCAAACTATGCAAAGCTTGGACAATGAATACCAAACTAATCACTAGACCAGCGACCAATATATAATTATTATTCCGAGTTCCCCATGGGGTGTGTTTGAGTTCGAATTTCATCAAATTGACTTACATCATATTCTATTAGTAAAATAATATATCTACGCCCTACACCCAGCAGTGTATCAAATATATTATCTCGTTCATTGCGGCAAGAGCTAAATATAAATATTATTTGCAAACAGGTACGTGGAAATGAATTACGGGCGTGCGGCGACCCGTCCTATCGCCATCGCGGCCGCTCTCCCCCGCGGCCCGCCGCCCGCCCCAGCCTCCCCCGAAGCATTAAAGCGACGAGCTCGCGACACTAGGACACCATTAGGCTCCCAGACCCTATTCGAAATGTCCCTGGAATCCCCCGCCTCCCCCCCTGATACCCTGGAATTGGATTTGGTAAAGGAAGAGGAAGTCAAGAGGAGTCCAGTGGCGTGCTCTCCCCAATACGTGACATTGGTGAGGCCTATTTCCGAGATCAAGTTGGATGAACTGCCCTGCAACCCCACCGCAACCAAGACTATTGTGCGGGCAGGAGATACTGTTGAGACTCGGGGTGAGTGATTACATTATTTTAACTAATTACGGGAGTATTATCTTTGATAATGACGACACCGCGAATCACGTTACACCCTTGCCTCCATTACAAAATATTGCCTATGATAATCCCTGGTAGAAGTAGTTCCATATCTTTTTGCGATAAGGATTTCAACGGGACGGACCTAGTTTTACTCTAAGTTCGGTTTAGTCTTGGTTTAAATCATAACAAAACAAAACTGATGATGTTACTAAAAAGTTGACAGGTAATATCTATGGCATAAAGTTATCCTGTGCAAGATAATTTGCAGAATTTGTTCGACTATAAAAAGCTAAAATGATGTAGCATTACGCGTTATATTAGACGTGATGTGAATTCCAGGAGCGTGGCTTTCCAAAGTGTCAGCGGCGCGTGTTGTCGCGTAACTCGCATAACATAGGTTTATCTGGTGATCAGTTGAGCCGGCGCTCGTAGTGGCCGGGGCGGGCGCGCCGGCGCGCTTCAGCCTGGCCGAGCCCTCGCCGCCCCCCGCCCAGCCCCCGGCGGCCGCCCAGCCCCCCGCGGCCCCCCAGCCCCCCGCGGCCCCCCAGCCCCCCGCGGCGCCGCTCAACTACGCGGCGCTGGACCTCGAGCCGCGGAGGGCCGCCGCAGCCACCACCTCGAGGACCTACACCCAGATCGACTTCATCCGCAGTGAGAAACTACACGCCGCCGACGGTTCGTAGAACTGCAACATTAGTAAAGTCGTCGAGGTAAACGAATCGCTTCCAACTATAATGTGTCATATTTGGTTATCGATTTCACCTAGAGACGCTGGTATCGTATCTAACTATGATTTACCCCAGTTTGTATAGTGTTTATAGTGAGTGCAACGTGCGTGCGAAACCGGGGGTGATTAAATTGAACTTGATGAAAGTCGGACTCGACATCTAGCGGTACGAACCGTTCGCGTTAATACGTTAATGCACACACCTATAACTTATACATAAGTAGTCGACTGCCATTTTAGAATAAGTGTAAATGTAAAGATGGCGCCGAATGTTGCATAGTAGCTTGGAATAGGGTGGCTCCGTAGCGTTGCTGGGTCCGTTTGAACTGTGCATGTGTCAAATTATTGCCTCCTGACTGAATTGTTAACGCTATTAGCTGGGTTATCTGTGCGGATACGGATCCGACTACGGATTTATTCAAAGTTTTAATTCGTTGCCTTTCAGCTTGTTACGTTAATTGTACGATCATCGAACCTGCAATGTTTTGTTAATATCATTAGTTTATCTGATAGTGTTTGTAACCGTATTAGACTCAATGTCACATGCTTCTCGATACTATTTAATAGTACGTACATTTTGTTATTAATATTATTATTGGTTATTGCTACGATTTTATTGTTAATTGACTTGGATTATTGATATACATTGCGTATAGACAATCTCGGGTATACATTACTAGCGTGATGCTTAACGACACGACATATTATACTTTTTATATAATGATAAAGCGAAATATATCATATCGTCATATATCATTCTAGCAATATATACTCGCACCAAAAGTATGACTAAGAAAATGAAATTATGCTAAGTCTAACTCCAAAAAACATCATTATTTCTAAATTAATTCATTATGCGTTACTTTAATGTATATTAATGAGAATATTTATTGGTTTAGTCTATGACTTGTAAATAACTGTAGGACAATCGCGGATGGATATATTATAGTGAAATGTAGTGCGTGGAATGATTTACTGGATCGTAATGTTGGCTCCGACATGTTATTATATAAATTAAATTGTATAAATAAATAAATAAAATAATATATTATTAAAATGCAACGGTTGTGAGAGAGGCCTAACGTAGTTCACTCCGATTTATGTTCCCTACTGTCTTATGTAAGGCGATGCAGTAAAAGTAAGGCATTAAGGTCTTGGATTGACCAGCAGACAACTGGCGCAAGGCGGCTACTGGACACGCAAGAATACGGAATAAAATGATTTGACACGTGAGATCACACGACTAGCTCAATTTGACAACTGCATGGTTTGCAGGAGAGCGTGGGGCTCTAATCCTACCTTGTGTACATATTAAGAATTTTCCTAGCCATATTAAACATATGTAAATAAAACTAAGCACGTGTTTAATGCATCAAATAAAAACAATTACATATCAATTCTTAGTTATCACAACGCCGATTGATAGAATAATAAATTGAGCTTGCTTATGGTCAGAGGCTGGATGATATAGAGGGTTAATGACCTGTGTAACCACCTTAACATCAACGTTTGTCACAAGCCTGATATGATGTTAAAGTCCATTGGTTTGAAGTAGGTTAACGGTTCCTGGATAAAATGCTAAGTCACTTCGAAAAGTTGTGTGTAATACATTTATGTAATTGGCATGGAAATTATGAATTCAAGTTAATCCGTCACGAGCTTTGAGCGTTGGCGTCTTATTTGCAGTAGTAGTTTCTGCTCGTATGAAACTAGCGTTCCAAGTAGAGCCGTCAAGAAACTCAGTCGGGCGCGTTGTAAAATTTCAAAGACATTTGTTATCAACAATGATTCAGCTATTACTTTTACTGTATCGCTCGCGTCAAGACCGCGTCTTATCAATAGTAATAATATACTACCTATTGTGTTCTTAGGAATCTTCAATACTGTGCAATTTACACCACACCATAGAGAGTTTAAGGTTATATGTGGATGCTGATAAGCAATAATGTGTCAACCCACAAAAAGTCAAATTCAAAGGTTTTGATATATTTTGATAATGCATCACGTATTTAACATTCTAAAAAAGTGTTTCAAGTCATCTGAAACATAAAAGTACGTAAAAAAATGGATTTATGTCATAAAACAAATCTTAAATCACGTATACAATCATCTTAAGACGCCATTTTCTCAAAACCAAGTTTATGCGGGTTGACACATTATTGCTTATCTGCATCCATGTTATGTTTCTCGTTGGTAGAATGTATTTAACTTCTGGCTCCAATTATTTTGTTTCACTAAATTATACATTAATTGGTTATAACAAACGAAGTCGTTACTAAATAATTTCTAATATTAGTGATTGTTTAGTAAAAATTGAGATACATTTTACTGGGCAGAATTGCAAATCTAAAACTGACCTTATTATTTAGTATAATTTTGTATATTTCCCAAGAAAGCTGATATAAAAGTGCAACTTTTTAAACGGAATTTTCGTTCTGGCTACGTGGGGTGGTACGTACTTTAAAATTTCCAAAGCCAATTGTTTTTTGTAATTTAATGTCGTAAACGCATTTCTCGCCAATTAACCGGCGTTTCGCTTTTCCGAAAAACTAAATATCAGCCTAAAGTTCGCAAAGTTCCTACTACGTGGTCTACTACAAAATTCGTTGCTGTTTATGTATTGTAAACTTACTTCAGTTAAATTATTAAACGAACAAAATGTTGAGTTTGATGAAAACAAAGCCACACTCAAACCACTTTTGATTTTCGTTCGTTTGCGGAGAATGAGGGTAGATCGAAAATTGCGTTTAATTTTCGGTTCATTAAATGTAAAAAAATGCTCACCAAGGGATAAGCAGTAACAACACGTACATTTCAACGAATATAATTAAGTGCCAAAATGACAGTGGGTGAGTCCATCGCCGCCTCAGGCACTTCACATATGTCTTTGAATTACATCTCAGACATATGTAGGTTTCCTCACGATGTTTTCTTTCACCGTTAAGCTCGTAGTGTGAAATCACTGCACATAAGTTTTTTGAAAAACTCGTCGGTACAGGCCCCGCTGGGATTCGAACTTGCGTCGCTTGCGAAGAAGATGACTGCTCAAACCCCAAGACCACAATGTTTTTAAGTTCATAAATACCACCTGTAGGCCGTTTCTGTCAAGCAAAGTAGCAACTTGGACTATCTATACTTGTTAGTTATATGTATATTGCAAACTGTTTAATAACCTTATATATTTTCCCGTATCATACCAGAGTTTACATCATAATATTATATGGATGCTGATAAGCAATAATGTGTCAACCCACAAAAAGTCAAATTCAAAGGTTTTGATATATTTTGATAATGCATCACGGATTTAACATTCTAAAAAAGTGTTTCAAGTCATCTGAAACATAAAAGTACGTAAAAAATGGATTTATGTCATAAAACAAATCTTAAATCACGTATACAATCATCTTAAGACGCCATTTTCTCAAAACCAAGTTTATGCGGGTTGACACATTATTGCTTATCTGCATCCATATATTCTAAATAATAAGGTTGGTTAGACATTTACGTAAATTATGTGTTCACCATGTTGTCTGTTTTTGTTCATAACAACCGAAATTATTATTAAATAATAGAAAATATGTTGAGACTATTAAAACACAAAGGTGGATATTATTATTTTTAAATAATTATTAATGTTGTTATTACATATACGATCGTAATCATAGTGTAATGTCGTTACTCGGGCTACTGCCGACTACTTTATAATGTGAAAGTGAATATTGTTACAATAGATTGGTGTTATTTCCTTGTTCAAGTGCAATTATTCATAATTCCTGTGGGAGACAGGGGGTTGATGTTACACTGTCTACCAATTATTTCAATACCTACGCTTTTTATTTACAAAAAATATTGGTTTTCAACAATTTTGAGTTATTAATGCAATATTAATTTCTATATAATTAATATTACCTTGAATGGAATTGATGTAATTAAGAATCTTTCGATATCGTTATAAAGTTCATTTTCCTATGGCATTTGTAGTTATAGTTCCCAGTTACTGTAGTATCGATTAACCTCGTGTCTCCCCCAAACAAAGTATCGCCGATGCCTCACACACTCCATATGCAGGGTGTCGGGGAAAATAGGACAGCTGTTAAAATATGTGATAGGGTATAAATTTAGGAAGCAAATACAATTACTATGACAAAAATATCTTCTTCCGTTTTCGAGTAATTGACGTTCAAAGTTAACCATATCAAGCCCTTATTTTCGCATAAAAATCAGCGGTAACGTAGTGTTATTCACGTGAAATCTAACAACGTTTTTGTTTTTTGTCTCCCATTAATAGTTCTTGAAATAATCCCATAAAAGCATTTTTCAAAACCATTAACCTTCTACTTAACTTAACAAGTTTAACTACAGCATACATAATGTAGGTAAACGCCGCCGCGCGTTCATTCTTACTCGCTTAAGGCAGCGAGCTCTTCGGCCCTTAGCAACCATAACCTATAACTACGTTATCTTTGGTGCTAGATATTTTACGGCTTCAACATAGTGATATATTCATAAAACCCTACAACTTCTAGAAGACAACTGTTCCTTTTTCTCCGACACCCTGTATACAGAGGCATATAGAGAATGCTAGTAACATTCCGACCACGAAGCGATTCAACTAGTCCCGTGTGTTCAAATAAACCACTATATACAGTATCTAGAATAGTTTGTAATAATAACACATGAGAGAATATTCTACCAGAGATCAAGTTTTATTCTGCTCTACACTCACACATATGCAGCGATGTGCGCGTGATATCACCGACGGGTTCACGTACGCTCCGCCGTAGTACAAACTGGATTGCGCCCGCTCGGGCAAAGTACGAGCTGCTTCACGTAAAATCAGTACATAGCATGCGTGATTGGGATTTGAATGTCACACAGGTTTGATCTTTTTAACTATTATGTATAAATACTTGAATAATTGGGTTAGTATGGCGCGATAGCTAACGAACACATGCGCTCCCTAAAACTATCGCTGAGCGCTCAACACTCGTGATAACACATATTATTCTATTTATTAAAATTGAAGTGACCGTTTGTAACTCCCAAATAACAGCTTTACACAATATGCATATGACTACACGGTACTGACATTTAGAAAACAATTTTTTTTCTGTCTATCTATTTGTTTCGGCTTATCTCCGTAGCTGGTGTTGTAACATGGGCTACTTTTAGTTAAAAAAAAACATGGTTCCGCGGGTAACCTATTAAGTCTATGCATGTGAAACCGCGGAGCTATTAATCCTACTTTTATGAAAGCTTGATCTCCGGTGTAATGTTAAACTCGTGATAATAGCACGCTGCCACGTTCGATAATATAATGTAGCTAAAATAATGGGACCTGTATAATTAATGCCTGACTGAGTCAACACCAAATTTGTATAATGTATTATGTGATATACACTTACAATTACTGCCGATTATATTTGCAGCTTGGGTGGAGACATCTATACATCTATACAGATAAAATAAACTTGAAGTGTCTGTTTGTAAATCCAAAATTACACCTTTCGACCAAATGCATATGAATGTATACACGGTACTGACATAGAAAATCATATTTTAATTTTTTTCTTAGTCTGTCTGTTTGTTTGTTTCGGCTAATCACCGAAACGGCTGGATCGATTTAACGAGACTTTCATTGGCAGATAGCTAATGTTATAAGGAGTAACGTAGGCTACTATTATTAAAAAAACATTTAGTGTTAACCGGGAATTAAATCAAATCTATGCGGGTGAAACCGAAAGGCGCAGCTAGTTATACCAATAATCTAATATATAAAATTCTCGTGTCACAGTTTTCGTTGCCATACTCCTCCGAAACGGCTTGACCGATTTTGATGAATTTTTTTGTGCTTATCCGGTATCTATGAGAATCGGCCAACATCTATTTTTCATCCCCCTAAATGTTAGGAGTATGAAAAAAATATATGGCAATACAACGTTTGCCGGGCACAGCTAGTATTATATGAGAGTCCCGTCTGTTGTGAGATGAGGAGAATATTTACAGACTTGAGATAGATTAATGCTATGAACTAACGTGAAGAGCCGTGGTGGTCTCGGGGTTAGAGCAGTTGCCTGCTACGCAAGCGACGCGAGTTCGAATCCCAGCGGGGCCTGTACCAATGAGTGTTTCTAAAAAACTTATGTACAGTGATTTCACACCATGTGCTTTACGGTGAAGGAAAACATCGTGAGGAAACCTGCATATGTCTGAGAAGTAATTCAAAGACGTATGTATAGTGCCTGACGGCGATAGACTCACCATCTGTCACGTTGGCACTTAATCAAACTCGGTGAAAAGTGGGTGTTGTGATAACAACACCTCTGCCTACCCCTTCGGGGAATACAGGCGTGAGCATATGTAAGTAACGTGTTCCGCCATCTTGTAGGTAAAAGTGTCTGTTCCTTACCTACCCTTTCAAAACAGGAAAAATTGATTTGTGCTTCTTCCAAAATGTATGATACTTCATAAATTAACTACTCAGTATCATTTTTAAATTATGAATTTCTCATCCAAGCTGTAAATGAAAAAAATAATAGCTTTAAAATAATTATGACAGATTTCATCACATCAGGGCGTTATCATGACCTCTTATCGCCATGATAGTTTTACTCTTATTATAAGACAGATGTATATGACGTGTATACATCTGTCACTGTCACACAGCTGAACTAACATTGCAATAAGAGCTCATGGTTGGGCCCCAGTTCCTTGTTAAAGTTCTATGAAGTAGAATTTTTTTGTCTTGGTTTTTACATGAAGTAAGCTGGTTTAAATAATTGTATTTTTTATTATTATTTTATTTTACCTGTGTTCATCGATAAATAGCTTATTATACTGCCTATAAAAGATTTTTACCTCTATTTTGGCCTAGCGAGCGTTAAGGTGCGGCCTCACAAACCACAAATGTGGCCTCATTTAAAATTTCCCGTGACTCGAAAAGGTACTACGTCACGCAGCAGCTCGTCAGTCGTTTGCAGCGACAATCTGGTCGAGTGACTCAAAAAGAGACTGCAAAGGATGTACCTCAACTTTTTCGCTACATTTCTTGCGACCACATTTGTCGCTGGTCGAGCGTCGAGCGGCTGCTAGAGGCCGCACCTTTACCATGTAAAAACCAACTATGTTAAGAATAAACCCAAACATGTCCCTAATAAAGTGCCGTATTTGTAACGAGAGCAAATAGTGTCGTTGATAAGCGTACTTTATGATATACATAATAGTTATAGTTTCAATCGGCTTAGCCAGTTTTACGACTTCATTCTCTGTTACGTTTATAATTATTTAGATGAACAGTCTCATAGAGATTTGCTCAGTACTCATTGTTCATTAGTATGGTTTATTATTTCGCTGAAATATAATTTATTATAATTTTCCTAATTGCCATGCCACAAAATGAACTTTAATTATTTTCAAACATGCATTTAAAGGCATACATAAAAACTTGGTTTAGTGTTAGTGTGGGTGCCCCGGCGCCATGTAATGATTATGAACCCTACGTTGCGAAGATACGATCCAATTTAGCACCATTAAAATGAACAAGGATTATTGAGCCAGTCGTGAGCAGAGCCAATATGTCGTAGTGCCACCTCGCAAGTACCCCACGTGGGTACACCGGCCGGCCTCTTAAGTGTTAAGAGGCCGACCCCACCTCACTTATTCCAATTAGCGTTAGACGTGTTGAGTTTTAACTATAGTTTTAAGTATAGACGGGTACGGAATAAGATAATAGTCTATTATGTAGTAAACTGATAGAATCTCCTTTTATAATATGCCACTAGTACAGTCATACACACAGTTAAACATTTATATAGCCACATGTAAGCACTGTAAGGACATGGTGCCAACGCAGCAAGGTCACAAAGCAGGTTAAAATAGTTAAATATATGATGCATATTCTAAAAGGAGCGATCGGCTTCATTGACATTGGTGAGACTTGTATTTAATGACATCGAAAGCTAGTGTGAATGCGGCCTTATTTATGATATTATACAAACAATTAGCAACCTCCGCGACGTGGAGTTGTCGTTAATGAAGTCTATACTAGTCCCATTGCAAGTTAACACATTTGTGCATAAAATGAAATGTTCCTGAAACAGCGTTAATAATGATTTGTATAAGTTTATCGTATAAGTTTTAAAATGTGTAACGTATAGAGCAGTTTCTAAATAAATGAAGTGTTAGTAAATGAATACGAAGTCGTCGAGCTATGTAATGCGAGGTGTACGGAGGCACTGAGAGCGCGGTCGCGTCGCGCCGGCTAGTTTGCGTTCAAAATATTTGTCTGTTGTTTCGGAAATATATATAATTATATTTTTTTACAAATGGTGCTACTGTTTTGTGTTTTAGACGACGATTGCTTGATCGCTGTTACTACAATTGTAGGTAAAACGCAAAGCAACCGGCGCTAGTGTTGTGAACGCGCGCGCCCATATCATGATCGATGGATTATAGATTATAGTGAACATCACCACTTCACAGAAAGTAATTTAAACATGATAGTGTAGTTTATAGCTTTTGTAACTTGCAAAACGTGAATGGTAACATTTTATAATATCAATGTTTCGCAGTTGTTCGTAATTGAAAGAGGCGCCCAACCGGCCGCTCTGGGTTACATTATCACAACTTTTTGAAGTCGTACGTTTTGGTACATTTTGTTTACTTTCATACTATACTGTAAATAAAAAATAAATAAATAAAAGCTTTGGATTTGCGCAATTGTTTATTATTAAATCCTTTAAATTTATGCTAAGACCGATTATACAGGGTGTCGGGGAAAAAGGACAGCTGTTAAAATTTGTGGTAAGGTATAATTTTAGGCAGAAAATAAAATTATTATGATTAATAATTCTATCTTATTCCGTTTTCGAGTAATTAACGTTCAAAGTTGACCATATCAATAACGTAGTTATTCACGTGAAACTACCCACCCACTAATATTTCCTGAAATAAAACCATTTTTCGAAACCATTAACCTTCCCTTAATTAAACAAATTTAATTACCGCGTATGTTATGTAGGTAAACGCGGCCGCGAGTTCATTCAATCGCTTAAGGCCGCGAGCTCTACAGCCCTTAGCAACCATAGCCCATTATCGTTGGAGCTAGACTTTACGACTTTAACACAGTGATATATTCATGTTTTATGAATACAACTACTAGAAGACAACTGTTCCTTTTCCTCCCTGTACATCACATATTTCCAACTACATAAAAACGCGACAGATATTTAAAACTGTTTATTATTATAATACATAATGATAACTTACAACATTCAAGTTACAATTAAGAAATGCATCAACATTTACGCAAACATTACAATTGAAACATAACCTCTAACATCAATCAACATTCAAACATTAATAATTAACTTAACACATGTATAATTGCTTAGGTTTCAAATTGTGCTCGGGAACAAAGTAAAGTTGAAATCTCAGGTAATGGAATATTGTGTTGCACCCATTTTCTGGTCATACATATACATATATACTCACGCCTGTATTCCCCGAAGGGGTAGGCAGAGGTTTTGGAGTCACAACACCCACTTTTCACATGATTAATTGCCAATGTGATAGATGGTGAGTCCATGGCCATCACAGGCACTATACATACGTCTTTGAATTATTTCTCAGGCGTATGCAGGTTTCCTCACGATGTTTACCTTCACCGTAAAGCACATGGTGTGAAATTACTACATATATATATATATTTTTAGAAAAACTCGTTGATGCAGGCCCCGCTGGGATTCGAACTTGCGTCGCTGCGTAGTAGGCGAATGGTCAAACACCAAAGCCACCACGGCTATTATCATCATATTACAATCTAATACAGATTAATCGTTTACACCCCTACACGTATAAGAATCGTTATCCATATGGGATATTAAACACAGTACCTACTAATAAATTAATGCGTTTGTGTTGTACATATTTTTTTATGGATTATAAGTTAATGCATTGGGTATCTGAATGCTACTTATATTATGTGAACAGTACCAAAAAAGTTAATTGAGTTTTTCTCTATAAAAAATAGTTTATTTAGCTATAGGTGGAATTGATATATACATTCCGAAAAATACACTCATCTAATTCTACATTAACATATGTATGGGAAAAGCTTATCTTCACTACTATTATAAAGCGAAACGATTTGTATTTTTTTGTGTATGTTTTGATTAATAAACTCAAAAATTTATTGACGTTTTCAAAAATTCTTTTACCATTGGAAAGCTACTTCATCAACGCGTAACATAGGTAATATTTTATCCCCGTACTCCCACGGGAACGGGACATACGCGGATGAAATCACGTGACGTCCGAAAGTTATAAAGAAATAGAAAATGGGTACATATTGGCACTATTATCGGTGGATATGTTATAGTCGTAGATGACTTTTGACGAGTTAAAGCATGCACTACCATTTTGTATGGTATTCGCCAGGCATGGCACCTTAGCAATGCTAATTCTATTGGTAAGTAACTTATAAATTAATTCTACAAATATATTAAGTTTTTGTGACAGAGTCCAGAAATAGGCGCTTACGTTAGTGGCTTCAAATTTCCGTCACCATAGTGACAATGTTTGTGAGACAGATGTATATGACGTGTATAAGTCTGTCACTTTCATGCCAATAAGAGCGTGTGGTAAGGCCCCAGACTCCAGTATATTTCCAAAGAATGTCCAATTGAAATTCTTGTGGATTTGTTTTCTATTGTTGGTGACATACCCCCTTATTACAAAGCATGGTTAGACTGAACTCTGACTAAAACTATGTCCATCCCTTTCAAGAACCGTATCACAAAAAGAGATGGAGATTAACTTATTAGATTATCTTAGTCTATGTTTTCTAATGGGGAACATGTCACGATCTGGTTTAATACTTGCTCAGTACCCCTATCACGGGTTTGCCACAGTTTTCGTTATCTATACTCGCTAGCGTCTTCGCCGAACATTAGTATGAGATATATTGAGATAAATTGTGTAGCGACACCCAGCGGTGACGTGAAGAACTAAAATATCTCGTACATTGCGAGTGACGCTAGAGTCGTTTACGATAACGGTGGCAAACTCGTGATAGGGGTACTATATAAATTGGTCAACTGTCGTTAAAACAAAGGTTTAGTTTATGGAATTCCAGCCAGACTCTTGCTTAATAAGCTAATTTCATTATTGTGACACATGAAATCATGGTATATTCTGAAAATTTCATTACTATGCGCAAATTTCCAGAAACATTCGACGTTCATAGGTACGAAACGTCTTTTCTTGATTATTATTATAAAAGTAATTAGTTCCTAAGTCGAAACATATGTTATTTATTTGGGTGGCGATCGGCCGTTCACAACGGCCGGACTGTCTTTCCATGATTTGCTCTTTTTGACAACTGTCACTTTCCTTTTGACAACTCTCTTGACAGTCACCTCTCGGTCCGAGAGCAGTTTTCGTTTGGGCTTCACCTTCTTCCCTTCTATTGTAAACGAGTCGTCAAATATATCGCCACTCGAGTTGACGGACTTTTCCCCGATTATTTCGCTGATAGGGCTGTCAAAGGACACTTGTCGAGGGCTGCGTTTCCTCTTTTCTATTGACGTTTGTGTGGCAATATTCGCGTGGTTTTTCTTAGCCGGCGGCGTGGCTTTGGGCGTTAGTTTTGTCTTCTTCACTCTAACGAGTACAGCGGGCTCTGAGGACTTTCTCTTATTATTTCTACTCCTGGGTTTGTCGTCGCTTATACTATCGGTTGAGTCTTCAGGTTCCTCATTCTCCGAGTTCTCAATTTCTGGTTTTAATTTTGGTTTCCTGCCTCTCTTCTTGGGTAATTCTCCATTCTTCTTGGGAACTGCATCAACTTCATCAACACTATTATCTACAGCAGTCTTGGCCCTTTTGTTTGTCTTTTTGTTGTAAGTAAACTCCATTTTGCTCGATCGCGTTTTCCCTTCGCTCTTGAGGTATGTTTCGAAGAACTGCCGACACTTGGTGTAGTCGGGCACGTCTTTTGGCTTCAGTTTGTTTATGTATTCCATGAACTTGATCAGAGCGTCTGCAAATTAGTAAATTAATTTGTAGAAAAATGTTATCAAACATACATATATATGCTCACGCCTGTATTCCCCGAAGAGGTAGGCAGAGGTGTTGTAATAAACACCCACTTTTCGCCGGAGAAAATTAAGTGTCAACGTGACAAGTCTATCGCCGTCTTAAGCACTATACATACGTCTTTGAATGACTTCTCAGACATATGCAGGCTATCAAACATGTGTGTTATAAAGTCACCTAAAAGATGAAGATGCAAATGGTTAGTCAGACCAGTTCAGTGTAATGAAATGGAAGTCATAGTTGATGAAGAATTTTGTTACCGAATTGTGATGGAGAACTTCTAGGTATATAAGTGCAGTTAGTCATATAAGAGAACAGACCTGTATTACTATTTGATCCTACGTGGACAAATATGCAGAAATCAATATAATTTATCTAGTATAAGAAATCAATCTTTAAAACTAGCTGTGCTCTGCGGTTTCACCCGCGTAGACTTAATTTCATGGGAAGCCTAATGCTGTATTTTAAATATGAGAAACATTCTAAATTACCCCTTGTAACATTAGCTATCTACCAGTAAAAGTCCCGTTAAAATCGGTCCAGCCGTTACGGAGATTAGCCGGAACAGTCTTTTTAAAAAAAATTGTTTTTTAATATCATTATCATAATATACTTTCATACGTATTTAGTGAGCTGTAAGTTTTGATTTAAAAACAGACACTTAAATTTGATTTATTTGTATAGATATAGATGTATAGATGAGCTAACCAGGTACATTGGAGTATTGCTTGGTGCTGCCACGGACGTCGTTCATGAACGCCTCCTTCATCGACTGCACAGCCTTGGGTTGTTTGAGCACCTTCTCCCAGGGCAGCTCGCCCACCAGCCACTGCAGCATGTTGTATGCCAGGATCTCCAGGTCACCACGCATCGTCGCCACTAATACACATAGACAACATTAAAACTATATATGTGGTTTCACCTAGGATTAAAAAAAGAACTATGTTACTGTGCGATATTTTCCAAATTATAAAAGTAACCAGTTACTCCTTATTTAGCTATTTGCAATTGAAAGTACCCTCAAAGTAGGTCCAGCTGCTTCCCAGCCAATAGCCAGGGTCTAAGAATATGGCTATGGCATCCCCTGCCTGTCGTAAGAGGCGACTAAAAGGGGGCCGGAAGTCTCTAGGGGCGGCGTCACAGCTGCCCCGGCAAAGTGTAGGGTGACCCTCGGTGCGTTCTATCAGAGTACCCGGAGTCCCCCCTGAGCACTGAGTATGGCTACCGGGGGGGTTTTAGTGCGGTAAGAATCCAACATACCCCGACCTGCCTCTCCCAGGGCGGTCCGGGACCTTTTGAAGGTTTCCCGCTCGTCAACAAAAAAAAAAAAAAGTCCAGCTGATTCAAGATTAGACAGAACAAAAAGACCAGAGCCATAATATTTTTATCTGTATATATGGGCACTCACCTCCTAAATGTGCATCCCTGCTAGTATACTCAATAGTGCCATTATGTGCGCACTTGGGGTCCGGTTTGAACTCCTTGTCGTTGACACGCGCGGCCAGACCGAAGTCTACCAAGTATGCCTGGTTCTCAGTACCCTTCTTCAGGCCCATCAGAATGTTGGCACCTTTGATGTCAGCGTGGACGTACCCACGGCTGTGTATATACTCTAGGACATCTAGCTGGGAACAATACATTTGATTTTAATTTAAATTATACCTGTATATAAATAATAAAATGAATGCAGTACTCATTCAAAGGGAAGGCAGAAGGCAGTACTTATAGTACACCCACATTTCACCAGTTATATAAGTACCATGTAATGAAGGACGTGCCTATTTCCATTAATCAGGCACTTTATTCAGACTGGACTGCTACTGGGAATTAACAGATAACTCAATTATACCATAACAGTATAAATATCTTAAAATTGGAAGAAGACAAAGAGAAAGAGAATATGATATGAGGACTTTAATTAGCAGAGCAACTACACGGCAGAACCTTTAACAGGTGTATCTATAATAATCTTACCATCTGCAGACCCAGCTGGAATACAGTAGTAGGTGGGAACAGTCTTCCATTGGATGTGAATAGAGTCCAAATGTCCTTGCCATACCTCTCCAACACCAGGTACCTGTACTTCTCGCCCTTGTACTCATGGGAGCCGTTGCCAAAGTATGTAGGCATCCCCAGGCTCGGCAGCTTCTTAGCTTTCATGTACTTTGCAACTGGAATTTAAATACAGTGATGAACATGTAGGATAACAATTATTATATTGAGAGTATTTTTTCCAGAATAAATGTAGCCAAGGTATTCCCAATAGCATGAGCTATCTACCTGTAAAAGGCCTGGTAAAATTGGTTCAGCCACTTTGGACATAGACAGATAAAAATTTAAGAATTGTTTTTTATGTTAGTACCTTTAAAATAGATACTTTTATAATTATAATATGCATTTAAATTTGAAAAGCTGTTAATTTGAAATTACTAACAGGCACTTTAATTTTAATTAGCTGTATAGATTTCAAACTGTTGCAAGCTCTCAATGAATATTTGCAGTAATCTGATACATCACTATGAGTTTTTTGCCAGATCTTCACAGAAGGCTAGTTTCCAAACTGGTGGTAAATTCGTAAATGCCTTGCCAGGGCCTAAACTGAATAAATAATTTTCATTTTCTCAAGCAGTGAAATAAAAGTAGCACAAATAAGTAGGTAGAACAAACTCACTCTCATCTTTGTTAGCATTTCTGATGTAAAAATGTTTTTCCACAAAGAGAGGTCCATTTTCATGTGGTTCCTGAAATCAGAAAATATTTGATATGTGATGAAATATTTTAGTGCCGATCATTTTGAGTGAAGCCTTTGCCATTTGAATGTTCATATCCAGATCAAGATAGAAACTGTGTTGCGTAGAGACTGTCTAGTGATTTTATATATTATTTTCTGGCTGATCCCTGTGGTTTCATCTTCATAGACTAAAAGAATCAGAGTCACAGTACAGGGTCTGAGTTTGCACACAGTGAAGGCACAGAAATTTGTATGAACTCATATATCGTCATTAACACATAGGAAAGTTTGGATAAACGCGCAGACGCCTCGTTAGCAGTGCACACATTAATTTTATGGGTGGCATTCGTAAAACCCATTTTATGTTTCAAAAGTGTTGGTTTTGTATCTGTTAGTGGCAGTCCTGTTAATATTGGTCCAGCTGTTTACAGATTAACTGACATGTACAGACAGACCAAGAGGAATACATCTACTGTTATACTAATAGATGTTCTTATAATAAAGTTTTGTTGTAAGAACATCTACTTATCACCAACATTGATTAAGAGCCAATGTGACAGATGGTGAGTCCATTGCCATCTCAGGCACTATGCACCTCTTTTTCTCAGATATATGTAGGATTCCTCACAATATTTTCCTTCACTGTAGAGCATGTGGTGTGAAAGCACTGCACATAACTTTATAGAAAAACATTGGTACAGGCCCTGCTTTATGGCACCCTGTCTATGCATTAGCTTATAATGGCTCTTAACGTATTTGCAATATCAGTAATATGATCACCATCTAGAATTTAACTTTTAAACAATAAACAGATTTCAAAAGTCCTTCACTTTGCTAAATACGGAAATAATGAGTAAATTTGTTTAGTATCACAGCTGTTCAAACATTTAGTTTTGAATATGAGTTGAGTAAACAAAGGATTTATGAACACAATATAAATGCTTGAAATATATTCCAACAATTCATGAACTTATTTAGAGTTGGTGCTATGGTGGCCTTGGGGTTTGAACAGTCGCCTGCCACTCAAGCAAAGCAAGTTCGAATCCCAAGGGGGTCTCTACCAATGAGTTTTTCTATAAACTTATGTGCAGTATTTTCACACCATGTGCTTCACGGTGAAAGAAAACATAGCGAGGAAACCTGCATATATCTGAGAAGTAATTCGAAGAGGTGCCTGAGACGGTGATAGACTCACCATCTATCATGTTGGCACTTAATCATATTCGGTGAAATGTGGGTGTTGTTGCTACAAAGCCTCTGCTTACCCCTTTGGGGACCCTTCTGGGATGGTGTGAGTATATTTACCTTATTTAGGTTTTAAATTCCAAAAATCTAATAATTTCTAAAAATCTTAATGAGTGTGAATGAAGAATGTTCCATGTGTCCTATATATTAGATATAGGACACATGGATTTGTTTGACATTTGGATGAAATTGATTTGATTTGATTTGACATGGAACACTCATTGAGAGTAATTTGTAGGACTAACATTAGCTAATATAATAATTAATTAAATAACAACGATTTATTTTGACACTACTTACGATTTTAATAACAAACGGATAATTGGAGCCCTTGGTGGGAGAGCTCTCGTGGTTACAAGCAGAGTATATTTCTCCAAACCCCCCTACTCCTATAGAAGGCCCTATTCGCCACTTCTTCTTCTCTATTGTATCGTGGATTATCTCCCCAACAGCTATAGGCTCAGGCATTTTATATCCATTTGCTTTTTTTTTCGGAGCGGCAGTTTTCTTCCCTCTCGCAGCCATTGTAGGTTATATTGCAACAACAGAATCACTATTGAACTAATGCAATGTATCCCATTTATACGTGTGATTATACACAGCGATACAAGTTTGAAATCTAAATTATTAGGGCTTAAAAATCAACACAAAAAGCGTCGTTACAAACTATTGACAAGCTTGAATGACATTGCCCTGCCTGCCATTTGAAGTCTATGCCATCTGCAAGAAGTGAAGTGAATCCTTTTTTTTTTTTATAATTGTATGTCAGAAGAGTTGCCAGCTAAATTATGCCGGCGAGCTCTATTTTTCTCAAATTGTTTCTTATACTTATGTGGCAATAAAAATGCCATTTAATAAACATCAAGCGATCTTTTGTCTCTATTTTTGCTAATAAAATTACTAAATAGGTATAAGCGAATTTTTTTCTTTGTCTATGCTATGTAGTATGCAAAAAAAATATCTTTGGGTATTTTATGAGTAATTTAAAAAAGTTTGCTTTGTTTTGTTCGCTTTCTTATTTTTTTGGACTTTTTATCTCGTAGCTATGAGTTTGACTATTTATGATAAATATTATCCTATTAGATACCTACTTACAGTGCCAATAGAAGGTATACAATGTCTCGGACTGACTCGAAGAAACTGCTAATGTGAGTTATTTATGTGTCTACTTAAAAGCAAAAAAGGGGTTAAATAAAGTAAAAATAATGATTGTAACATAATTATATTTTACTTAACTTTGCCATAAAAATAAATTCAACTTGCTATACAACTTTATTTTATTTATTATACAATTTTAATTTGTCACTAGCCTTAAATTAAATTAAATATTAAGTATAAATTAGTATACACACAAAATATTACAAAATTGAACTACTTATTTGATCAAACTCACCTTCAACGATCGACGATTCAATACAAATTGAATATTTTGGTTCAGAGGATTCTTTTTTTGCTTGACTGTCTTAATGATCTCTTACTATGATCCATATTCTCAATTTAAATAAAAATTACGTACAGAGAGGTAGCTACACTAATAACTGGATGCTGATAAGCAATAATGTGTCAACCCACTAAAAGTCAAATTCAAAGGTTTTGATATATTTTGATAATGCATCACGTATTTAACATTCTAAAAAAGTGTTTCAAGTCATCTGAAACATAAAAGTACGTAAAAAATGGATTTATGTCATAAAACAAATCTTAAATCACGTATACAATCATCTTAAGACGCCATTTTCTCAAAACCAAGTTTATGCGGGTTGACACATTATTGCTTATCTGCATCCAACTTTTCTTAAAGTATAAATTTCCTAGCAGTAAAATGGATGAAGTGTCCGTTTTCCAGGTGGGTTAATGATGCTGTTTGATAAGCTCATGAAGACTGCGACTTTACTTTCTGAAAAAAATAAAAAACAAATTAAATATCATTGTGGAGAGCGAGGGACCGCAGGCAGGTAGATATAATGCAAAATACTGAATAAAAGTTCACGTGTTAAGAACGCGGTACAATTTTTTTCTTTTATGAGTATGGCGTCATACAGCAGACAGGGGGAGATTCATAAAATGACCAAATAATTTTTTTTACTGCGTTGACGGAACCTGAAGCGGCCTTTTTTGTTTTGTTGGTATATTTTCACTTCTACCCGCAGTTTGGTACGCAACATTGTCGCAATATTTTGTAGATCACTAAACAGTTAACCGCGGTAAAAACTAGTCAATTTTAAGTGTTGACAAAAACCACGATCTTTCACTGGAAGTGTTTCATTTTGAGTACTAAGTAGCAACAATATTTTATAGGAAAACCAACAGGCAATTTCTATTTATGTGATTGACAATTAGTAAAGTTGAAACAGTGTAGGTAACGAAAATGTACGCGGAACTAGGCTTTAGGACGTCGATGTTGTATTCAGTACTCCAAGTCATCATCGTCCTGGCCTTATCCCATACATTCGTTGGGGTCGGCACTTGATTCAACCCGATGTGGCTGATCACCTGATTTTTATACGAAACGACTGCCATCTGACCTTCGCAACCCCTTTAACGAGGAAAATCTGTGATCTGGGTTAAACCAGTTGTCAGACTATTTTAGGCCTCCGACTGTAACGATTGCCAAAGATGATAAATTGGCAACCGGGACCGACGGCTTAACGTGCTCTCCGAGGCACGGAGGGAACTCGGGCGGTCACCCATCCAATTACTGGCTAGGGTTAGGGTTGCTTAACTTCTCTGATCGAATGATATGCGCAAAAGCAACTGCGCCACGAGCTTCTCTTTCACGAGAATTCAGTACTCCAAGTGTAGGTTAAAAATGTGTTTACTTGTATATACGGTGATGATTTTCGTTCGATAACTTCCAGTACCTGACCATTAGCGTTCCTGTAGGCCTAAACAAAGTAACATTCTCTCGCGCTTACGCAAATAGAAACGATAAGAAATTTATAGAATTGACATAAATCAGTCACGTGACATATGTCATTCCCGTACATTTTGTATCGTATCTACTAGCGAAGCGTGAGGCTAATGTTACATTGTCTACAGGCTCTGGAAATGTTACTGATACTTTTTCAGATGCAGGTTGTAGTTGAGTTAAAAAGATGGCGGATAAAACGCAATTATATTCAACAATTTTGATACCACTCAAAACCGATACTTCCACAGGTTGCCGTCAAGAGTAATGAGCGCGAAAAGATAATATTTGCGATAAATGCGCTACAAAAAATTACTACTAACCATTAAATGCAAGCACGGATAGCCCAATGACGGAATATATACTGCAGAAAATACCTTATAAAACTTACATCAGTACAAGTCTTCTTCATCATCATAGATAGTCATGGAGTACCAGTCTCGAGCGACGTCTTCGTATATGACCCTTTTAATGTCGTCATCGTATTGTGGGTGCAGGATCCTCGGGGACCTGGCCCTGGACTCGAGCGGCACGTCGTAGCACTTGCACACACAGCACGCTGGGAACTTGAACCAGTCGGCGAACACCCCGCGGCACTCGTTGCGAGGGTCGTACGCCAGTAGACGGTGCAAACGGAATTGTTGCTCGCATCTGTTTAGGTAATTACTTAATTTAAGTCCTAGACACATATCTTAAAGTTTGTTATTGCAAAGATAATATTATCACCATCCCAATTATTTTAAGAAACTCATTCTAATTACCTGCACAACACGATGCAAGATACACATTTCAGAAAATAAAATTAATCATCATCATCAACAGCAGAATAGGTTTCATTACATCCGAATGATGTTCAGTAGGCTAATAACCTGGCGTTAGTTAGTTGCGGGATCTGTATGGTAATGTCATACATTGACTTACTTAGGCACCTTAAATACAGAAAGTTTTCCTTAAAGTTTTTAGAATCAAACACGAGGATGTCGCAAAAGTTATTGATTTGATCTGTAGTGTTATTAGTTGATACAATAAATGCTCCTCACCTGCACCCTTCCCTACAATACATCTGTTTCTTCTCGTGCACGCACGTCTCCAGATGTATGAATTGTTCGAACGGGTACATGTTCAGTAGAGCTAGGACTTCGCCCCGAGTGCTGTTCGCCCAGAACGGTGCTGTGAGGGTCTCTTTAGCCTCGCACGCGTTTCTGGAAATTTAGAAGTGTATTTTGTAATGTCATGGATAAGTTAAAATTTTGTAGTAGATCCTTTGCAGCCAACGCTAACAATCTTGTAAGTATTTCGTTATCATAAGAGCATTGTCATATAACTATAGTGAAACATAAACTAGTTATATTGATTTCAGTTTTACTTACGCTCCCCTCATTTTGATAACAGCCGGCCTCACAGACTCTTGGTGCTGCACTGGTTTTGTACTCAACTCTTCCTTTTTATCAGTCACTTTGTTGTCTACTACGATATCAGTCTTGACTTTCTCGTGTTCTGAGAACAATAGAGTTGGGGGTAGAGTAGATGTGTCGGGATTCATCGGTTTCCATCCTTCTTTAGTTGAGTCCGTCGTAGTCTCCTCATAAGAGTCAGTACTCGTCGTCGTTTCTGTAATATTTATATTCTCTGTAGTGGTTATATTTCTATCTACTCCTGTATCATTCTTATCTACATCTTTAGAATCCCCAGCGTACTTAGGATAGATACTGTTAGTTTCTATGCTTTGTTTTATTACAGCTTCTAGTGTTATTACATCTGGATCTAGGTTATTTATTTCTATATTTGCTATACTTTCCAATTTGGTTTTGTATGATATACCTTTATCGTCGTTTACGGTTTCGTTGCTGGTTGATGTTGTATTGTCGTTGTTGGTAGTATTAAGCTTCGTTTCATTGGTGTTTTTTAAAGGTTTTACTCTAAGGGTGTCGTTGTCATTCTTTTTATTTCTGTCAATGTTTTGGATTGGTCTAAAATGTGGCTTGTCTTTCATGGCACGTCCATGGGTCTTCATGTACATCATCTTAGTTTTTATAAGATCTTCTGCGAAGTCGGTGGATTTGATATCTTCATCGTCTTCTTCATCATCGTCATCTTCAATGAAGTTTTCCAATTCAGCTTTGAGTATGGATATGTGGCGCTCCTCGCCGTACATTCTTCGCATAAGGCCCTGGAAAATAAAATACATCATTGTTATTATTTGGGCTATTTTGCAGTTCACGTAAGTTTATGGTTGAAATGTGTCTGAGAGACGTTAAGCACTTAAAATAGATGATCAGGTATGAGTTATAAGCGTGGTTACAACTCTGCATTAATTTATTGAGATAATTCTTTGGGAAAAGTACATTTCACCCTTCTTTTCACCAAAAACGTCAGTTCGTCGCTAGAATTCTTTATAAAGTGAGGTAGATATTTATAAGTGCTCACCTGATTTTCTCTGACAAATCTCCTGATTGCATGCCAAGGATAGCTGTTCCCAGGCGTAGTGCAGTAGGTCTGCTTGCTGAGATCGCAGGGCGCGTCGAGCGGGATGCGCGCGCGGCCGGCGCGGTACGGACGTGCGCATGAGGACGCGTAGTCAAACCCCGCGCTCTGGCCGGCTGTCCATGTCACCTACTTACGGGAAAATTACGTATTAGAATAGATTATCATTATCATCATCATACATTTAAGAGTGTGACTCTTGTCGGTGCAACCGATGCAATTTCCTCCATTCGTCTCTATTCAGTGCCATCTCTTTGACCTCCTTATACGCCATGACGGACACGTATTCCATAACTTGTGTCATGTATGTTAACCTGGGTCATCATACACATATACGTAATATAAGGCGCTTAATCATAAGCGATTTAATACAGGATCATTTTGTTCACTCTTGTCTGAGAAATCGGTAATTTATCTTTCAAGCCTATGAAACCTGCCCTGAAGAACCATAATTGTTTTACCATTTTTGTTAAAATAGCACTTAATGTAAAATAATCAAAATCTAATATTTAAAATTATATATGCTATACCAGGCGTGCCTAGTTTGTTTCAAATGATTTACTAGTTTCCAATTGTAGCTCCGCCTGTCTGGCAGTAAGATTTCACGTATCTTCATACTTTCAAATCCCTTTTCACCCTCTTAGGGATTAAGTTATTGAAAAAATCATTCTTAGTGGATACCTACACTTCATAAAGAACATGCCCTCCAAATTTCTTCTTTCAAGGACTGCTGTTTAGGACATTGAGTTTATAATATGTACCTTACTATAAGTGACCTGTTTATTAAGCATAAAAAACTACTTGTACCGAACAGATCAATACATCTAAAGATTTTTTTTTAAATGTGATAGAGGTATCGTATGTAGGCCCAACACCTGTTTTCGGTCAACCAGACGCGTTAGTGGTACCAACGAAAGTAATACGCCCACTTTAAACAGTTATGTTTTTATTTGTGTGGCTGTATTTTATTGGCAATCGCCAATCCGGTAATTCAATGCAAAAATCTTCCAAAGTTATGCTATAACGGCGATACTCAAATGACGCAATTAATTTTAGTCTGTCTCCTAACCTCTAAGGGAATTTGCGTATTAAATGTGAACAATAACAATTTAAACTGTATTAATTCGGCTAATAGAAACGGAGTCTCATCATTGAACATGTTGTTATGTAAAAAGTAACCACAACACTCCGTTCGTTTCGTTTGTTAGAATAATCTAACAATCCGTTCTTTGATTACATAGAACAGTTATGCATTGTGGTAATTTAATGGTATCCTCGACTGACTTGCAAAAGCCATGGGAAGTCTCCAAAAGGCAGAAGAACGTTAAAGATATTCAAAATAAGCGTCTTTTTTTAAATTTTGATTCTTATCTGGATGATTGAGCACAATATGAATCGACATGTTAAAAAGTATATAATACTCCATTAGTGCAAATGTGTAGGCATTGACCGTGAAGTGTCGCCCGAGGCGTGTGCGATCTAATGACATCTAAGATTTCACTTTTGCTACTTTCTACTCTCGCGCGGAAGGCACGTAGGTGGTGGCTTTGGGCGCAGTTGCGCAAACAATCCTTAACGGACCGCTATTATGATCCTTATTTGAAGATGTATTAGGAATAGTTTAACTAACTGATAGCGTTGGATGGGCCGCGATATCGTTGCTGATTGTTATTACAAGGATAATGCGAAGTGGTTATAGATATACATTTAAAACTATTTGATTCCTGCGAAAAATCTTATGGGATTCTTCAAGGAAGTATTCTAGAACCGATACTTTACACATTTTTTTAAACCAGCAAATTTTGTTTCGTTATGGCCCAATGCGTTTCCATCACGTTAACTCAGCGTTAATTTGACGTGGGTGCTGAATGATGTTAGACCTGACGTTAACCTGCTTTGCCCAAATCGTACAAGCTTTAGATATACAGAAGACGAAAGATTGTACGTGTGGGCTCGCTTTACCGTTAATACAACCAAAAGCTGAACTAAATTGGGTGCCTGGGGGCCCAACCTAGGGGGTCTTTTGGCGGGTTTTATTGCTGTTTAATAGCAAGAGATTGTCATTAGATGTTTACGTCGAATAGATTCAAACTGAAGGTCCAATATGACATCTACCAAGATTTTAGATTCGTTGAAGTGATTAGTTATCTATTGCTTTTAGTGGAATAAGTTAAGGCTTATGCAAAATATTATTTCAGTTTAGACCCTGATGTTCGTCGAAAATTACCACCTTATTATCCCACACGATTTTTAATGAATAAAACAAAACCACATCCCCATAATATACTGAGTGGCAATATTATAAAAAAATATTCCAAAGAAGGTTATTTAAAACAAGGAAGAAACCGAATACAGTTTATTTACCAAATACCGACATAAGTGTAACAAATTGTGGAGTGTTACCATTATTTGTTACCGACGGACAGACAGGCATGCAGTGAAAGTGACTGATGGTATTTGGGAGCAGGTTGCGTGACGTCACAGACGTGGATAACTATGGCTTATCTGATTGTAACGTGATGTAAGCAGTCTTGATTCTAATGATATGATTGTACCTCTCGAGAGAAGAGCAGTAGTAAAGTATAGCATTTTATAAGCTGCTTAGCATTAGCATGAATTTACTCATATTGAGATTATTTATATTTTTACTAGATATAAAAAGACCTACTATATATCTGTGAAAGATGATTTAAGCAGCATCAGTGGTTAAAGGTAAGGCCTATTCAGCCCTCCTAGACAGTAATAATAGAACAAGCAGATAGATAAACATACATACTTTTAGATGTATAAGAGTCATTAATATTATAGATTAGTAATTAATAGTAACGTATGCGGAGACCATTGAATAGAGCTTTTAAATTTACTTGGAGGTTTTACTGATCAAGAAAATACAAAAGGAGATGGTTGTAAGTAAGTTCAAAATATAACCAGAAGTAAGTTATAATTAAATGAGGTTATTACTGAACTTACGAGTTGATGTCGCGGAGAAATCAAGTCGCAACTTTCGCCATCAAAAACTAGGTCTCGAACTCGATGTGATGTAAATCACGACTTTTCGTGTTTAACACTTGTCATGGCGGTTATGTCATTGAGTTCGGAATTGACATTGAACTTGGAACCTTTTAAGAGTTTGGTTTTGTGTACTTGGTTACTTATTGAACCATTATCACTTACACTACTTGATCAATCTACTCGTATCTTCTGGAGGAGTTGCTGTTTGAAGATATTGGTAAGTTTCTTTAAATATTTAAAATATCGAATCTGGAACCGTAGAAATAGATATTCCAAGATAATTTTGCGTTTCAATAGATTTTGCGGAGTTGGCCAAAATTTTCTGAAGTATACCTCTCAATGGTACCTAACTAAAACCGTCTCAAAATAGCAAATTGTAAGATTAATAGGCCTAAAGAGATTAAGAGTAGTATTACGGTCAGTGAATATAATATAACCATTTAAGAAATGATCTGACGTGAGTGTAGAAGGGTTCCGGTGGAAATTCTGGGGTTTCCTAACGCGTAAAGGATGACCAAACAGGGTTAAACTTTTTACTAAGTAAAGATCAAACACAACTCTAATCGATCTAACTGGATTTTTTTCTATCTTCACTTCATCAGATATTGTGAAGACGTATTTTCATTAGGTTTCATTATGTATGTTTTGATATAACACAGTAAATCACGCAAACATTTCTAAACGTTTCTTTTCATAATCTACTTTTTTAGTTATTCGTTTTTAAGTAGGCAAGTACCATTTCTTTTCAATAAATTGATCGTTTGACCTGAATGACATCATTGATACTTTTACAATTGCTTTCCCATACACCAAATTCACTTGTGGATTCTACCCACGAAAGTATCAAATTGAGCGCGTTGTGTACGGTCAGTGCAAGAAGTATTGAAGTAATTAAATGTAGGTGTGCCGCCGGCCTGCTTCCCACGCGGTACGGGTGTCACCGCCGCGCTTGCTGACCGTACTCGTCCTGCTTTTATACTTTGACTTGTATTGTTTCAATCACACAATTTTGTAACTCTATCTTCTTAATATCAGGAAACTCTAGGTATTTTAGAGTTATAACCTTATGTCTGACTGGTTTTTGATTATGATTATTAGGTCAAGGTTTTTTTTGTAAGTTCTGTCTCTTAAATTCCACTATGTTTTAAAGCAATCTTGATTTCTAGTCACATTTTCGTTCATATTGCTAGCTTTACCGTTCAATTCATATAATTGTTAATTTGGTCGTAAACGGGGTGCTAGTCGCTTTGTACAGGTGTAGTATTTTCTAATAGCTAATAACTTTACTAATTATCAACCTACTTAAGTTTAACTGGAACATGTGACATCAATAGTTCTACTCTATTACTTATGATAGGTTCACTAACCTCACCTTCAAGAAAACATTTAACAATGGTTATTATTGTTATCTGTGTGTCAGTTAGGAGGGAAAGTATTGTTTATATAGGTTTTTGTATTTTGTGTGATTTGTACTCCATTATGTTCGTTTCGTAATTCCTTGGACTCCTGATGTCTTACTTACAGTCAAAAATTGCCACCAATTCAATGTTGGGATTGTTCACGAGTAATCAGATGTTGCGAATCCAGATATCGGAAACACCTGTAATTTCCTCATGTATTATCCAGCTTAATGGGCTGGAGAGAACACCCTCCAATAACACTTTTAACGTAATTAGCACTCACCACAAACAGAAAGACGATCGCGATCCGCATTTCGCAGTAACTAACGAACTTTCACTGTGGGCACGTGTGATACGAGCATCGTGGACCCAACCGCTCTCGGCCACGGCTGGGCACTGACTGGCGGCCTCCAGTGTCGCTGCCAAGGACTGGAAATTGCAGTAATCTGATGCACTTTTTAACGGAGATCGTGGCCCTTAAATGAAACGTTACCGGTGCCCATGTGCCGTCTCAGTTATGATCCCATTCTTCATACCTTATATATTCAGTGGACATGGAGACATGACTGTGGTTGTTTTGCTGGTCTGGGTGAGAGACAAGGCTTTTTGGAGCATAAACTTCAGATAAATAGAAGGACTTCATTACAATACTTTATTCCTGCTGTGTGTAACTTTGAAGTTTTCCCTTCCATATAAAATTCTACTTTCGCGTAAAAATCTTGTTGATGACAGTTACTGTGGTTTGACTGAAATAATTTGCGTGAACTCTGCATGTTATCTTTGCATGCAAATAAATTATCTGACTACCTTAAGAAATCCACGTTGAGGCACTAGATTTTCTTCATGCAAAAATTTATCGATAAATTGCGACCTATTACATGGAAAGTTATTGAAATGAGAACTGTGTATGAGTTACTGTTATGGATTCGCGATGGATCCGAACGCCGATATCCATGCCGAAATGCTACTCGTTGTTAAGAAATGATCGCTTCAGTCCACGATTCCATCGGTTGCGTTCAAGAATTTGTTTCGGATCGTCATCACTGTATAATTTCTGTTATTTCACGCTTATAAATTCACGAAAGCATCACGTTACATTGCGAATTCACACGATATAAGAATTAGGTTCCGCTGACGAGAAATAGTGAGTAGGTCAGTCGAGTAATCATTTGCTAGCCGCCGTCTCGTATCGTCTCTTTCTCACTTGCATGAACTAGTATGATTGGAATGAGAGAGATGCAGCGCGTGCGCCGCACCGTTATCCCACGGCGATATCTTGAATGAAGATGATTTCTCCCGCGCCAAAACAATGGCGCCCGGTGTAAATCGACCTGACTACTAACCGGCTGCCAATTTAAAATCGAAAGGCGAACTAATTAAGCTAATTGTGTTCACTTAATTGTGAGTATGCCTCGCGTATGTATATTCATTGGTTCCGTTGGGTGGCCAGGCTCTTTATAGTAATGTGTTATAAAGGCATTCTTTGTTTGCCACTGACTTTTAATGCTCTCATTATATTCGCAATGAGATGTATGATTTATGAGAACAGTTTTACCTTCTCTTTATCCAACCACACAAACGGTTTTGGATGATATTATGTTCCTACATGATGCTTGCTTTACTGTTGGTAATTAATTAATTCAGAATCAACTCGAATCGATTTGAGAACAAGTTTTTGTGAGCATAGCTGCGATTAGTATCTTTGAATATTCTGTTTATTTAATTATATCACCCTGATCGTCAAGTTCACCAAATCTGGGATATCGCGCGTAGGTTTTGGGCAAAAGTCATGTAGTAGTCATTAGACTGAATTCAACTTTTCAAATTCCAATTTATCAAATAGAGACAGTGCATGGAAGATTGTGGAGTTTTAAATCGTCAGTGGTATATCATTATGTTACCGCCGAGTTCGGAAGGTTGTCTTTCTTTAAACTCAATAATTACTCTTTTCAATTTACATATTCGCTAATACTCTAGTCTCTACTAATATACTCTCGACTCCGCAATAAAATTTTGTTTAGAATTTTAGTGTTGGTTCAATCCACATACTGTGTGCAGTATCTGATCAACGATTTGCTCTTAACAAGAGACGATGAGATTCCATCACTAATTCCATTCCCTGCATTAGAATCTGACCATTGCCTTGCCTTTACCCAAGTTTATTCAATGAGGAATTACTTATACGGTTAATTGTTTACCAAGTAGGCATTACTACCTAGCTTCTAGGTTATGTCTATATTCAGACTATTCAAGTAAATGCATTAGTATTTTACCCAGAGGCCTAGATGGTAGAGTGTGACCATGTTTTCAAATATTTATTTTAGGCATTTTAGGTATGATTAGAAATCGTTCTTCTTCTTCATGTAGTGACTCTCCAGCAATTGAAGGTTTGGCCGTTGTCTATCCTTCGCGAGGCGGAAGAGTTCAGCAGCTTTGCTCTTGCCAGTCCACTCGCGGATATTGTGCTTCTTCCTTCGGCCTTTTGGTATCTTCATTATCATATATAAAATTTAATACAGATAAATAAATCCAATAAATTACTTACAGATTTCTATAGCTGATATATATAATACAGATGTGATACAAACGTGTGGTTCAGGCCTAATGGACGCGGGTCCAGCTCTTCTTTTCAATCAAGGGGGTCCATGATATGAATAGTATCAAAACATTTTGAGCCACGCTTATGCAACGTCGATATTGGAACATGTTAGTAAAGAGCATGAAATGCTAAAAACTATTTATGGGTCACAGAATTACAGCAATTACAGTTTTCCTAAGCAGAGCCAACATAAAATAAAAAGGCTAATATTAAAATCAATCAATTGATCGATTACGACAAGTAATTTGCAAACTTATACTCACCGTTCTTAAAGTGCAGCTTAAGAATTAAATGAATGACGAGGCTCTCGTTAAATACTTAACGGTTAATAATACAAAATCACACAACACTTTGTAGAGAGCAGAATTAGTAGTCAGTAGTTTCGAGTTTCTATAAGGAAGAGGATTTTAGTACCTCATTAAAGTGTAATGAGTATAATTTGAAAGTGTGTTACATACATATGCTCACGCCTGTGTTACCTGAGGTAGTAGGCAGATGTAATAACAACACCCACTTTTCACCGAAGATGATTGAGTGCCTACGTCGATGTTTTTTAGTAAAACTCATTGGGCCCGCTGGGATTCCAACTTCGTATGTATTTCAGGTAAGGTGGCGCCTAATCTATAAGTTCGATAATTGCAATTTTATTTCACAATGTGGTTTCTTATGGTACTAGCTCAACCAGTCCTCATCAGAGCTTGTTCAACATAATAATCTCCAACTCTATTGTTTGTTTATGTTAAGTCTCTTTGAATAATTGTAATGCATTTTTACTTTTTATTCTCTTCAGATTTGTTAAAATAACTTTTTTGGTCATATTGTGGCTGGAGAAAGGACCTGGCGCCCTACCATTACCTCTTGATGCCACGGGTCTCACTATGAGACATGTATATGACGTGTATAAGTCTGTCACTGTCACACAGTGGAACTATCATGGCAATAAGAGCTTGTGGTTAGGCCCCTGAGTCTTTGTGTTTCGACTTTCGAGCTGAGATTGCAATATTTCCACCGTTTTCCTCAAGCAGTGTTGATTATTAGTAGAAAGTGTTGGAGAAACTGGCAGGATGTCGCCGGTTTATATCAACTTTGTCTCGTGAGTGCACTTTCGGTTTTCAGTTATATTTGACTTTCTCAAAGATCGCAACTTTCGCGTCGTAATACCTTAAAAAAGATAAGGAAAGTCCGGGTCGTAAAAGTGTTATTAATAGTTTCATGACAAACACGAGTCCTAAAAGCATTGAAGCTATATTATTCGTTCATTTCAACTCTTTTATGAAGATACAATTTAATAATGCTCCAAGAAGCATTATAAAATCTTCTTCCTGTGTACACAAACATACATAATACGCAAACGGCTCTATAGATTAGATAAAAACATACATACATATGCTCACGCCTGTATTCCCCGAAGGGGTAGGCAGAGGTGTTGTAATCACAACACACACTTTTCGCCGAAGATGATTAAGTGCCAACGTGACAGATGGTGAGTCCATCGCCGTCTCAGACACTTTACATACGTCATTGAATTACTTCTCAGAAATATGCAGGTTTCCTCACGATGTTTTCCTTCACCGTAAAGCACGTGGTGTGAAATCACTCTACATAAGTTTTTTAGAAAAACTCATTGGTACAAGCCCCGCTGGGATTCGAACTTGCGTTGCTTGCGTAGCAGGCGTCCACATCAAACCTCAAGGCCACCACGGCTGTATAGATTAGATCTTTTTATTGTATTTTGTTCGCTCAAATGTTAAATCTAAAGGGACTTCAAAAAAAAGGGTTGTCAACGAGTTCTCAATATGTGTCAGTAATGCCACAAAATATCACAAGTCAAATTTAGTACAAAATGTTTCAACTGTAAGCAAGCATTGCAAATCTCATAGAATACACGTTAGAAATGCAGACCATGCTTATGGCCGCGTGCATTCATGACTGCATCTTCACCTATGTGTGCCTATTGTCCATCCGTCTGTCCAATCCTTTGTTGTGGACAGAACTGGGCCAGACGGCTGTTGGACAACAATTTGCTTCTATAGAGCCAACTATTATCTCTAGGTGAGGAATACTGTCACTGCTGACGTGTAGGAAACGTGCATAAAAGTGGATACATTTGTCTGCATGCGATGGTTGTATCTAGGGAATGCAAATCTCCTAGCACCTACTTAGCACTGAGTTTTATATTTAGTCCGTATCACAAAAGCAATCCATAGTACTACTTACACGGGGAAATGGTATATTCCATCATTACGTCTAGCTTTATTTTATTTTGAACTAATGATTCATTCTTCTTTATAACAAAACATGACTTGAACTAAGATTAGCGCAAACTCGTATTTAAAGTAACTTGCCAATTCCTTTTGAAAATGAACTTTGAAACCAAAGACCATTCTTAGGCAATGTTTTGTAAGAGGGATTCTATGTAGACCGAGCTCAATTAAGAAAACACCTTTAAATCATATCGTTTTATTCGAAGTAACGTCACGTTTTCTTCATGAGAACATTTCGAAGCTTTTTCCAGAATTCTTCGGCATTGTTTTCGTCCCACGTATGATACACTTTCGTTTTTAATAGATACTTCAACGTTGTCGTCAAGTATTTACTCTGTACCTCGCCTATTCTCACCAAGACTAGAGGGTCGTAAGAAGTTCCGTCCTCAAGGAATATCCTATGATACTCAGCGAGCTGGGTTTCCCATCGACACCACTGTGACTTAGCGAAACTATTACTTATAATTAATATAACATATTTACTATCGCTAATACTAGTATGAACTGATTCAGAGATGACTGAGCCTATTTCAAAGTCCCTCTCATACACACACAACTTTAAGTATGGTGGTTGAGCCTCCATCTGAGCTATCATCTCCAGAACAAATTCTCTGTCTTCGTTACAATATGACACAAATGCATCATATTTATATCCAATTACTTCTGTCTTCTTCGGATTTTTCTTCACACTCTTCCCTAAGGCAATCTTTGTCAGAAACATCCAATACCTAACATACATCCTGTATTTGTAGATGAATACCACTATTAAGAGAACTAGAGCAATCGTGACCAAAGAAGGTGCAGTCCACACAAGGAACATCACATTCGATATCTTCTCGAACATTAAGCAATGCAAACTCTTAATAGAAGACAAGTAATCTGCTACTCTTCTATCCTCCCAAAGGTCTGGGCTGCTGCACTGGAATTTGGATCGGTAAAAGAATTGCTTCAACGCTGTAGTCCCGTTAACTTGCAACCATAAATAAGTTTTGTACATTGCACTGCAATCGCAAACGAAAATATTGTACATTAAATCAATTTGTACTGCGACATTACCCCTGTTTTCCAACAAAAATCCTATGTCTTGAATCATGCTTAGTGAAAAATGGGATATCTTGTTATTGGTCAAAATCAAATTGATAGGCCTCACACCCGACGCTAAGAACAGGGGCTTCCACCATGATATCAATAAGTTTGCACTTAAATCCAAGACTTGCAGTAATTTCAAAGGTTTCAGTATTTCTGCGTTGATATAATACAGCTGATTGTTTCTTAATATTAAGTGTGTTAAATTTGGCATCATTTCGAATATATTCTCTTCATCGTAGAAATGTCTGATTCTACAGTTTGCTAAACTTAACACCTTAAGTTCATTCAACCCTTCAAATTGTCCACATGTCAGATTAGCATTAGCGGTGAGAGGATTATTAGCTAAATTCAACATTTCCAGTCGTCGCGTCCATTTAAAGGTCCCATCACCAATATGGTATAGAGTACCATTCTCCATGGATAGAATTCTTAAATTGTCCAACCCTCTAAAGGTGTAATAGAAAATTGATTTAATTCTATTGAATGATAAGTTCAACACTCTCAATTCTTTGCTCTGTATAAAAGTGTCTCTGTCAATTTCGTAAAACATGGGATTCATTGAATTACCCAAGTTATGGGACATATCTAAAAGCAGCAATTGATTTGATAAATGCTTCTGGTGTATACCAGGTAAATTGTTTTCACTCAGTAACAAAATTTTGAGTTTCGGGAACTTTGATGGTTCAAAGGCATTGGAGCCTATTTGTATTGTTTGTACTCTCCTCAAGTCCAACATTTCAATGTTTTCCATTTGAGGAAAGGTATCGTCGTTTATTATTTCGAATTGGTTGCGTGACAGCATCAACCTGGTTATTGTGGTTTGTGCGATTATGCCTAACAAATCGGGAGGCGGCTGTTTCCTGAAACCCATCCCTGACAAATCTAATAGCGTAAGATTCACCCCATTTTCCGCCGTTTTTGTTAGAAATTTCCCAATAATCGTTGAATTAAGATCGTTGTCACCAATGTGTAAGGCTTTCAGCATTGTTAAAGGCAGAAGGCCTCTTGGATGTATAAAATCTATTCTACAAAGATTAATGTCCAGTTTTTTCAATAAAGTTCCCTCCATGGGAGTAAATGCGCTTTCGGGAATTTCTTCCAAATTATTTTCTGATAAGTCTAACGCTTTTAGAGATGGTAGAATGGTGACTTTAAAAGCTGGTGTCAATTGCAGTATATCACTAAAGCCATTATTAACTAGAGTCAAGTTCCTTAGGTTAATCAGTCCTTCGAAAGTCTTTTCGTGGATAGTTTGTAAATTTGTATTATAAGAGACGGATAGTTGCTGCAACATTGTCAAATTTCTAAATGATCCGGGTTCTATATACTTTAGCTTGTGATTCGCTTCAATTTCCAATACTTCTAAATGGTGTAAATCGTCCAAATGCCCTTTGAGTATTTCGACCATAACTGTCGTCCTCACTCGTAGAACTTCACTCTGGACTTTAATCTGAAATAAAATAGATAGTACATTTCGTTAATCGTTCCTTTTCACTTAAAGATTTCCGTGCATATTGCAGAAGTCTTTGTAATTGAACACGCCCGAAGGGGTAGGCATAGGCGATGTAATCACAACCTACTTTTCATTAAACGTCACAGATATTTTCATAATTTTATCTTTATTCAAATTATCCAACAAAATGACAAACGTGTTTCTGATGTTCGCAATTTAGCTTTACATACATACATACATATGCTCACGCCTGTATTCCCCGAAGGGGTAGGCAGAGGTGTTGTAATCACAACACCCACTTTTCACCGAAGATGATTAAGTGCCAACGTGACAGATGGTGAGTCCATCGCCGTCTCAGACACTTTACATACGTCATTGAATTACTTCTCAGAAATATGCAGGTTTCCTCACGATGTTTTCCTTCACCGTAAAGCACGTGGTGTGAAATCACTGTACATAAGCTTTTTGGAAAAACTCATTGGTACAAGCCCCGGTGGGATTCGAACTTGTGTCGCTTGCGTAGCAGACGACTGCTCAAACCAAGGCCACCCACGGCTCTTATTATTCTCTTAACTTTATCTTGTAATTTTGCATTAGTCTCTTATGGAGAGATAACAAAAACTAGTTATACCTTTGTGTTATTGTAGAGCATCATATTTTATGAAAATAATACAGGTAGCTCAATGATATACCTTGATGATAACGTAATGTATCTCACTTAGTTCATGTTCTGTAAATTAATTTGTAATGCAATGGCATCTGGGATTTTTTTCAGTAGGAATTATAAATAAATATGCTCACGCCATCCCAGAAGGTCTCCCGAAGGGGTAAGCAGAGGTGTTGTAACAACACCCACATTTCCCCGAATATGATTAAGTGCCAACGTGACAGAGGGTGAGTCCATCGCCGTCTTAGGCACTATACATACGTCTTTGAATTACTTCTCAGACATATGCAGGTTTCTTCACGATGTTTTCCTTCACCGTAAAGCACGTGATGTGAAATAACTGCACATAAGTTTTTAGAAAAACTCATTAATACAGGCCCCGCTGGGATTCGAACTTGCGTCGCTTGCGTAGCAGGCGACTGCTCTAACCCCAAGGCCATCACGGCTTTTTTTAGCAGGAATTATTACGGCAAATGACAAACAAATCAATTGGTAGGTAGTTAATAATGAATTATTCAGAAGTGGACCTTTCGATGAAATGATACTGGTGAAATTATCACCTAGGTAAAGAAACTAGTTGGTAGTAGGCTTAATAATTAATACTTACTTTGGGAAACCTCACGCATTCATAGTTTCCGAAGCAGACGACGATATTATTATCAGCAGAGGCCCTGCAGATACATCCAGACGTAGGATCCTTTCCCAGTTCAATGGGGAGGTATTCGCTCCTCTCGTCCTTAGAATTGATGTTGTAGTTCATGAGGTCCTCATAATCATTGACCAGTTTGCCCCGGGCGTTCTGAGCATAGCACAACAGCAGCCACAGATATCCCAGTATTTGCATGTCTTCGTCGATGTGTGTCTGCAATGTATTAATATGCGATATCAAATGATAGAAAAAAAATCAACTTTGAGAGCGGTCAAATCATCGGTTCGTCACAATGGGTTTTTAAACCTTAGTAGAAATGCTTACTCTTGTATTCCCCGAAGGGTTTGGTAGATGTATAGTTATAATTGAGACCCATGGAATATGTGGAGACCCTATTGCCATTAACCTTTATTATATATGTACTTCTAATATACAGAGTTGAGACTTTTTAGGCGCACATATTTATCGGCGTGTTTGAAGTCGACATATTCTAATATTAATCACACACACAGCCATTATTAAGCATTTATATTTTCTAAATGTGATAGTACATAACCAAAATACTTTGTATTATATATAATAGTTTTTTAAATGCTTTGTATTTTGCTTATGTAGTATCCTGTTTACTTCAGGTATATTTGAATGTCACCTACGGTCATATGTTTCTTAATCCCCTGTAGTAAGAGTAAGCTGATAAGGGGAGTCGTCATGTTGCCGTCACAGACATACATATCTACACTTGTACATAAAACTGATAAACATGTTGTGATCTTTTCTCTTGCTTCGAAAGTTTGCAGAGAATGGGCAAGAGATAAGGGGAACAGGTATTACTACTGAACGCAATAATAAAAATTTTATATAAATATGTTTTTATTAAGTTTTTAACTTTAATTGAATACAAACAATTATACGGGTATATACAACGAACAGCACTTAAAACGAATTACAATTCCCAAATCGGTGTCTCTCGGGGTCGTGCCAAGAAGGCTGGCAGCATCGGAATGCTGATTCTCTGAGCAAGAAAAGCCCCAACCAGCTTGTCACGAAAGTTATTAAGTTAAATTTTATGATTTCAACAAAGCGAATTAGTCAAGTTTTATTTATAGGTAGCATTTAAAAAGGAAGTGTAATTTATTATCTTGTAAGTCAAGCAGTTTATTTATTCGTATAAATTGAAACGGTTCAAATTTCAAAACCTCAAAATATCTTTATTTGATTAGACTTCAACTAAGTCATCACCATCTCCCTGGCCTTATCCTATACCTTGTTGGGGTCAGCACTTGATTCAAACCGATGTGGCTGATCACCTGATTTTTATACGAAGCGACTGCCATCTGACTTTCGCAACCCCTTTAACGAGGAAAATCTGTGATCTGGTTTAAAACAGTGGTCAGACTATTTTAGGCCTACGACCAACCTGTAACGATTGCCAAAGATAATAAATTGGCTACCTGGACCGACGGCTTAACGTGCTCTCCGAGGCTCGGAGGGAACTCGGGCGGTCACCCATCCAATTACTGGCTAGGGTTATGGTTGCTTAACTTCGCTGATCGAATGATATGCGCAATAGCAACTGTGCCACGAGCTCCTCTTAAACTTTATCTGAATACTAAGCACTATAAGAATCGTCAGAATAACGTGATTATACTGGACTATAAGTGTTTGCCTTCTATTCTTATTATACTACTTATAGATAGAAAAATATTCTATGCACATAGACTTTCCATATCAATCACTAACTTTTCTGGTTTCACTAGGTACCATACTTAGCATTTGGGAATTTCCCAAAATTTTCAAGAGTCAGTTCTAATGTTGTCACCACTGCGCTAAATGTTTCATATAGAATTTGTCTTTTACCAATTCTGTGAACGTGCGATTTCAGGATTAAGATTAGTTATATATACAATATTATTCATATTATACGCATCATGTTAGCAACATGATGTTGGATGCTGCGTTGGGATTCAATTGACATCATACAATTCTTTAACCAAAACGTCTTCCAAATGCTTTGATTTATTGTAATTTATGTACCGGAACACTGCATTTTCAACAATACTCTCTCTGTTTATTGTTGAAATGCAATAACATACAATCTGAACTTTTGGAACACAATAGACTCTTTAAACAGGTGGGACGGCAATTGGTATTATGGGTACTATATTGATATTATGGATAAATTATAACTGTTTACGCCTTCCCAGGTTCTGTTATAACACCCAATTTTAAGCAAAGTTCCAGGCACATACTTCTAGATCCTATAGAACACTAAAGAAATAGACAATTACACTAGTATTTGCACAAACCTGAAATAGTCCTAAGAATCCAAGACGCCAATTTTCACAATCCTACAAGGTTAGCATACACATGACGATTCACTGATCCCATTTGAAATCACATCGCACACAGTTTCAACTTTAAATACGGTTTTATTCTCATATAATCACATAGCTTTTTTTGCTTATAATTCACTTAAAAATGGACAGTTATCTACGCTTCAGTTCGTCTCGTTTGGAGGCTGTGTGTCGACTATGTTTGACTAAGGGTTCTCAAACTCTTGCTGTCATTGGTCCGTTTGATATTTGCAAGTGATAACTAGTTGCGATAACATAGACTCACGGTGATATTCTAATTAGGAAACCGCTACTTGTGTGTTATGTGGAAATATAATGGAGTCTTTTGGGTTCGGATCAGATACATCACCATTTGTATCATTGATTTTAGCTTGTTTATTATCTCTCCTGTCTAACTGTATTTTGAACTCTTTGCTCGTTATTTAATTGTAGAACAGATGGCAGAGATAATACATCTTATCTCACTCGCTAGCTTTAGTGTAATTCAACATCCGAGTGATTTTTTATGAGTCTCTATTACGTTTATCTAGTTTGAGTTTGCGTTGTTAATCTTGAACTTGAACATACAAATCTTTGAATTTAGTATAATGGTTTTGTTATAAGAGAGTACGACATAACATGATCTCGGAATTTAGAATTTGCCAGACTAACTGTTAATAAAATAAGAGATCTTATTGTTCCGTAGAGTGTGAGTGAGCTGACCTTTATAAGGAAGGCATTGCGTGACACCCTTTATGTGGGTCACATTTATTGTTTACAGTACCCGCTTAACATCATTCGGAGTGTACGCTTTAGTATAATAAAAAATGTATGTTTAATATAATTTCGGTAATGACACGTTTGGGAAATGTACCTACTAGTCGTGTCATCATCCATATTTGGTTTAAATGAGAGTCTTTATTATTTACGTCAGTTGTTTGCGGAGCTATCATGGCATATATGTTAGCATTTTTTGTTGATTTTGGCGAAATATAGTAACGATGGTTAGTCGTCTGTCAGTTGAATCGCGGAATTCGGATTTGAATGGTTACTTTGTTCGTGATAATAATGCACTTGATACTTTCAGTCAACTATAGCTTTACATCTGCGATTGCAGTTCTAAACCCTGTTTTGGATTATTGTAAGCACGTCCAGCATGCTCAGTATCTCGTTGATACTGAAGTTCTAAAGTTTGTAGGTAGTCTCCTATCAAGTAGGCAACACGTAGCCAATAATCCCAACACTCGATAGGTACTAATGCTCTTCTAAAAACTTAAGTGCAATTCAAATATGTATGTAGAGAGGCTGAAAAGGATGGAACTCACTGAATGTCACGTCGAAGAGAGATTTTACTTCAGCATAACCCCTTGCAGAACTTGCTGAGAAGAAGTTCAAATGGACAAGTATGTATTGACTGAAAAAGCGATGAACTCACTAAACATGTTTAAGAGAGATGTTACACCACAGACGGCTTTATTTAGGCATATTTTATCACAAGAATTATAAACTTTTTTCAAAGTCGCGTGCCGGTGACCGGCACACGGGTGGGCTCCAAAACATTGTATCGATTTGCTATCAACCAGCGTCGATCAACTCCTTATATTTATTGAAGGTCACTAGATTTCGTCCACGTGGTACTCACTTATTTAAATTACAAATTACCTAAAGTCTCAGGAGAGTCTGCCTTAGAGAGGCAACAGACATTCATGTTATTAAGGATTTTGTACTTTGTTTCTCAGCAGCAATATACTGCTCTACATCGAGTAGTGAGCGATGACGTAGTGATTTGAACTTACTTCAAATGAGTTTGGGCCATCATACTATTTCAGTGCAGACATTGAGAGTTCTTTAGTTTTACCAATAAGATCATTCTTGCCATTTTAATCTTTTTAATCATATGAAAATGCTTTTATTCCATTTAGGCCCTGGTAAGGTTTTTGAATCAAAAGTCGAAGTAGGCCACAGTCTTCCAGACATATCCTATCCAAAGCCACAATGAATGTATATTCCTAATATAATTATCGCCAATCTCTGTTAACTTGTGCTTTCTTAACCTTCCATAGCACGCTTTTCATCATCTTTACAATCACGTTCATCATTCGATCTGGATTCGCTAATTGTGGCGACTCGAAGATTCTCAGAATCGACCAGCTAACCTGTTCTGATGGCCGACCCACTTACACTTCACCTGCTAACTATAACATTATTGATTGCTTTACGATATTTTATCTGCTTCTTTGTGTACTTGCTTCTACCCGCGATTTTGGAGTTTTTATGTGGTTTGTGTGTGTTAGTATGTCCTTCACTTCAGGGCATAATATGATTTTTGGGTTAATATA
This sequence comes from Watsonalla binaria, assembly GCA_929442735.1. NCBI lineage: Eukaryota > Metazoa > Arthropoda > Insecta > Lepidoptera > Drepanidae > Watsonalla > Watsonalla binaria. Next base: position 10,259,961 of record OV838933.1, read on the forward strand.
TATAGACTTTTATTCCAACAAACAGTGACATTACCAATTTATTATTGTATAAGATGACGTAAAATGTACTTCAAGATGTCTGCTGAGTTTCTTGACGGTTCTTTTCAGTAGTTTCTGAACCAGTGCTCATTTTCTACATATGCATAAATGCCGTACCTGAGACTAATATTTTGTTTTCTTAACAAAGAACAAGCTGAAAATGTTAAGATTGATTCATTGATTGATGATTGAAATAGGTAAAAGTAGAATTCTAGAATAACGCTTTAATAATTAAAAAGACTGAAATATATTATGTAGTATGAATGGTTTGATAATTTATAGTGGTGAAGGCAGTGCCGCGGATAAGTTCCGTATGAGCTCGTCCATCTGCACCAGGTTGATCTTGGCCTGTCGGGAGAGTGTCCCTTCGGGGAGCACCGCTGGTTCGTGGCGTAGCAGGAACGCTGATTCTGCCAGGATCTCACGCGATTCCTGGAATAAAAAATATTTCACTGTTTTAAAATGGATATTAAAGTGGCATCTCTTATATCGATTGATCAATGATGATTTTACTATTGTTATCAAATCTATACAAATAAATACAAATTTGTAAGCTACTAAATGCCTATGAAATACGGGACCTTAAACAAACACTTTATAAAAAAAAACTGTCTGTCTGACCAATTTTAACTTTCACTGGCAGATAGTTAATGTAACATGGAATAACTAAGGCTACATTTGCTTAAAAAAAATCAGGGTTCTGCGGGCCATCCATGAAATTAAATCTACGTGAGTGAAACCTCGGGTCACAGCTAGCTTCCATAAAATCGGTATGCGATGTCTCAAAGTTGGTACATCATTTATATTAATTATATAAATTATGTACCAACTTTGAGACATCGCTTAACCTATACATTTCATGAGACCAATAAAATGTGTATTCCAGCGTCTAGCTACAATGACTGTAACATTTGAAAGAACTCCACCAAATTTCAAAGATCGAATTGGACAAAAATACAAGAAGCGATATTTGTAAAAAAAAATTTCTCTCATTGTTAATCCACGCAAAGCCGCAATAAATTACCATAACAATACAATACAATCTAAAAGTGTAATTAGTGTCCGAAATTCGGGTGCGAAGTGGAGCGCGCTAGTTGCCCACAGCCGTATCGTATACTAATACTATTTATACCGTACGGACAGCAAAAGTAGTGTTCTATACTGAAGCTTAAGGCGACATCGACAATGGAGAAATTGCAAACAAAATATGTTAATGTCCTAATTAGACCTTTTTTACATAACATGGTAATGAACTTACATATCATACTGTTTAATTGTTTATGCCAGTTGAGATTCCTACCGACTCTTCTCAGAAGGCTAGTTTCAGTACCGGTGGTCAATTCATCGAGTTCATAAGTGCCTTACCAGGTCCTAAACTGAATATACGTGCACATTTATTCATTAGCTTTTCCACCTCATTTTCCATTGGTCCTTCGAGCCGGATTACTTTTCCTGCTGATCGTACTAGAATCGTGTCTTACACGTGTTTCGACACTGAAGCGATTAAGTGCCAGTTGTAACAATATAATAGGTTGGCAAACTGAAAAATGCTAGTTAACGGACGATTTTAGAATTCAACGAGATAAGATAAGATTACACTAATTTTGCATTTTACAATAATATTGTTTCTGGGAATGTGGTTAAAGTATTAGGTACTTTTTAAGTTTTGTTCAGCCGTTTCAGACATTAGCTGTTATGTTAAACAAAAATTATGTAAGTGTGTATAATATACTGTTTATAAGCATTTAGTGTAAAGCTGCTAATTGAGAATTACAAACACACATTTTAATTTCGTTTATTTATAAATATAGATTTCAAGAGCGATCCAGCAATAGGTAGGTATCGATGATGATGTTAATCACAAAAATAACTACGAGGCTGTGTTCCAACATTTAAGATCTGATAATCTGACTAACGCTCCGATTGAGTCTATACTAGTATATAAAGCGGAAGAGTTTATTCTCTTGAACGCGCTTATCTGAGGTCCTAAACTACTGGTCCGATTTGGAAAAATTTCAGTGTTAGATAACCCTCATCATCAAAATCAAATCATCGCGCTAAGACCAATCTCGGGTTAAAGTTAGCAATAACCTAAAGTAACTATTCCACGCGAACGAAGTCGGGCAGAAGCAAGTAAGTACCTTAATAAAGTCAGTCAATAAGTGTTAGTGACTCAGGTAGTAAAGTGCCACCAGTATAAGAAGGGTTACGTAAGAAGATGCAAAGATACCGGTTTTATTCATATTTGCAGATGACCCTACATCGAGTCATGGACTGTGGGTGGACCACCACGTGTGGACCTCTCGTACATATATGGCTATTCCAAGACACGTGTTTTAACCGCTCTTATACTTACTGTATCACTATTAATTGATCTATTTGTTGAATAACTGATTGCGGTGACCCTTTGCGCGGTTTGGCTATGAACTAATCTATTTAAAAAAAGTATTTAGGAACAAATATGTCTTTACTGGAGAAACATTTATGATGTCTAGGAATTAGGATAATTAGCCTCTATCAAATACGCTCAAACAGATCTTACACGCCTTGTAAATGAAAAAATCAAGGCATCAAACGAGAATTCAAGTATCTCAACTCATGATGATAATGTAGCTCATGATGTTGATGCAGCTCGTGATGATGGCGAAACTCATGATTATGATTCAATTCGTGATGATGCTGATGGTACTAACCGTGATATACCCCAGCAGGACCATAGGCCCATCAGTAAGAGACTTCCGTCGCCCAGTCTCCGCCACCGCCGCGTGAAGTTCGAATAGAATGGAACCCCGAAGACGATTCTCAGCTGCAATTCAAAAAAATCTATTATTCAAGAAGCGCAGTGATGGCCGAGTGGATTAAGCAGTCGCCTGCAACGTAAGCGACGCAAATTCTAATTTCAACAGTAAGCTCGCGGGAAATATAATGAGTTTTCTCCAAACTCTACCACGTGATTCACAGTCCATGAACTTTACGGTGAAAGACAACATCGTGTGCTGGATATATGTCCCAGAAGAAAATCATAGTATTAGTGCCCGAGACGATAATAGACCCCTCATCTGTTTGTCACTTAATAGTTTAGAAATTTATAAAAGTATTAAACGAAAATTAGTTGTGGAAACACGCGTACCGACGCCTCTGGAGATACTTCTAAGAAGGTATGATATACTTGTAAAAAACAAATCTTACCTGGCGCTAAGATCTCAAGTAAGTCGTTGAGTTTCCTACAAAGCTGTGTCTTAAGTAGTAGTCTGTCATCGGTGACCACAGCCAGACCCTCCTCCTGGTCCTGGCCTATCATCTGGGCCAGCGCAAGGCCAACGTCCGACATGTAAAAGTGGGACGGGTGAAGGTACGAGCTGCAGTGGTTTATGAACCTACGAAGAAATAAGCAAGGGTTATAAAACGAAAAGAAAGTTCAGGACTCGAATGGAAGTTCTTTGTTTTTTATCTATGGTACGGGGGTTTGTCACACCATGAGCACGTGTGAAGTTTCCCATCAGAGACGGCAACAGACAGGTGATCACGATTTGTTATGATAGCTGCGTTTTTTATGAAAAGTGAGACCTGTAGGCCTAGACAAAGTAATATTCTCTTGCGCTTGCGCTGATGGAAACAATAAAAAATATATGGAAATTACATAATTCAGTCACGTGCCATATATCATTCGCGTACATTTTGTATCGTAACAGGCGTGAGGATAGTGTTACGTTGCCTACAGGCCCTGTTTGCAACAAGGAGCCTTGGGATAGATACCTTTCGCATGCATCGGCATCTCCCTTCGGCATCGCGCTGAGTTCCCTCCCGATATCTTGCAACAACTGCTGGATGATAACATCAGAGACTTGGTCCTTGCAACTGTTGCAGATCCAAAACTTATTGTCCAAATTCCTAGTCTCCGGTTTTGGGTTCTTTGTCTTGTGCAGGATTGGCTGAATGAAGGTTTCAGCTAACAGATAGCCTTTGCAGTCTCTGAAAATGTGAGTGTTTTTTGCAATTTTTTCTGAGATTATATTCAGTGTGCCTGCTTTTATTGGCCACATGTTGAAATAATGACTTCGTAAAGTATTTCACAGATTGGAATCGAAGTGGCTACTACAAATAAACTTTTAGACCTTCAGGTCGAATAATGAGCTTGCTGAAATTATTTCAAGTACAGCATGGTGATCTTTATGAAGGTTGTGAAGAGACTTTTGTGGAATCGGAAATAGGTAATGCCCATAGTGTTGCAAAGACTACATCAAAACTACGACAAAATATGCTCAAAAATCAAGTTCAAAGATTAAAAGTGCACTTACTTCTTCTTACACTTAACACTACTGTACATGGTTCCCAGTTCAGTGACGTCAGAACATCTATCGCAGGTGCATTCGAAGAACTTGGAGTCGGCAAGGTGGTGACGCCTGGCTTCAGTGCCCCACATGGGGTCTGTGTAGCACACGGTGATATGAGACCCCGTAGGGATAGGGAGACCGGCGCTTAAGATCTTGAAATACAAAAAGGGATATATAAAGTTGAAACTGCATGTAAAGAGACAAATGTTGGGAATGCTTTCTAGAAATTATATTCTGACTGTATAATATTCACGATAGCTGAATAGATGATAACGAAATAAGAACTTAGTGGAGTAATTTACACTTTGAACACACTTACTGAAGGTGAAGGTACTTGTAAACGTATATATTGATGTTCTTCGAGTTAAAAAGAACGTTTTGAAATCTAACAAAAGCCTTAAACTTAAATAATGGACTCACAATAGAAGAAAATACTTACAATGTCACCATCGGACGTAAAGCTCTTATTGCAGTTGGCACGGCAGTTGTGCTCAACCATGGATATGCGGTCATACACTGCCACATAGTCGGGCTCCATTAGCGGCACTTCATGGCTATTGATCTTGAAATATAACAAAGCAGAGTTTAAATATAGGTAACCTTTACAGTCAGTTAGGAGCAGTCCAGGAACAAATCTTTTGATGATTACGATGAAATAAGCGGATACAGAAGAGGTGTGGTGACCGATCACGTATACGTCATTCACGTCATTTACCGAAAATTTTCAAAACTTCAATTCGACGATATTTTATTTGACAGTCAAAATAAGTATTCAGATCGATAACACTAACGCTGAATAGAGTCACTTCTATCATTCATTCATTCATCTTATTTCGAAAAATAGGCCTATCTAAGAATTACCTGCAAGATGCCGCAGCATCTCATAATCTCTTCTTCGCTGAAAACCCCTTCCAGCTTGAAGAAGCTCCATATGAAGTTCATCACCATTTTCTTGTCATTGTTCCACTTGTCTGTGCCAACCCTGTCTTCGCAGTGTGACTGCAATGCTTGCAATTTGGACCACAGCTGCGGGTTGTGGTCCCGCTGATACAGACACCGCAAGGTTGTGATGCATTGGTAGTTTGGGTGTGGCATCCCAAAATTGTTGATGTTTGCCTGTTGGTATTATGAAAAACATACAAACATATGCTCACGTTTGCATCACAGGCTAAGAAATATGTCTCTTAAGTAGGGACACTCCAGTCGTCCCTTAAAGCTTTTCGCCCTGCATCCTTTACATACATATGCTCACGCCTGTATTCACCAAAGGGGCAGGCAGAGGTGTTGTAATCACAACACCCACTTTTCACTGAAGATGATTAAGTGTCAACGTTACAGATGGTGAGTCCATCGCCGTCTCAGACACTTTATATACGTCATTGAATTACTTCTCAGAAATATGCAGATTTCGTCACGATGTTATCCTTGACCGTAAAGCACGAGGTGTGAAATCACTGTACATAAGTTTTTTAGAAAAACTCATTGGTACAGGCCCCGCTGGGATTCGAACTTGTGTCGCTTGCGTAGCAGGCGACTGCTCAAACCTCAAGGCCACCACGGCTATTTTTATATCCTTTACAAGTCTAATAATAATGATCCATATCGTATCAGACATTTATGCTGGTTCCATTCTGATGTATTATGCCTTAGAAAACAAAAGTCCATTATGTCACGTTGGAATCTCTAAACGTGTTCAAACCGACAGATATAGCCTGTTTTCTTTCGCTAAGCCGCATATAATACTTGTGCCTGTAATATTTTTTTATCTTAATATCTTCGGTGACAAAGGGCAAATGTACTAGGGCTAGTTTACCTTTTCTCCTCTCTTCTCTGTGTAGTGACACTCAGGTATGTGCACATCCTTGCTGGTGCACTTTTCAGAGCAGAATGGCCAGCCGCACTTTTGACAAGTCACCACCTTACCATCTTCCAGCAATTTGTAGCACCCCAGGCACACTGGTGGAGTAATCTGCAATATGTTTTAAAAAGGTTAGTTACGACATTAGGCCTGCCAAAATTTTATATTAAATTGAATTTTATCATCATCATCATCACCCTCCTGCCCCTATCCCACTTTCTGTGGTCGACGCAATGTGTTCCTCTAATCCTTTCCGCTCTATCACCCGCCATATATGTACTCACCCATATTCTAGATATATCATTAAATAGCATTTCATCGCAAGGAAATTAAGGATCACTTCGCAATTTATCCAATGAAAAAGTTATGTGTTTTTCGAAGAAACTAAGTAGTTCGTGAGAACTTCGGATCGCATCTGTCGTCAATTAGATCACTAACCTGAGCCGGTCCAGTAATAATGGGCGCCTCTTTAATGACGATGTCTCCAGGTTTGATGTCCCTGGTGGCTTCCAAGTACCTCCCAACCTTGGGGTCTTCCTTCACCTTGGCTGGGCTGCACTGGGCCTTATGCTGCTTCCAGTCTTGTTTCTGATGGTCCTTCGAGCAGTAATGTACGTTCTGGCATCCAGAACACTTGTGGATTGTTGGAGACAGACACACTGTGCATGACCCTTGGTCTTTCATCTTTCTGGAATTTAAAACGTCCTATTAAGTTAGACCATTTTGTTCTAACTGTGTTGTTATTACTACCGCTTACCGTTTTTCTGATAGTCAACCATATGTATAGGTGTTAGTGAAGATCTATCGTAATCGCACAATGTCGTTGTACTGAAATTAATTTCGTTTATCCCTTTCTTGTCTTTACTTATATTATAACGGGGAAATAATTATTTATTTGTTTGTAACTGTTAGGCTTCAAAATTATTGGACCATGTTAAATTCTTTCGCTAAAAGAATGCAATGTGCTATACGCTGTGAGTATCATAGGCTGTTTTGTTAATCGAGGTTAATCAGGGATCCGCAATACGTGGGCAAATCCGCGAAGGATGCTAGTAGGTAAAAGTAAATTCTACTTCTAAGTATTTTTTTTAATTAGGTAAGTATGTTTATCAGGTATTTTTGAAAATTATCTGCCAATGGTGCCAATAAATATAATTAGTTAGTAGTGTTGGCCCTGGTAAAACTGGTGAGCTAAAATAGATCAGAATATATTGATTTTAAAGTTAACACATCTATTTTGTACGACTCGATCGACGATCGAGGTGAGTGGAAATTTCTTTCATTAGAATATGGTTCGAGAAATGTCTAAATTATATGAACAGATACTTACATTATTGTAACTCACACTTTGGTAAATGGTTATGAAAGCAGCTAGATTAAACTATACGAAGTAATAATTACAGAATATAAAGTAGTAATATTTTTTCACAAAAATACATAAGTAACTGAAACCGGGTCGGTCCCGGCGCGTGCGCAGCGTTCCCGGTGTAAAAATAAATTCCCCAAGAGCAACGTGAAACTTTATACGTATGTATTGTTATTGTAAAGTAGCTATATGCTGTAGACTTTTCTCGCTGATTCTCAAATATAGGTCACCGTGTGACGTAACCTTACCACCCCTCATGTTGTAAAAAAATATTCCTTTACATTATCTTGGTAATTAAGGGATTTTTCTAATAATATTTTATTAAATGTATTTTATTGTCAGGAAATCGTTTTTTTTAATTGTTCATTGACTCAATGGTTACTGAAGCTTTCTGATAAAATTTCTACATCTAATTTTCTCTATGGAAATCGAATAAATATTCACTAGTATGTCTGTGAAGATAAATCTCGAACATATCTATTAGGAATTCATAATGTATCCAAGAACTTTTTAAATAGCGACATCTTGTGAACATGGTAAGAACTAACTCTCTTTGAATAATATCGTATAGATCACAAAAGATGGCGTAGTAGTTATTTAAATTGCTTTAATATTTACAATTTTGTCTCATTTTTTTTAACTACACAGGCTCCTTAGAATGTTGTGAGTTCCTGGGGGTTTTGAACCGACGGCATGTATTTATTTATTGTATTTCACCAAGCTTTTTGCCAAATTATAACTGTTTAGTTTGCGAAGTTTATATTCAAGTTTCCCCACCTGTTTTATATATTTTATAAATGCGCCACGCGGATTTTTCCGCGTAGACTTACTTTCATGGATGGCCCGAGGAACCTTAATGTTCTTTTAAATATAAGTAGCCTAAGTTACTCCTTGTAACATTTAGTTAATAACGGTTCAGCCGTTTCAGAGATTCGCCGGAACAAACAGACAGACAGACAAACAGAGATGGCTGATGAAAGTATAAAATAGAAGGTAATTAATTTAGTTTTTTTTTAAATGAAAAACATAATCTGTTAATAATAATTATTTGTTATACTTTAAATTTACAATATTATTAGTGCCTAAAAAATATTACAAAAATATTAACTCACAAAATGTATAATGTCTTTTAGTGGAAGGAATGAGTAAACAATTTTATATTTAATATAAAAATATATCAAACAATTTTAAGAAGAAGAAAGATAAGGCACAGGTACTTAAGTATATAGGTTCCCTTATGAAAATAAAAACTAGTAAAATAGTAAATTAGTAACTTTAGTGCTAAACATCGCAATAAAATAGATCCTAAGAAAATACATTATTTTCCAATCATATTGAGATCTCTAGGCATACGTGAGTCAAGCTAAAACAATACATTTTCGTATACGTATTTCTCACTTTTTATGTGGTTTGGTAACAAAATAATTAAAAATGGCTTTTTTGAATGCTTTCTCATAGCAAATGCTAAATAAATATATTTTGTACAATATTTTTATTAAACATGGTATGTAGTTAATCATATATAGTTCAAGGTAAATAGTTCATCAATCCATATTCAGTAATTATATATAATTACTTATACCTATGATTCTAGAGTAGGTTAATTGTAAAAAAATATCTTAACTGTAACAATAATTGTTGGATTCATTATTCATAATAATATTACGCCTGTAAAAGGTTAAATTTACTTTAATATCTGTGATTTTACAATAAATACTATCTGAGTCTGAATCCATCGGGATATTGCAAATCACACACAATCCCGGGAAGATTTCCCCGTCAACGAATCCTGAATTCGCACTAGTTTCAGAATTCGATCCAACCTTTTTAATTGACATAAATGAATTAACTCTCCTATCGTTATTTCAGGAATCCTAAACCAATAACAGAATATTTGTTAAAATCTCAACCAATCCCCGTTAGCACATTGGTTTCCTCTCATGAGATCTTCCCAATAATCTGTTCCCAAGTCCTGATCTTCTTGAGAGCGTCTCTCGCTGCAGCTGCCATGAGCCCTTCTGAAGACTTCACCGGCTCAAAGCCAAGTATCAGTGCTGACTCCGTCAAGTAGCCTACGATCTGAAACATGCCAACATTATCATCATCGTGCACCCTTATTAGAGTAACTTCAGAAGAAACTTCACTCAGAAGCACATCAAATCAGGCACCTTTCACCATGGCATTTTCCTGCACCGTAAAGTTCGGTGTGAGTGTTATGATACATAGAGGGACCGGTGTTTCAAGCATCATATTCCCAGGATTAAAGGTTTTTGGTGTTTACGTCTATCTGCTTACCTCCTTAAGACGGTTTCTCAGACTGTCCCTAGTGATAGCTTTCTTCTCAAAGTCTCTCGTAGTCAGAATCATGAGAGGCGCGTGTAGCTCGTACAGTGTCACTCCTGGAACAAATAATCCAGCACCATGTGTTAGTAAGTATTAGTTTTAATTGTGGTAGAGATTTGGAGTATGCTGAAAAGTTTTTGATGAAATTTTTGAAGCTCAAGATAATGAAACAGCTAGTTGCTTGGACATTGCAATATTGTAATCAATAATTGCACATTAAATTGTAACAAATTCTCACCTCTCAACCTGGAATACCCAGGCTCGATAGCGTCGAATACCTTCATTAGATCCCTGCATATGTCTATCTTCCTGTTTAGCTCCAGGTCCGGCATCTCATGTATCATGTAATTGGTGACCTTCCCGTACAGCTGACTGAGGGAGTGCTTCGCTGACAGGCACAAGTAGTGAGCTGAGTGAAGGACGTTCCTGTACTTGTGTAGGAAGTTTTCATAGCCTGGCACATCGTTGGCATCTATGAGCTCGAACTCATCTGTTAGCCTAGAAGTTGGGATAATTTTAACTGAGTCCTGACTATCGTGTGATAGGTGTTCTTTAACACATGGGGTATTTTTTGTTCTCCATTTATATTCCTGGGTCGACTCAAGCTAAACACAAAATATCCTATATATGTCTTGTTGCGAGAATCGGGCTCACGACACTGATGAATGCGTATGTGGGTATTATTATTCTATGTACGAGTATACTATCCACTAGACCACTGAGCATTATTTAATTAAGAAAAAAGTCATCCAGATAAATAAAGCTACATTTTTAAAATTTATAAATATCTCACCTCTTTAACAACAGTTGCACCGCCGCAGCAGGCATGATGTAGCTGCAGCCGTTGTCGATGCACCGCCATATAGCTTTAGGGTCGAGAGGGCTGGTGGGCAATACTCTGCCAGCACATTTGGGACATCTGAACGCACTTGCATACGTTCCCAGCTCTGTAGGGTCTGAGCAACGTTTGCACGAACAGTCGAAGAATTTGCTATGGTTCAGATGTTCGCGGCGCTTGAGGGTACCCTAAATATGAAGATTGCAATAAAAACATTTTTGGTTCACAGAATAATGCTGCGGTTTTAAAAATATAAAATTTTAAAATAAATCCAAACATTCTCAAAATAGTTAGCTTTCTCATCTCTAAAAGTTCGTGTTCTAAAAGTTAGACAACGCATAGTATTTTTAATCAGAAATCCAGTTGCATCTATGTACCTGTAAAGTATAAGCATAACAAAGCGAGATGAGATCCCCAGCGCTGTGAGGCACGGAAGCCCTGATGGTAAGCGGTCTCCCAGGCACGCGTTCAGCATCAGTGTGGGTGGTGGATGGAGTGCAATCGTGTGCTAGGAGGTACGCCCGGTCGTACAGAGCTCGTGCGTTTGCGCCGCTACCTCCCACTTCGAAGGCGTTTACCTGGAAAAGGTATAAGGTGTATCAGAAAATATTTGCTTGAGCATAAACGCAATTTCGCAAGGACTACTGGCGTCACTATATATCTTTAGTTGCTATAATACAGTAAGGTTCTTTATACAAAAGAAGTTTTATTTATCTAAAAGTTCTTCTCTAAATATATACTAGCTGTGCCTCGCAAATGTTGTATTTCCTTTTTTTTCCGGGTTGATCACCCTTGTCATTTAGGTGTTCGCCGATTCTCAGATCCGACACAAATTTCAGGTCAAAATGGACAAATTGGTCCAGCCGTGTCGGAGTTTGGTAACAAGCACCGCGACACGAGTTTTTTTTACATAATATTTACCTCCAAAATCCCACAAACAGTGTGTATCTCTTCAGGGTCATACTCCAGCCCCCAGGCCCTCATCCTCTGAACTACGTGTTTCTCATTCACAGGCCAGATGTCGCCTCGGGCGCGTCGGATCCCGTTGTGAGCTTCCATCTTCGACAGCGTTGTCCACTTCTGAGGGTGTGCTTTTTTTAGGAGAAGGCATCTGAAAAGGCATACATGTGCTGTTGAATTTCTTCTTCATTCATTATCTTATCGTTGCCGATTCGAGTGTTTCCCAAGATGGATATTGGAAATACATAGTGCCTCTTCCTTGTAATCTGCCTCGGGTTGGAGACTAGGAATATATTTTTTTCTTCCTAGCTTCTAAACTGTACTGAATAGGCTACAGTCAAATTCGGGTATTGTATTCATGTAGGTTTGTATGTTGCACCTCACTAAAAAATTAAATAGCAGTGTAAGGGGTTTTGTACCGACAGTTCGCCAGTTATGTTTAAGTCCCGTGTAATAGTGGGGCCTGTTGCCATGACTTAGTATAATTGATGTGTATATTCGCATTGAATAATTTGTCTGTACCTTAAAGGCATCAAAGCTTGATAAGAGTCCTTGAGATCTTCGATGTTGTTGTAGTCCGGGGGCAGTTTGTTGAGTGTGTCGCACTCGTAGGTGGAGTGTCCGGTGTACTTGCCCAGGCCGGGGCAGGAGCTGCTGCATACCGGCCACTTGCAGCCTACGCATCTGTAACATTTCATAACGATCGTAAGATATTATACTTATAGTCTCAGCTTAACGCAATGTTCTGCTGAGCTGCGATATTTTAATGCTCGTTTGTGTTAAAGTCAATATTTTATCTTTTTGCAAAAGCCTCAACCCCTTGCTAAGAAAATCCTAGGTTTGACAGCTCTCGTCTTTTTTTGCGATACGGATTAAAAAAGAGATTTACATAGACTTAGTTCTTATTTGGTCTGGTTTTTGTTCAGAGATAAGAGTCAACAGAGGTCTATCAAGGTAACTGATTATAATAACTCACTTGACAAGAGTGGAATCATCAAGCTCCCTGTAGCACCCGAGGCAGATCAGCCCGCAGCCAGTGCACGGCCCCACGGCCAGAGCTGGCTCCTCGATGATCACCTCGCCCGCCACGATGGCACGTGTTGCCACTATGTACCTTTCAATTGATTAAGATACTTATGTAAGTAGTATAGGATACATCATATAACACAATCCATAATTATGTATTAAGGAATTATATTTAGGTTTTGTTCCACGAATAATTATCAAGGCCCAAACATGGCGCTTGGACTACTGTCCAAGCGCGGGTTGAAGTCTTCAAAAATGCTCCAGCTGTTTCGGAAATTTGGCGGTACAAATATAAAGTCAAAACGTTTTTTAAATGAATTCCGTTTAGAATAAACTATTTCTGATCAAAGTATGTGTATCCCGGTCGTTACAAGCGTCACGAATCATGATAGCCGTGGCTCTGAATTATCAATTTACATGTGAGTATACTCGTAAATTTGTATTGTACGAGATATCTATACATCTATTTACAGATAAATAAAATTGAAATGTCAATTTCAAATTAACAGTTTTTCTCTAAATGCATAAGAAAATATAGGCAGTACTCAAATAAAAAAAAAAATTGTGCTCTGTTGGTTCCGGCTAATCTCCGCAACCGCTAGACCAATTTCAACGGGACTTCCACTCGCAGATAGTCAATGTTACAAAGAATAACCTGGCTAATTTGATTTTAAGAAAATCATTAGATATCCGCTGGCCACCCATGAATTTAAGTCTATGCGGGTTATACCGCGGGGCTCGGCTAGTTTCCAATATATCTGATTAAAGTATGGGCTAATATTATTCCAGAGGTTTTTCATGGCGTATAATATGAGCTCAAACATAAACAATCCGAAACATCAAACAGAAATTATTTTTGAATACTCATAAAATTCTGATTTTTAAATAGATCACTTTTTAAAAAGTCCTCCCTATCTAGAGTAGGTACCTGAGAAGTGTTTCAATTCAGCATTTTCAAATTTCTTGGTCAAACGGTGTAGACCGTGGGTTATGTCAATCTCAGGATAATCAACAAGGTATTGTTTTTATAGTTGGTATGTTATCTATTTTTCATTTCCCTAGGAAATGTAAGCATGAAATGTATTGATAGTTCAGAAGTGTCCTACCTGCCCATAACATCGGATTCCTTAACTTCGAAACAGCATTTCACCGGAGCGACAGGGACAGTTTCTTCAATATGCCCGTTCTCTTTACTCTCCTGCACCTCAGATATGTTCTCCTTATTGCGCCCTCCATCTCCCTTTCCCCTCTTCCTTTGCTGTGGGAACACATCACCGTTAAAATAACCGTTATAATCAACACTTAAAATTTCTGGAAAATTAGGAATCTTACACAAAATATGCATCGTAACATCAGCTCTATGTAAACAAACAAATAAAGGTGGGTTGACTTTTTTTTATGAATGAACGCGTCTCCTGAATCAACGAGAAATGTATACTGAAATGACGTATGGAAATTATGAATGGGATTTCGGTTGGTGGAGGCGGTGCGGTGTCTAGGTGTATTTTTGTTCACCACTTGACTCGTGCCAATGGCTCGATGTAAAAATCTGTTTCATAACCCTGCCAATGATATGTGCGGCCCTGAAGTTGGCTAGGTTAAGGTTCACGTACATCGGATTTTGGAGATTTATTCTATTTAATCATAAAAAGCTTTTGGCAGTAACAACTTCATATGTCAACAACTCTTGTCTTGTATGATATTTAAAGACAATAACACCTATTTCTTTGGCTGATGTCTTGCGTATTCAAGGGCGCCATTGAATGTCTCCGGGTTCTGGACACCGTAACATTTGGCACTATTGGCACCAAATGAAAGCAACTGTAATGATGCGTGCCAAACACCATGCCCACACCTTCGTTTGCAAATGTCAAGCATGTCATAACTTACGTAGTGCCTTTAAACTGCTACATTATTTTGTCTTCTGGTCTCGGTCTATTTCTATATTCAGATATTAAAATAGAAACTGATAACATAAAAGTTTTTAAACCAATGTTCGAATATGTTGCTAATTTAGAATATATCAGTTTAGCTTCTGACGTTACATCAACCGTAATCGTGCTGATACAAGCAATATTATAAGTATTATAAGTATCTAGAGCAGTGAATCTCTACCTTAGTATGAATGTTTGTTTAGATATTGGCATCTAAACCGCAGTTTATATCTCACTCCAATTCAGCACATAACTCTATGAGATGAAGCCAATTCAAAATAACATTAAGGCAATATATCATCCTGCAGAGCTCTATATTTAAATGGCGAAAATTTTATCGATCGTTAATCTATCGTACCTTTAAACTAATTCTAGGTTCCAAGGTTCGATGTAACATAATCATGCTTGATTTTCTGGTAATCTTTAATAATGTAAATGACATAACGTACATTCCATCGGTATTTTTGTCACTCCAATGTTCCTATTATTCTTGGCAGTCTTTTGTTTTAACTGGCGTTCTTTTAATTGTCTACCAAATGATAGTGAAGCCATTATTCCTACGAATTGGATCGTGTTCAAATGCTTTTATATCTAGATGTATTTCTTTTACGTTATGATGCGTTTGATAATTGGTTCTATCCACTGTATCATATTTTTGAACAAATTGAGTTGATTGAGTATGTAGGAATTCTGAATTGGTCAGCACATTGAATTCTTATCGATTATAGGGATTTCATGAAAAAGAAATCTTTTAAAGCATCTTAAATGTAATAAAAAACGGCAAAACAAACGGTTTTTTTTACATTTGTATTTTATAAATTGGGTTCTTTGATCAATGATGATTGAGCAACTCATATCCGTGCTTTGCTATCATTCATATAATCAGTTACATTCAATATAGTATGCATTTTGATAAGGTTTTTGTTTGAAAAAGAAATAAGAGTAAATCTTAAAAAAAAATCCTGCTGATCGGAAATATTTCTGAACATCTTGGGTTCATCTTAACTTTAGTGGTATCAGATCGAATGAGGAAAAAATACTACACAAAATGAAGATTTTGATGATGATGATACATATACTGACTCAATGTGGTCTAGTGATGTTTCTCTATTCGACAATATTAATCATAACGCTTCGGAATCTAAATGTGTCGAAATGATTTTGATTCGAAATAGTATTATTTCAGTATAGTACAGCTTGATTGTATTTCGCCTGGTATTTTTTACCACCATTAGTTCCTCTGGCACACTGCCATTGTAATTTACGATCGAAGTTTTATCATCTCTGTCAACTAGAACTGCGTCCCCGTCTCGTGAGGCACTCTTGATGGATGCCTCATCTATAGTATTGTCTTCATTAAATAGGCTTATATTTAGTCAAAAATAAAATACATAAATATGCTCACGCCATCCCAGAAGGATCCCCGAATGGGTAAGCAGAGGCGTTGTAACAACAACACCCACATTTCACCAAATATGATAAAGTGCCAAAGTGATAGAGGGTGAGTCCATCGCCGTCTCAGGCACTATACATACGTCTTAGAAATACTTCTCAGACATATGCAGGTTTCCTCACGATGTTTTCCTTCACCTTAAAGCACGTGGTGTGAAATCACTGCACATAAGTTTTTTAGAAAAACTCATTGGTACAGGCCCCGCTGAAATTCTTGCGTCGCTTGCGTAGCAGGCGACTACTCAAGCCCCGAGGCCACCACGGCTCCATTTCTATTTAGTCAATTATCTGAACAAAAGAAGAGAAGTTATTCAAAAGACTACAGACACAGTATGTATTGTGCCTGAAACGGTGATAGACTCACCATCTTGCCCGTTGGCACTTAATCATCTTCGGTGAAAAGTGGGTGTTGTTATTAAAACAATTTTCGGAGAATACAGGCGTGAGCATATGTACGTATTTATTTTGAAATAAATTTGGAGTTTGATAATTGCACTTGTCCGCTTGTTACTACATCAAAAAAAAAAGCCTTTGTAACTCATTCCATTTTCATTCATTTAAAGTATGGTCCAGTTGTACTTGATATTTAAACATCCCTACAAAAAAAATACAATAACTTCTCTTTGCAATATCAGTTATAGTACAGTCTGTGGGCAAGCTGCCCAATGCACAACAAATAAAGAGTATTACTTCGCTGAATGGCGTATCACAGCATATCCCTGGATCTAGACAAACGCCAGCTTCTATGCACCGAGTGCATTTATTACATGATTCATCGCAGGTCCATGAAACAAAGTGAACGCCTCTACGTATGCCAGGTATGCGACTGAGTGATTTGATAAGTCACCTGCTATGCAAAAAACTCACGTGCTGAGATGTCACACCACTCACACATTATGTCTGAGAAGAAAAATTACGTATGGGCAGTGCCTTAGATAAGACTCATCATAGGTCACGTTTTTTGTGTCACCCAATCTTTGGTGAAAATTGTATGTTCTAAACATGTCTGCCTTTTTTTATTGAAGGGAGGAAAACCTTCAAAAGGTCCCCGACCGCCAGGATGGATAAGAGACACAGGTTGGTGTATGTGGGATTTTTACCGCACTAAAACCCTGGTGGCCATCCTCCGTGCTTAGCAGGTACTTTGATAGATCATACCGGTTTCCCCCCACACTTCGCCGGGGCACATCCCCGGGGCAGCTGTATCGCCGTCCCTGCAGACCTCGCTGTGCAAGGCAGCGCGAACTAAATCGCGCTACCACCTTCCCGGGCCCGCGGCTCTGCGAACAAGGCTCCCACCCAGACTACCGCCAGCAGGTTGGGTGAAATTACGGCTGCCTACCCCAATGGGGAACCTCCTAAGAAGGCTTGCGCTCTGAATGTCGTAAAGAGAACCAGAAGCACGCATTATATTCATCCGATGTCGTAGTGAGAATATTTTTTTTAAATTCAGTCTTAACAAATCCCAGTAGCAGAAAATAATATTCTAGTTTCAAACAGAGTGTTTTAGGATTTCCTTAATAAACATGGTGTGTTTATTTAAACCCAAAGGCGTAGGATCTCCTCCCGTGATCGATGAATCGACCGTTGAATATGCGTCAGAATCTCTACGCGGTTTTGTTAAGCCAATACTGAGCCCACACTTAGTAAATGGTGTTATTATAGAAATTCATAGAACTCAATTTCAAATGGATTGATTGAAATCTGTTCCAAAAATAATTCTGAATAACCAAAAGAGTCACTCGCTGATGAAAATTAAAAAATATTTTAGCTCTGAAATCTTATGGTATTTTTATTCTTGATTGGTTGTAGTCGAATCCTGAATACCGCGTTGTCATTAATGTATGTTAAGTATGTATTTGGTATTCAGAAACGTGAGCCATCAGTACTTCTTCTTTTAGGTATGTCTTCTGTAGTGTCACTAATTGGATTTGGGACATCATCTTAACCCTAAATTTCTGTTTTATCGATTGAGGATGTCGAGGTTTCACTATGTTTTTCATCGCGTCTAACACGCGTCGCGTGGCACATTCAGTAGATATATCGTATCTTTTAGCAGTACATTACGAGCTGACATTATAATTAATAAATTTTTAGTGTTTCCGCCACAAGAAACATTACGAAAACGTATGTTCACATCACGCATTTGCCCAAGTCATTTGTTTGGACAAGGGGTAAAAGGTGTAATAAATATACTGCGAGACAACCTAAATTATCATTTCACTTATTCCAAGAATAAGTTTATTGTCATGATGCTAATGACAATGAAAATAAACATCACACTCTCAGTTTACAGAACGGATCATTCAACCGTATGGGTTTATCTATCTATACAAATATTATAAAGAGAAATGGTTTGAATGTATGTTTGTAACGAATTGGCTCAAAAAGGACTGCACCGATTTTAAAAATTATTTCCCTTGCACAATGCTACATTATCACTAATTAATATGAGCTATATTTTATCACCGTACTCCCACGGGAACGGGAACTACGCGGGTGAAACTTCGTGACGTCCGCCAGTAAATAATAATTTGTTTGCAAATGAATGGAAAAACAAGTTGAAATGTGTTATATGTTTTAGTCTTGGGTGCGGGAACAGCTGAGAACCTGTCATCGATTGGCATCATGGTGTGAAACGTTTGGCGTGGAAGCTCTGTCGTCTTGTCTCGCTATTTGTTAAACATTTTCTTTACTTCGAACTATAATCATTCAGTTGGGGTCTACTCTTTCTCCCTTATCACAAAACATCGTATTGATCTAAAAGTAGTTCCATCTCTTTTAGTGATACGATTGTTTTTGTCCGAATTTGATTTAAGTTAAAACCAAGTTTTGTATTAAGATGGTCAAAAGATTTTAAACTTTTAAGGTGCTTGATAACCTACATTACAATTATATTCTTATTTTTATTAGGTGCGCTATCTAGATTCGAAATTAAAATAATAATATTTAGAAAATGTCACTTGGAAAAGTTTTTGGATTACTATTTTTTTAAAGATTAATTTGTGTCAGTATTACTATCTGCATTGAGATAATCCCAAGTCTTAAGCCATTAGTTAAGGCTTATGTAGCTATAATATAGTTATTATGAAATAAACTGTATAGTTTCGATAACAATAGCCGTTTATTGGCAAATGTCCCGCGCATGTTGTGTCCTACATCGCGCGTCACTGGTCCACACTCTACAATAAACAGGTCGTAAACATTATAATAATCCTTTACTGCACGAGATTGTTATAATTCACAGAATACGGCCGTACATAGTAACTATTATAGTTGAGATATGCTTTGAGAGCTTCCAAATAGTGGGTGATATATTTGACATTCATTATTACTATTATTTTGCCGCGAGACTCTATGATGTATGGAATACGATTATGTTTTAGTATTTAGTGCAAGAATTATGTTCATTCTGAAGTCATCTGCATTACCTTTCTTAACGTAATTAAAAAAAAATCTCCGATATAAAGTTTATTTTTATCTCAATGCCAATTGGTTGCTGTCTAAAACAAGACAATGCATCTATAGAAATAAACCCTTAAAAGTGACAGGTAAGCTTTGTAATATTTGTAAGTTTAAGACGTAAGTATGTAACAGCTGACGGCACAATACGCACTGAGTGTGGATGACCACTTATGGGATATTGTACTTGAAGATCGCTATATACCATGAGGTCATCTAAAAAAAGCTTTTCTTACTCCTTATAACATCAGCTATTTGCCAGTGAAACTCCCGTTAAAATCCATTCCACGTTTCAGAGATTAGACAGACATCTTTTGGAGAGTTAGGGATGCCAAAATGAGTATGCTAAGACTCTAGTGAAGTCTAGTGGTTGCAAATGTTACTGCAGAACACGAGGTCCTGAGTTCGACCCCGGATTGGGCAAAGTGTTATTGTGTACCATTTGTAATCCCAGTATCACCCCGGAGGTAATAGGATCGCCCCCTAATACATGGGACTTAAAAATGTGGGTGTAGTGTAAGTAAAACTATGCCTTCCCGTCCGAGTAATACTAACCTGAGCATATATGTATGTATGCATATGTAAAACACTCTCCTAATTTTCATCCGTATATTTGGTGCTGTGAGCATTTATATAATTTTGCATCGAATGCATTGCCAAAAATGTCGGCTGCAAATAGAAATTATCTCGAAGCCTCAAGGGCCAATTAGATAGAGTAACCTTGCCAAAATGGAACGCTCTATTTATATGAAATATACGTATTTTCAAATGTTATTCTGGGGCTTGACTCATTTAGCGTTAATTTTATAATTAGGTTGAAAACACATCGTTATGAATTTATAAAAACATCTTCTCGTGAAGTTTGGAGTTCGAATGTTCTATCAATCGAACGAGAAGACGCAGAAGAGATTGGGGTCCATGAAGGAATAGTAAAAAAATATTCTAGACCGCTTGAAAACCATTACTTTTGTTTGGTTCAAATGTTGAAAGTACCAGAAGCGGACCAACGCAGTCAGACGCTGATAACTATCATATAAAGTTAAGTACTTACTGAGCAGCTACTTTTCGAAATTACAAATACTAGCTTCTCGCGATGGCTCTATAGGAGACTGTATCGAATATAGCATGTGATTGATTAATTGTTTTGTTATAGGTGTTGATTTTCTGGCATTCAATTCTATTCAAAATATCTTTATTCGATTAGACTTTTTAAAAAGTATTTCTTATATAAAAAATATTTCAAATCGTCAGAAAGACACGATTACATAGGATTATACATGCTACCGCCAGGTTCGGAAGGTTGCTTTACCGAGAACTGGCAAGGAACTCAGTAATTACTTCATAAGACAAGTAAGGCGTACAAGAGCTTAAACTGAATAATTTCATGACAAATCTGGGTTGCGTATTGCAAATGAAGTAGAGCTAGCAACTGGGATGTCTAGCACTAACTTTTATAAAACAACGTTCATTTCCCAACCAAAATAGACAATTACTCGAAACAATGTATGTAGTGTACCACACACGAGCAATGTGCAATGTGAGTTGCCAACTAAAGCATGCCAGTCAGTAGCGGCATGTTGGTATCCCTGGCACTGGGTAGTCCTGCCAACGGGAGTCTTCGCCCCTCGGGTTGATTGATTACGTCGTGTTAATGTGATTGATTGATACTCGCCAAGGGGCTGCTACCTATAAACCTAAACCGCACCAATTGACATTCCCACATTGACTACACTCCATAGAATTGAATCACCATTTAAAAGGGCCGCACCAATACAACTCCTGCAGTACTGGTAGCCTTTCGTACAGCGGTAAAACCGTACTTCTAAAGCTTTAGTAATTGACAACAAGAAAACAGACTTTTTTCGACGGAGAGAAAATATAATGACAAACTTCGTGAGACTGGTGAGCCTGTCACAGACTCACAGGCTAAGATTATTTGTTCAGGATATTTCTTGAGTACAGACAATTTACTATAACAGCTTGCGTTGTCTATTCCCTATAATGCTTATTTATTGTGCTATGATGCTGTTCCATTGGATATTTATATCCTCAGCTCAATATATTTGGTTACATTCTCTACCGAGTTTCAACACAACTATAAAAAGTACTACATACCTTCTTTTTATTGGATTTCTTGTTCATGACTGGTTGGACCTGAAACAAAAGCTTACATTTAGGTCTCAAATATAATGGTTGCAGCAGAAAAAAATCATCATCCTGCCAATGTCCTATGCCATTTGTAGTAGAACAGCCGTCGAATATCAGTATTCTAGCCAAATCGTCGATCACACACATCCATCATTTCTTACGTCTTCCTCTCCCATTGAAAACACCCACTTGAAAAAGCAACTCTTCAGAAAAATCATTTTTAGTACAGCTTTTTGTAGCTTAGCCTGCCTAAAACAGTAATTGCCAATAGAAGATTATTGCAGCCAAATGAAATTGCTCTATCGTAATGTTGTGTTTCTGTAGTAAGGTTTCCAGGGTTGTAAGAGGCGATGTGATAATATCCTCCCTTCTATTTTTCTTCTCTTATGCTTGTATGATATAAGTTATGGCTTAATGCGTGCCTAATTTTTGAGAGGACTCCGAGATTATTTTAAGCGCTTCTGGTGGCTTGTCACAGCTACATCACATGTTGGATGTGTGGTACCGAACAACATTGTGAACATAATAATGAGCTCTATCCTCTATCAATAGATGTTCAACGGTCGTTAGTAACCTTTGGTTATGAAACATATGACGACAAACTATTATTAGAGCTGCACAATATACCGTGGAACAATTGCCTAACGATAATGAAAGACCGGGAGAAAATACGGACAAGCTGATACAAAGCTTTTTTCTAGCAAAGGGTCTTAAGTATACGTCGCATTCACGGCATTTTTACATTGAAACCTTTTCCAAGGTGCGCTACAGGATCCTGACGCCTTCTTCAAGTCATCAATCCATCTGGCCGCAGGCCATCGCACACTATATCCCCTTTATTTCAAAACATAGACTAAGATAGTCCTTAGTAGTTTACAAGTAGTTCAGTCTCTTTCTGTGATACAAATTTCAAAAGGGATGGTTATAGTTTAAATCCGATCATGGTCTTGTTCTTTAACTATGTTCAGTAATAAGGGGGGTATGTCTTTACGAGGTCTCCATACTAGGACTTGCTAACCCACCGTTGATAATTGTTTGCTCTTAAGTAGATACTCCATTACATAGTATCTTGCATTGAATAAATATAACTGTCCAGACTCCAGTAAAATTATGTTCAATTTCCGTTGCGATAAAACGCATCTGACATTCCTCCTAAACGTTATTTTGTTTGACAGATCAGAAATGGATGCTGATAAGCAATAATGTGTCAACCCACAAAAAGTCAAATTCAAAGGTTTTGATATATTTTGATAATGCATCACGTATTTAACATTCTAAAAAAGTGTTTCAAGTCATCTGAAACATAAAAGTACGTAAAAAATGGATTTATGTCTTAAAACAAATCTTAAATCACGTATACAATCATCTTAAGACGCCATTTTCTCAAAACCAAGTTTATGCGGGTTGACACATTATTGCTTATCTGCATCCAAATAGGCCACAGTGTGCATTAGCTGTGGAATTGGATACGACTGTAGTAAATTGTGGTGGTTCCACAAGCTTACGAATTGAATAAATCTTTGTTAAAATATGAGTGAGTTTGAAAATGACGGTATTCCTATAGAACCATGAAGACCTATTTATGATTCATGCAGTAGTCAAGTATTGCTTGGACAGGTAATATTTTTAGTTGTGCGTTGGTTACTGTTATACTTAGGAACATAGCAATAAGGAAATTTTTTAAACCAAAGTTAAGGTAAGGATTGTTACATCAAGAAACATGTGGCTCCTCAAACCTACCTCATCTTCTATAAAGCCCATTGAAACTAGATAGACATCCAAACGTAACAAACCTTACTCAACATTCTCATTCTTCACCTGGCCCCTAATAAACAGTTTTTATATAAGCCAAACTAAATGATAAATAACTATTATAAATGTGAAGAAACATAGTGAAGTATTTGATGTATTACAAAAACAAAATGATTCGGTGGCGGGAATCATTCACACGTTTTAAGATGTTACTTTTTGCCCCAGATAATAAATCATTATGTATTTTAAATATAATCAATCATTATTTGATATATAATGAAATATAATGGAAAAGATGCAAGAATATTATTAATGGAACATGGAAAATCCGGGTAGTATCTGAGAATTTATTCTGGAGGCCTTGTTCTGGTTCGAACAACTCTCCTTACATACTGTTTCGTATTTCAATTTTAAGTAATTCTTTAATAGCATAATACATCAAGTTATTATAACAGATTTAAATTCAATGGTTTCGTCCTACATCATCGCTTTAACCATCGCGAACTTCACTTGGCACCCGATCTGACCGATGTTTATACAAACCGATTGGAAGTAGGCGATTACTGATTTTAAAAGAGAAAAATCTATACAAATGTATATGTAGACTGCCTCGTTCGTATAGTGACAGCGGAATACAAGGTCCTGGATTTCTATCTGTAGTTTCCCAGGAACAACCTGGAGTCTGGATGTCCGGTTAATAGGCTCGCCCCCTATTATATAGGACTTAATATAACTGGGAAAATGTGGGTTCTGTAAGTAGGGAATACCTTCGGGGAATACTGGTGTGAGTATATGTAGACCAATTTTAAGACGTAGGAATTGTGTAATTGCTGAGTCGGCAAAGGACTCACCATCTGGCACTTAATCATCTTCGGTGAAAACATGGTGCTGTGAAACCACTGCTTACCACTTTCGCGACTCTTCTAGGATGGCGTGAGCATGTTAATTTATTTAGTTTACTTATGTGAACCCACATTTTAAGTACAGATTTCATGCACTTAAGAAAAGTTATCGGACGAGCTTTTTCGGTCATATCTGGAACAATTTGGTCACACAGTTGAATTAAAGACATCGATCAATTGAGAATCTTAACAAATTCTCGAATAGAAGTCCCATCTCGTATTCATAAATCTATTTGCCTTCAACAAAAAGCTGGCAGTTGTTCTGTAGTGGGTTTAATTACTTTCCAAATGCTCCCAAAGCCAATAACATCGCATTTTTCCCGTACGTTTTGGCGACTGTCCGCGGCAAGAGATAACATCCAGTTTTATGACAACAGTAAAATATGTCCGGCGCAAGGAGGTAGATTTGTGGAACCAGTGTTGTTTTAGATTTTGATGCTACATATCATAGTAATTGGTAACATGCTTCAGACTTCTGTAAACGTTACTTTTAAACTACAATAAAGATGAAAAGATCCCATTGCTTTAAGAACTAGTAGAGAAAACAAACAATCTTTGTAGGCTTAACATGAAATTGCCGAGCGTTCTTGAAATTTGGAGCAAAATATCCTAAAGATGTTCCCGGAAATTAGAGTAGGGAATGACCACACGATGCGTCACAGAATCCTCTCCTAAACATTCGAAACAAGAAGGGAATTCTTATTCATTGTCAAGAATCGTTGCTATTGCATTGATATTAATATTGAGATTAAATCAATAGTTTTGTTAGCTACAAATATTTCACAAGAATAATCTTACTAGATAATAGACCGTTTCAAGAAATGCAGTAAACCGATCAATCTGCAAACTGTGATTCCTTACATGTTGAATAAATAAAACGTATTCATAATCTTTAAAACAACGATAAAGTAAATCAAAATTTACGTTGAATGCTTGCCAATGCGCGTGTAAATAAACTTTACTTTTGAAAATATGGCACAGCGGGGCCATTTGGTTACCGTCAAAACACACGGTTACAATTTAGGTACCATTTGTATGATGTTTGGCATTTTGTAAGTAAAAATATATACAGACCGTACGTTTATTTGTGTTCCAGTAAAGTATGAGTGTCAAACAAACGCGATATTTGTCAGAGAATTCGTACGAAACCTTTTACTTTACCTAACTTTTAAATACCTCTTACAGCGTAAGTATTGCGAACATTATCCATAATCCACAAATGTAATTTTTGGAATTCATACATCCTCGTAGTATTAATAATGCGTGAATTGGCGATCAATGAATTCGGAAAATCCACTTCAACTAATATAAAGTTCTAAATGTAATGACTAAGTCTGTACCTATATTTGCAATTGCTCAATAGGTTTAGATCCATAATGCTTCTTAAATTGTATCTTATCCTGTATTGCAGTTGGATGTTTAGAGTAATCCTTCATGTTTAGATTCAGGTGTGGTCTTACTGTTACTGTACTGAATATTTTGTTCTAAGGTATTAAGCCATTTTGTGTTTTGATCATTTACTGCCAGTATTACTTCCAATACATTAGTTTATTTATATAAAATTAATCTTTTGTCTATTGCTTGCTACGTTATTGGTTTGACGTTTGAAATATTCGTTACTTCATTATGTATGTATATTACCAAATTTTGAATAAGCTCAAAAATTATTCAGATCACCTCCGAAACTAATTTGTCACTTCGAGTCTGGGACATTCTTATTTGCATAACTCAGTATTTATAAATAAATATCTTGCATCAGAAATAATCAGAACGCATTTTTTGTAAAGTGGTATTAATAAAACAAAAGACTTTAACCGCAGCTGTTGGAATACGTCTGTTAAAATACGATGTTATTCCTAAAACTATATAATTGAGTCAAGAGGACCGTATTCAAACACCAGTTTCGCATAAATTCATCTGAGATCAAAATGATGTGGAATTTAAATATAAAACTGGGTGTGTGTAATTAAAAATGAGGGGCTATTTCAGAACTCATTCAGGGGAACACGTCTAAATTGTTGTTACAAGCTTCTATTTAACTTTCATAATAAGTTCGTTTTGGTCAACTTTTCCAGGCATGAACCGCGCCCGCTAAAATACGTCTTATTCAGATGACGATATATTGTTAAGTGATCGCCGATGTTAAGTGATTGTTGAGAAAAAAATCTTGTAAATTGTTAAAAATATGTATGTATATATAATAAATATATGTATGGACCCATTGGATCCTTTATCGAGATGTAATTCAAAGATCTAGAATCTATCTGGAGTATGTATTGTGCCTGAGACGGCGATGGACTCACCCTCTGTCACTTTGGCACTTAATCATATTCGGTGAAATGTGGGCAACACCTCTGCTTACCTTTATGGGATGGCGTGAGCATATTTTTATTATAGTAATAGACAAGCAAAGCAATGATTGAAATGAACAGGGTGCCTCTATTCTCCCTGAGCTCCGATGGAGCACTGGCGACCTAACTCACCATAACACCACTCGAAGGATCATTTGTCTGCGATTCTGCAAGGTGGAGTCCAGTACAGGAGCACCGAATTTCCAATAGGAATGTTACTTATGTGCCTTTGTGATGAATACAAGTCTCGGTACAGAATTACTCTAATACACACTTTCTTCTGCTCAGCCCATGACTACAATCATTCACTGTCCGCCCCGCATCCCACAAAACCCTCGGCTTTACGATCAAGTGGTATCCAGATTAGAGGCATAAATCAAGATGCACTCTTGGCAGCTACAATATTACAACCTGTACCATCCCACTCTATCCAGTTATGTGCACTCGATACTGGCTATTATAACGTATTCCAGCAGCTATTAAGATTTCAGTCATCTGTGAAGCCATATTAAGTCATATTTCATCTCACTGTTATATTTTCATTGCTTGGACCTATGATGGACCACGCACACTTATTAATAGGATCTGAACTTTTCTACGCTAAAAGGTGGCAAGTGTGGAGTTAATTAATAAGCCCAAGGCCGAGTGGTTTGAGTTGTCATCTGCAAGCGGAGCAAGTTCCAATTTCACCGACAAAATTGAATTAAAAATATCGTGATGAGAAAAGTAATGCCTGGAGTCTGCAGGATGAAAAAAACTGCACAATTCGTTATAGAAGCTATTTAGGTATTTGCGACAATACCACACAAATTTGGTCTAAATTCCTGAGTAAATAATGCTTATGTACGGAAACTAGACAAACAAAGAAATATAGGAATGTAAACTACCTACATAGCCAAATGTAAGTGTAGTGTGTAAGATATCTAACCCTACGAAACGTAATGTAGGAACCTATATCTTCACCACACTAATATTATTATGACCTCAGCGAGGATTGAATCCTGTCTCTTTGCAATTACGGTCCACTGACTCAATAGCCACTAGGTCATCATAAAACACTAGAAGCATATAACTTCGGTTGGTACATATAATAAATTGTAGATTAACTAATTACTTTTCATTATTTGTTATAAGTATTTAGATTGGTGTATTTATACTACTTTGTAAGAGGCGTTTAACACCAAACATGCATACATACATGTGCTCACGCCTGTATCCCATGGAGGTAGGCAGAGACCACCGTTTGCCCCATGCTACGATCCTAACATACTTCTTTCGCTTCATCCACATTTATGCATCTCTTCGGTTACACCAAACCTATTTTTTTTAAATCGTTTTAAGTAATAGATTAGCGTTAACAATTATTATTGTAAAATAAAGTATTCATAAAATACACACCAGAAGTAACGAAGGGCATACAACAACGTTATCCAAGTCACAGATCACAAAAAATAATTAAAAAATCAAAATGTCAACATTTGCCGCCAAATCGAGTTCGCGTCCGCGCGGCACGCACACAACGGATAACTATACCGTACTGAAGCTTGACACAATAAAATTAAGCATTTAGGTACACTGACTGAAACGCGGGACGCAATTTTCATAATAACTACTAGGGTTGGGATGTATTCAATGATTCATTTTCAATTGTAGTCCTACTTTTTTTTGTAAGTTAAGTCGAACTTATTCTATAATGTTATTAACCACCACCTTGGCTTTTTAGGTATTTAAACACCTACGAAAACAGAACTTCTTTTTATTTAGTGTCAGTTAAAAATCAAAGACAGTTCAGTCATATTTTACTTTATTTAAAACACTTTGTTGGAACACGGGTAGGTTAGGTAGCTCTACTGGGGAGAGTGGCTGGAACCGAATTCGGTGTTAACTACCGGTTTGATTCCCCTCATGATTGTTCTAATTACTTTCTATATTTTTAGACCGCTTGCACTTCACGAGCTTCCTTGGTATGGAGCTTAAATTTTTAGATTTATTTTTATTTGGTTAAGTGTGGTAACACTTCTTGTATTGCTATCCTCAAAATAAAGAAAGAAAGACAACATTGCTAACGCTAAGCTCGGCCGAACATATACATATTCTAGATTTAAAATTGACTTGACATCCCTTTTGTCGGAGCGTTACTGTAACAGTATGGGTGGGTATTTTGTCAGAGTTAATTTGGCAACAGTGCTAAGCCAAATTGCTTTAATGGTGCGACCTGTTTGTTGTGCGATTACTGCTCTATTACTATCGCTGCATTATTTGCAAGGAACTGACCTTTATCAAAATAGTTATTTTGCCGCATCACTTACTACTAGGTTATAAGTAATAAAACGCTTCAAGAATTTTCTATCTCTGAAGAGCAAATGACGTCAAACGTTAAGGGGGAGGGAGGGGTCAACAAAGTGTGACATTGTGTGACAACGTGGTGGGGGTTTCTAAATTTCAAAATCTATTATAATCTAAGTATTTCCTCCCGCAACTGATCATAAAGTTTAACCCCTGGTTCAACTTCTACAACAAAAAATATATATGCTCACGCCATCCCAGAAGGGTCCCCGAAGGGGTGGTACTTCGGGGACCCTTCTGGGATGGCGTGTTGTAACCACAACACCCACATTTCACCGAATATGACTACGTGCCAACGTGATAGAGGGTGAGTCCATCGCCTCTCTCTTTAAATGACTTCTTACAACAAAACTACGTATGAAACTTCTTATGATAGAGCTTTAAGGCCACATCGCTACATCGCAGATAGATTTCATAATTTCGGAGAAAAGCTTTGAAGATCTTAAAATTCACCCGCAACTGATAACTAATTGGACGGAAATTGTTATGATCGCCCAACTGCGCTCTGATGACATACGATCGTAAAATTATAATATGAAATATTGGGCCATTATTCATCTCTTCTCTGGCTGACTTTAGCTAGAGGATAATTTACGATGAAACATTGGGTGTTTGGTGACATTTATACCTTCCTTTCTTAGCACTAGCGTAAGGCTTCATCAAGTCTCAATTTTACTTTCGTAGGCTCTGCGATTCGAAGAGTATCTTATTTAACCTCCAACACGAAAAGTCGCCACTCGGCCCTGATTTTCAGAACCGCTTGACTCCAATCGGCTTTTTGCAGGACATCGGGAGCACTCTGCACTTCGTTTAAGAAATATTTGAATCGAGGCTTAATATTAAATGATTTTGTATTTAGCATTAACATCCCCTTCACCGAGGCGTTGTGTTAATAGGTAAACTAAGTAAGTAATTTAGAGTAGTTATCGTTTTCTGGGGCAATATGGGTGCTGGATGAAATATAGGCTTTATAACCTAGGCGCCGATACATTCCTCTCGGGGAGATATAACTCTGGCCTATCAAACAGTACATTATACTAAGTACAGAGGATACTAATAAGCGTGCAGTCCGCGTGATTATACGTGGCTTCTACAGCCTATGAACATGACCAACACCAGAGTGTCACTCGCGCATTTCCTTACCTAATCTCACGGAATAAGTACCTGTGTCAAGGTTGTAAGATACGACATGGTCCCCATGCGGGCAGCGCCGCATTTCGAACGGGAGTACATCTCTTAAAAAATGCAAACGTGTTTGGTCTACTTACTTAAAAATAAAACTTACCTTAAAATCATAATGTCATTGATCGGTATCGTCCGCCTATCGCAAACCATGCAACGGTTATTCAATCCTTATCTACCTATTAACTGTTTATTAAAGGCAAATTTAGTGGAAATGGAAACACAATTCTATGAAGCAATACGAATATTTTCACAACGAAATGGGATCGATCACAACATTTCAATACATCCTGACCATCTGTGGACCATCACCGACCTCGTTGTGTGCGATTGGTACAAGACAAGTCGGTCTGTTAATTTGTGCATTGATAGCTAGATGTATTGGTGTATTGATTATCATTCCGAGGTCGGCGTACCGACTGCGGAAGAGTTTATTTTGATGTTTGGATTCAATCAATACCTACAAGATTTTGTTGAATTACTAGTGAAATAATACGTTCGTTAATTCCTATTTAATGGATTTCATAGTAGAAGGAACTTCGGAGCTGCCCGACTGCTGTCTTCGCTGCCACCTTCACTTTTCAGAAGATCGCAGAGAAATAGTCTAATACAGCCATAGGATGGTGTTTTCTTATGGAAAATAATGTTTTCCAAGCACTGGGCTAACTAGCTGCCGTGCAGTCGAAAGCTTTCAACTTTGACTACACTGGCAAACTGATTGGAGTCTTGAATTCAAATCGGAGGATATGGCAAAAACGCAAAAATTGATAAACGAAATAAGATATTGTATGCCTAACCTGATCATGTGTCCTCTGATTGAGCCTAGATATCAATTCTATTCTGGGCTTCATTTTGCTCTAGATACAATAGTGTAGGTACAATGTAATGCGTAGTCTAGGAGATTCAATTTCATCAGCGAATATGTCTAGAATGTATCTCTCATAATAGAGCTGTCGCCACGGTCGGGCACAGGAAGAATGATAAACAAAGGAGGGCCATTAAACGTCTATTTCGGACCGTCTGCTGCGGCCGACTGTTACTACCTACCCAGTTGTACGGACATTACGTCGCAAGCGCAATCAGCGAGAATAAGCGATTAAGTACCTAAGTACAGGGGACCAACTGCAACGCGTAGGTATTAAGAACTTCTTAGTTTTGACGTATTATACGCTCTGCTTAAACCGATGGTGGGCCCCCAGGTCCATCACGAGTAGCGAAAAATAGTGAGGATACTGTGCACTTTTTTATTCGCCTCGTGCCATACATATGGATAAAGACAAGAGTCGCAAAACGACTTCTGTGCATTCAAAGGTACTCGTTCTTAACTGGTGACGGGACCTGATAAAGATAGCCGAACAAATACTTAATGAATATTGTTGTGTAAGTATGCGACGAGAACGGTAGCCCAGCGTGACATTGGAGGGAAAGGGAATAAGAAAAGAGATTTGGATTACCTCAGCGCCTTATTAACAATCTGGCTGTACTAACATAAGCTTGTTTGCAAACTAACCGTTATAAAGTGTTGTGAAATAAAATAAATATGCTCACGCCATTCCAGAAGGGTCCCCGAAGGGGTGGGCAGAGGTATTGTAACGATAACACCCACATTTCATCGAAGATGATCAAGTGCCAACCTGACAGAATCGCCATTCTGTCAACTCCATCGCCGTTTTAGGCAATATACATACGTCTTTCAATTACTTTTCAGACATATGCAGGTTTCCTCCTGATGTTTTCCTTCACCGTAAAACACGTGGTGTGAAATCACAGAACCTACATAAGTTTTTAGAAAAACTCATCGCTTGCGTAGCTGGCGGTTACTTAAACTCCGAGGCCACCACGGCTGTCTAAAAAGGGTACAAATATTTTTCTATAAACATATTCTAACCTACTTATATGCATTGAAATAAAACATCATGATACAAATTCAACACTTATCATTTATTAACTCCTATAATTAGCGGC
This sequence comes from Watsonalla binaria, assembly GCA_929442735.1. Classification (NCBI taxonomy): domain Eukaryota; kingdom Metazoa; phylum Arthropoda; class Insecta; order Lepidoptera; family Drepanidae; genus Watsonalla; species Watsonalla binaria. Next base: position 10,292,219 of record OV838933.1, read on the forward strand.
AGTTCACCTAAATATAACACCGATATCTATTGCAAATCGATCACGGGGCAGAGACAAGAGGCTAATCTTGGTACACTCAGATGTCCCGGAATTAGACACGTTTGCTTTTATTACTGGCATTATATACAAAACATTTGCAAAAATTACAAATCAATAATTTGTCTACATTTTTTTTTTATTATAACTAATAAGTAGCTAAAAACTAACAAGTAGAAAACTTGGCCCAAATCGGCGTCTCTCGGGATCGTGCCAAGAAGGCTGGCAGCATTGCCACGTTGAATAGCAATGCTGATTCTCTGAGCGAGAAAAGCCCCAGCCCGCTTGTCACGAGAAGCTTCTACCAGACGACGTGCAACCTCTTTGAAAAGTTGATGAGCATCTGGACACCAAAGCCCCAGAGTTTCACCCGCAAACGCAGAAAATATGTATCCTTGACCAATGCAAGCATATTTATGTAATTAAGCATATATATATATATGTATGTAATATTGAAATACCTTATAAAATGCAAATGAAGCAAATTTATCAACTCTTATCTACCTATCGCCTACCTTCCTATCTAAAATCACTATGTTATTTTTTTGTTGTATCAAAACAAGCTTCTATTTCGTCTGCATTGAATAGTTACTTTGGGCTAACACAAAGTTTAAGATAAGATTAGTAGGGTGATGATATCATCCAAGGGCGTGTATTGGATTTTCAGCGGAGTAAGCATTAACAATAAGTAGGGTTGGTAGGGCGCTTAACTACATATGTTTTGTTTTTACACACACAAACATAAACACATACACACAACACAAGTATATCCAGTCATCACAAATGGTAAGCACTGATTATCTGCTATATATGGAATGCACGCGCCTGATATCATTACCCTACTAATGGCGGGTATAAGAAGAGGCTATAGGTATATAGCCTTCATCAATAGGTTATCTAACACTGATAGAATTTTACAAATCAAACCAGTAGTTACTGAAATTTGCACATTCAAGCGAACAAGCAAACCCTTTTGCTTTATATATGAGTACATTGTGGAAAAGATATTGTGTGGATATTCTATCTACCCTTAATAAGACAAGTAAGGCACAGGATGTCATTCTTTATCACTATATGATTTATATTAATCGCACAATCCGTTTGTCACAATTCATAGTTGAAGTAGTTGTGACGTCGTTCCAAGTCCCTTATCTCAACAATGTCAGTCTTGAGTCTTAGTTTAAGTATTTCTCGCCAGATTGCATCCCGGTGTTCCTTGTTTGTGATGCCCATTCGCAGCAGGGTATTGTCGTTGATCCTTACTAGAGCACGTCCTGTTATGTCGTGCTGTGGGATAAATTTAATGATACATAAAAAAATTACACCATCCCAGAAGGGTCCTGGAAGGGGTAAGCTGAGGTGTTGTAACAACAATAGCCACACTTCACCAAATATGATTAAGTGCCAATGTGATAGCGGTGAGTCCATCATCCTCTCAGACACCATACATACATCATTGAATTACTTGTCAGAAATATTCAGGTTCCTCACAATGTTTTCCTTCACTGTAAAGCTAAACTACACATATGTATGTTTACACAACTGCAATGCCTGTATTCCTTTGAAGCCTACATCTCAAAGAAATAATAAGGTTGTATATTAAAGGGTGTGTACCTATGTTTAAAATACACCCACATTTCGCCAGCTATGTTTAAAGTCCCATGTAATAGGGGCAAGCTATTTACCAGTCAGTAATCCAGAGTCTGGGTTGCTTCTGCGAAATTACAGGTGTAAAAAACCAATACCCCATAGCTCAACCTGGGATACAAATCCAGGACCTTGAGTTTCAAAGAAGCTTACAATCATTAGACAAAGGAGGTTGTCAATTAGATATAGATTTCCTTTTACAACTTCTCAGACGTAACCCTTAATGAGAAGGATTGGTTCCAAATATGATATAATACACTTAACATTTTGTTAATTTAGGCAGCAGAATCATTGGGTTCAAATGTCTTAAGACATTGTATCACCAGTTTGCCACCATTTTCATAAATTATACGACCTAGCATCCTTCGCAATATTTGTATGAGATATTTTAGTTCTTCACGTTACCGCTGGGAGTCGCTGAAAAATTTCTCATACTAATATTCGGCGGAGATTCTAACGAGTATAGATTAAGAAAACAGTGCTAAACCTGTGATAGGGGCCCTTTATTTTGTCAGAGATCCTATAGGACTATAATGTATGTGTGTGTACCTGTTATCTTGTCCCATATTTCAAATATCAAAATATCTTTATTTGATTAGACTTTTAACAAAGTACTTTCAAATCAAATCAAAGACAAGATTACACAGGATTATACATGCTACTGCCAGGTTTGGAAGATTGCTTTTACTAAAAGAACCTGGCAAGAAACTCAGCAATTACTCTTTAAAAAAAAGGAATTTTACAATTTTGAGTAATACCATATAAATCATAAAAAAACATATTAGCCCATGGACACAGTTCCAGCGCACAAAGTCAATAAAAAAAATATAAAAACTAAAAGTAAACTATGTATAATTGTGTAGCTGGAGATGACCATAGTAAATAATCTGCTTAGTTTATAAGTAAACAAACCTCATGAAACCTTTCTCCATACAAATTGTAGTAGTCGCTGCAATGCCTCCTCAACCATTTCTGAACATCAGCTTCGGTCCATAGGTACACTGCTTTCGGACGAGTGGTCTTTGCCTGCAATATTAGACATTTCTTTATCACAATATAAAGTTTCATTTCACCATTGTTTAAGGGCACTTATGTGCATAATATTTTTCAGGAGCTTTCATGGCCTTCTACAGGCGGTAAGCGGTTATTGTAAACCGCTTACCATCAGGCGAGTCGCAGGCATGTTCTGTTTTGTTGCAACTTAAGTTAATGGTGTTTATACTTTACACCTACCTTCGGTTTGTTAGAATTCAGACTCGATTCTTCAACCATTTTCGAAGTTTAATTTAAAATTCTAACTACTAGATGCTCAGAAAACAACAAAGATCATTTATTAACAATTGAAGAATTTTATTGTATTGATTTTTTTATTAAATTTCACAAAAACTATGTTTTGTCTTTCTTCATATAACTCGTGACGTCTTTCATAACCCAAAATGTCATTCCATCTGTCATTCATGCAAACCACAGATGTAAAAAAAGATATATGAGGCAGAATTATTTTTAAAGTACCTATAGCAAAAGAGTAAAATCGATTAAAAGCATTGATCCGACTAATAAAAATTCATGTATCAGTTTTCTGGCAATGGGCAACATTAATAATTGACAGCTGTCAGTTCAGGTTGGGTTTCTTCTGTCATTCTACAGAAAAGGATTTTTATTAAAAAAAAATACCTTGTGGTATTTCAATTCACGGTGAGCGTAAAATGCAGTTGTAAAATTAGAACCATGGCACAGAATTTACAGAAGAAGCCCTCGAAGGGCATATTGAAGACTTCTAGGAGTGTTGACGGACAAGATGGAGGTACACCGTCAACAAGCAAGAGGCCGAAAGAACAGAGATTCGACGAGATGAATATTATGGAGACATTCCATCCACCTAACAAGGATTATGGGCATATGAAGGTAGACGAACCTAAGACTCCCTTTTCGGAGACAGTGGATGGAGATTTGGAGCCCGGCGACGAGCTGGACGCTAATATCCTTGCGGCTAAATTAGCGGCAAGTATGAACAAACCTCCAAAGTGCGTGGAGCAGTGCGACAGTGACGAGGACATGGATGAGCCCGAGGAGGTGCGCCAGCGGCGTGTTGACTTCGAGAAAAAAAGGAAAATGCACTACAATGAGTTCCAGGTAAATGTTAGTTGTCTGTCTACACCCTACCTTACTTAATACCTACTGAAATACATTACGTGAATTAAGTAATGTATTTCAGTACCTGTCTGCCACCTGAATACACTATTGAAGATAAAGTTATACAACATAATTAGAGATTTTTATGATAAAATTTCTAGGCAGGCTAAGCAAAGTTATTATTTAATAAATTTTACAAGTATTAAGTAGGTTGAATATTATGATTTAAAAATATATCTACCATCATAGTTGTGTGTATCATGTACATGGGTACATGATACGAGGTACTCTTGCGAATTATCATGAGCTGAAACAGATTTTCTCAAAAATGGAATGTGAGTATTTTAACCTAGATAGCCCTTAAAAAATATTATCTTCCCTTTGATCATAAATCAATCTTAAAAAAATATTTAAAATAACTTGGAATACACATTGAACTAAATTTTTTTAGCTAACTTAGATTCATTTACCACAGTTTTCAAATTTAAGACTCAAGGCACTTTTGTCGCACACAAAACAAACTCCTGTATGTGTTCCAAAAGGTTACCTTTTTATAAATGTGGTTATAATTGTGGCTCACTCAACTTATTTTAAAATGTGTATTAAAATGTCACAATCATTCAAAGAATTTTGAATTTTTCTTACTTTTGAATTATCCAAAATCTTGCCAGTTCTATTAATGAGCCGTGGTGGCCTTGAGGTTTGAGCAGTAGCCTGCTACGCAAGCGATGCAAGTTTGAATCCCAGCGGGGTCTGTACCAATGAGATTTTCTATGATGAAGGAAAACATCATGAGGAAATCTGCATATTTCTGAGAAGTAATTCAATGACGTATGTAAAGTGTATGAGACGGCGATGGGCTCACCATCTGTCACGTTGGCACTTAATCATCTTCGGTGAAAAGTGGGTGTTGTGATTACAACACCTCTGCCTACTCCTTCGGGGAATACAGGCGTGAGCATATGTATGTATGTTCTATTAATTATCAAAGCCATAGGATTTGCTTGGACTTATCCGCAAGCCTACAGATTTATCAATTGATCCATTAGTCTGCTGATGTGAAGGTTGAATATCAGTATGAATCACAATATAAAGATCAGATCACAATGATGCAAGATGACCCACGCAGTTTGCTAGGAATCATCTGCCCACACTATTATCACCCAGGATTCAATTAAAGTATGAAACTTATCGCAATTGCAATTGAGACTGCTTTCGCTTGTAGAATGTAAATCAATTGGTTTCAATGCTCCCTAAGATAGGTTAATTATGCACATTGTATAACTGGACTAGATAGAATTACAACGAGTTGTTTAATGAAGGTAAGTATTAACATTAAGGTAAGGCATTTATGAACATCTTCAAAATGTTCAGAGTAACCAGTTCAGAAATGAATAATTGTAACAAAATTTAAATATATTATTTAGTTTAGGTTCTGGTAAGGAATTTATGTTTGTTAATAAATTTTCTAACTTGTGAGACATTATGTACCTAAATGTCATGTAGGAACATAAACATTAAATGTAGCCTTATCATAATTTCCAGGCCCTCCAGCTAGCGAGACAGCTGATGGCCCAAGAGGAAGAAGAGGAGGAGGTTGTGGATAAACCGAAGAAGGCGGGCACTTGACTGACTACTGTTGCTCCTGTACATAACACTCACAGCTCCCGGCTGAGTCTGTTTAAACGGGACTGGGGCCCTATCACAATCTCTTAGTGCCATCAATGATTTTCAGACAGATGTATATGACATTGTTAAGTCTGTTTCTGTCATACAGCCAAAATATCATGGCAATAAGAGCTTATAGTAAGGCCCCTAATGCTCAGGGGTGGTAAACATGTTGTTTTTTGTAAAATTATGAGATTGTTCTTTAAAAAGTTATACAGAATTTAATTGATAGCTTCAATGCGCACAAGGTAATTGCAAAGGCTTCTAAAGGGATTGGTATGCAGAAGTTTGATATTGGTTTCAAGAAAAAATACTGATTGATCATAAAATGTATGCAATATTGATTATGCCACTTGGGTAGATAAATTGTCATTTTTGTAGAAACTTTGCAGCAGTTTTTCTGATGTTGTAAAGAAAAGATGATAGCCAATATGTTAGGCTGGCCTTGGTCGTGTGCCATTTATACAGAGGCGTTCGTCGACCCTAACGTTTAAGCTATTTTTTGCATTCACAAAAAAGCTGAAACTGTTCCAATATTTTTATCTCCGTGCATAAAACATGCATTAAATATACAGGCAAATTTAAAATGTTTCGTGTTGAGTGATTAAAAATATGTAGTTGTTATATCGTGAGGATCGTTAATTATTAATTATATTTTATATACAATCAGTTTCCCGCGGCTTCGCCTGTTTCTATGCACCTTAAATACAATCACAATTATCTAGAAATGGTCAATGGCAATGGCAGGTCTTATTTGTCACTATAATGTGTAAAATAATTATAGCGTCAAAATGTCGTATATGCCGTATAAGAAGGACAAAATGTCTGTCGTATGTTTCCGTCGTAGTTATAATAAAATTGATACTTTAACATAGAGTAATAATGACATTAATCAATGTAGATTTTATCAAACATTTTATGAATGCAATCAGCTTTACTTGGAATGAATTAATATTAGTGGTGATTGAATCAGTAATAAAGTCGACACATATTCTAAAGTTATGATGTGATAAATTGTTGATATGGTAAATGTTGAATGTTAAATTTATACAACAAAATGTTTACTACCCCTGAACATATTATTAAGGCCAACGTAAGTTATTTGCGGCAATTTCATTATTATATTTAAAAGTTCCATTTTATACAAGTATAAAATATAGTAGGACATTGTATTAGGTAAATGCCGTGGGCATCGCGTGTTCCTCAATTCGACTGTGTTATAGCTTTGTACATGCGAGGTGTGAATTACCTCTGAAATTCGGAATGAAGGTTGTTATGCTAGTGTTCTAAAAGTGTACTAAAATGTTACAAGAAATTGCGTGCGGTTCGTGAAGAAGGGTGATTGAGGAATGTACTGTATTACGATGCAATAAGAGTGAAAATGATGCGTGTGGAGCCTCGGTAGCATCATTGAGTTTGATTGATTTATGTAAATAATTGCTGGAACTAACAAACATATTTATATGAATTATATTATCGAGTTTGCGGTGCTGATAGACGGCAGTTCAGTTACATTTATAGGTTAAGTGTTATACTGAAGAATGTCGTGATACGAAATTGATATCACCGCGTATATGTACAAGTGTCAATATCGTATACATCTCCTAATTCTCGACAGAATAACACCGCTGTTGCATACATTGCATAAAATTAATTAATGCATATCAAACTGATCGTATACAAACGCGCCATAATTACTGTGTAATCTAACTGTAATTAACTATTTGCCCTTTTCGCCGCAGACTCAATAATGCTTCCTTATCTTAGGCTTACGATGTTTTATTTTGTTGATACTGTTGATGAAGTTCAAGAAGGATCCTCACTCGAGCGTGTCCCAGTGTTCAAATAATACGTCAGTATGTATGCATACGTAAAATAGTTTAATGTAATCTGATATAAATAATGTACAAGCAACGAGTATCTTCGGGCAAGTCTCAGAGCCAAGTGATCGGTCGGCGGCGGGGCCGCGACCGGTGCAGCGGCGGGAGGCGGGGGGGTCCTCGCCGTGATGTGTGCGTGAGCGCCTGGACACACATAACGCGCTCCTTGTGCGCGTCAACAGATACTTTAAGGGAGCCATTTTGTAACCAACAAGTTAATGGAGGGTGACATACAAGCATATTTTTGTAGTCAGTAGGAATACAAAAGTAGAAAAATGTATTTTCTAACGTTAAATAGAGATCTATAGAACTAGAGGAACAAATATTTTACTGACATTTATGTATTACACCAACATAATTGTTATATTATCTGTATTAATTATTATATTATTAAATTTAAGTATATTTATATATATATTATATTCATTAACATTATAATGTTGTATAGGTACTTGAAAAACATATAATAATACCATTATTTATTTAACACAAAGACGACCCTGCTCGGGCTGCTGGTCACACCCAGCACAAATATAAATTATTAATTATATAGATTACAGGCACGTGTTATAAAACAATATTCGAGTAGTTAAATTTGTTTAAAATGGGCTAAGATTGCAAATGTTATTAAAAAATAATATTTGTAACAACGATTATTGTTCTACGATACGGGCCCTAATGTTTGTGCAGAAATAACGATACATTATAGATATGACATGAGTTGCACAGAAATATACAAATAATATAATGGAATATTTCAGGTGTGAAAGATTGCCATAGGAATATAATAAACAAAATATTATCCTTATACCTTGATCAAAGATATTTAACTGCATTAAATAACTGATTATCTGAAAATAGATAATGTACCAATATTACGTACCTACCTAAGTATACATACATATTTATACTTCATAGATGCAATATTTATATTTAAAAATATAATGTATGTATGCTGTTAATCCTGTCTAGGAAAAAATATTGCATAAAGTGTTTTCATTATAAATAAACGGTGAAGCGTTTATCCATTTAAGAATTAGCTTTTCATTTTTCAATTAACTTCTTTGATAAGACAACTTATGTGCCAAGAAAACGTAACAGTTTGGATAATCATTATTAATTATTGATAATTTATTTAGCTTGTGTTAGAGAATTTTCGTAAAATATTTTACCCTGCTGATTATATATATGAGCTGATTATATATATGAGAACGACTCAACTGTGTTTAAAGGTGCCACCACATGCAGCCGCCCGACGCTCGCTTCCAGCGACAAATGTGATCACATTACCCCATTTTAAATTTCCCGCGACTCAAAAATGAACCACGTCATGCAGCCGCTCCTATCACGTATCGCTACATATCACGTGAAAACATTTGTCGCTGGAAACGAGCGTCGAGCGGCTTACATCAGGTTGCACCTTAAGATTGATTGTAACATGCATGTCATGGAGTGGGGTGGAGGTGCGCGCCATTTTAAAACAATGTCTGCCGTATTGTAACTAAAGTACCTTAAATTATTAGTTCAAGAATGTACTTAGTGTTGTATTAAAACTAGAGACGTTTTCGTTTCGTTTGCATTATCGTAGAGGGAGAAATATAATTATCATAGGATAGACTAAAATAAATCCTGTCTACCTGTTATGGACATGTCTGTGTGTTATGGACATGTCACACACATGTTATGGACAATCTGAAATGATACCATGAAAACAGTCTTCCCGAAATATTTTTTTTTATGGCAATGACGATAGATAGGCACCAAATTTAGATCAAGAAACAAACCAAACAACCAAAGTCAACTGAATAATAATACTCTGCTGATAATACTAGTCTGAGAAACATTACTTAAGATATGTTTGAAAAAAATGTAAAGCGGAACAATTTAGGTAACGCTTGTAAAATACAGGGCTTTGGTAGGTTCGAGTTTTCGATAATTGTAATGATTCATATTGATTAGATTATTATATTAGATTTTGACTATTCATTGATAGAAAATGTAATCTTTTAAAAAGATTATGAAAGAAACTAATTGAATTTCCAACTTAATTTGTAAATAAAGTTGTCCTGCATTACCAGCTCTATTACGTATTATGATACTTAGTGCAGTAGCTCCCCTATTCCGCAGAAATTATAGATCTTTACTCCGTGCGAATCCGAATAAGATTTTTTCAAGACTTCAGTATTTACTCTTTACTCAAGTAGAGTGCAGTTGAAGCAAATTACGTAGCTATGTTAGTTATAATATTGCTTTGTCTGTAAAAAATATAAATAAATTGCTTTTAATATTTCCTACCCCCAAGTTACAATGTTTTTTTTAATGTACAAAATTTGGAAGCCCATTTAAAATTGCGTAGAATATATAAAAAGTTTCTTTTCAGTAAACTGAAATACCTACTTAAATATAAATGAAGTGGTGTGTAAAGTTAACGTTTATGTCTCAATGTTATCATTTTAAAAACCTATTTGTGAATATCAACAATGTTGAGTACCGATTTTGATTCTAAAATGTTTTGACGTTTACTTATTAATCCTTTTTTAGTCGTGATTATCTTTTTAAATATTTGTTTATCAGCATTAAACACAACCAGAGACAACTGTATCTACCATAGATTATTATCATTTAGATCACAGGTTTAAAGTTATAGATGAAGATAATATTTTTGAAGCTGGACATGGAAATTAATTATTTTACTGATCTCTACAAGCACGTTTCAATTGACTATCCGTACTTACAAGATCACAGCTACATTCTCGCCATCGAGGAACTAACTTTGGATTAATTATCCAGTTTAGCGTTCTTGTATGGTAAAGTCAGTAAATTTGGATCTTAATATTGTTGATACTCGTTCATTTGATACATACTTCTGAGTAAATACCCAATATTTAGCTCAGATTTTCTCTAATTCAGCTAAATTCAAAGCATTCAAGTTATTTCATTACTCTTCGTGTAAGTTGTATTTTCATTATAAGTAATTGTTATATTACATAACAATAATGTGCAAAGCAATATGAAATATTGTGTAATTTACTAACATGATTGTATTTATAAACCATACATTGGCCTTATTCGAAATTAAGTTGTTGCATTTTATACAAAATGTACAGAATAACGCGGCTTATCCTAAAATGTATGTGTAAATAGTATATTAAAGATTATATCTTAATTCGTATTTTACTATGTTTTTTGGGAAGGACGGAAGAAACTGATCATTATTGCAATATATATTAATTAACCATTAGAAATATTGAGGTTGGTAAATGAAAATAATTTTCATTGATATACGTTGTCGATATCGCCTGCGTATATTCCACATTTTGTGTGGGAACGTTAACAAGCGGCGAATATAGGAAGTTTTAAGTCGCCATACAAAAAAAAGTTAAAAACAAGGTCTTTCTTTCTTTTTTTAATTTAATGGCGATAAGCTTAAGCGGCATTGCATAGATAAAGAATACAATTCGCTAACTCATTCTTTATATTTGGGACACTGCTAGGGTCGAACAGCTCGATAACATACATAAACAAGTATGTCTTTGGTTCTATAGATACGCAAAATAATAATATAACGATAACAAAGCACGCGAAAATATAAAAAAAGAAATTATATAATTTAATAGAATTGAAATCAATGTCAATGCATCCCCATTATCATTTTTCCTTTCTCATTGAAAGAAAATATTAAAATACCATATCGTATGGCAATTATTACTAATTTAAAAATAAATAACTTTTTATTAATTATTAAACAATGACGAACTTGCGTATTCTCTATGATTTTTTTCGTTATTCATTTATTTCGTTTGATGTATTTCTCTACTTCCCCCGCTATAATTTAAAATTAAAATTTATTATTTAGTTCGTTACAACCAAATTTTACCTGAATATATAGCTTAAAAAAAATATGTTTATGATTTAAAATTTCACAGACTTAATATCGTTACACTTATAGTCGATTTATCGGCAGTGCTCAACAGACTATGACAGGAATTTTAACAATGCTTCTAACTTCTGATATAACGATAAATACGAAAATTTTTATTCATCTGAAAGTTGTTTATTTATTTTTTAACTAGGCAACATTTATGTCAAATGGCGTTTGTAGCTACTTTGTATTTTGTTTGAAATTGAAAGATAAATCGTCGTCTTGACAACGAATTTGGTCGGTTTTCTACGAATAATTCCATTGATTCTACTATGACTTTGTTTAATTATGGATGATCCAAACGATTTATCTCACCAAACACCCGAAATAAAGGTATGCTCATAGTAAACTTTTAAATTTCACATGAAACTTGTCGCACGTCGAAGATATTTTTATTCGTTGTAGACGTTAAAAATAGTTTACAAATGCATTGGTGCAGCCACAGGTCTTGTAGGTGGTGTTTAGTTAGATGCGAGTTAACATTTAGCAGTATGCAGCTATCCAGGAAATTCTATTCAAGAATAATAAAATATTTACCTACCTGCTACCTGCGCGTTCACGAAAACTCGAAGTTTATTTATGTATATTTTTTATTTATTTTTAGAACAGTCTTCCGGATGTCGTGCATTCTCAACAGATTCCCGCTGCAGGAACTGTCGTAATCGAGGAACCACAGGCGGGTGTTGACACGGGCCAAAATGTAGGAAACGATGCAGCTCAGGACACCGACGATAAAACTGAGTCCATTTCGGAGGACATCCCCTCCCCAGTGGAGGACTCGCTGGCCTCTGAGGAAGGCGAGGCGCAGGGACTTCTCACAGTGGACAATCAACATGACAAAGTGATACAGGGCAGTTCCTCCAACATTCCATTCCCTCACTCCCCACACAGTGACAACCCTAGCTCACAAGACCCTAGTAAGCCCAGCGAATCATGGCCTATTGACATTAATGCTGATGTTAACCTTATCAGCGAAGAAAGCCCTGTTCTGTTAGCTGCATCATCTGAGATGTCTAAAGAAGCAACACAAGACAACAAAACACATTCACTATTATCACAGTCCAGTGAACATTACACACCTCATGAATCGCCCAGGAGTGGCAATTATATTGATTCGCTGAATGAAGAGTCAAGTCACAAAACAAACCTATCTTTAGAATTAATAGACAAGTCAGAGAACTCTGAGAATAATGCAGAATCATTGGGCAAGCAGAGCTCGGGATCTGAGGAGATAATAAAATTAGACATTAGGGGCTTGGGTGTGCCAAAGTTCCCATTTCCATCAGCAAAGATCATATTTGGACCCCCACCGGAGGGTGGGACAGTGCTGGAGCCATCTGTGCAACAAATGCCAGTGTTTCCTAACTTACTTTCACCATTTTTAGTTGGTGACAGTGTTAAATTGGAAGAAGTGTTTGATGATATTAGACAGTCTAAGGAACATACTCCTGAAAAATCTATTGAGTCTATTGAAAAATCAATAGTATGTTCTGAGAAATCATTAGATTCTGTAAGAAAATCTCTGGAATCTGACAACTCTAATGAAAATGCTGAAAGTTGTAATGAGTCTCCTGACAAGGATAGTTTGTCAAGTAACAAGATTGAACAGAATGATTTGTTGGTTGAGGAAATAGTTGTTGATGATGAATTGAAGGAGAAGGAAAGTGGTAAGCAGTCCATACCGTCTCAGCCCAAGTCTGTGCAACCCGAGGAGACACTCTCCTTTAGTTCTATAACAGATTACAAAACTATTTGCGAAGAATACCATGTGAAGGTGATTATTTATGGGTTGTGTGTCTATGAGTGCCTTTTCCACGTCTCCATCCTGCTCGGCATACTAATATTGCTTCTAACACCTCTGGCATGCTATGTACATACATTTTATAAACAGCACTTTCTAATTTATGAGAACATTTCAAAGTTCCTATGATGTGATATAATGTTATATTATATACATATGTCTTTGTGTAATAAATGCAATGCACTTAACTGCTTTTCTGTTCTAGACTTTAATTTTGAATGTATTTTGTTTGGTGGCTTAATATTAACTTAGCATTAAATGTTAATGTGAATGGATATTTATGCCCATAATATGTGCTTATTAGACCTATCAGATTATCTACAATACTCTTGGGTCATTTGGGCAAAATATAACATTACTTATGTAATGGAATGTGTAATTTTGTCATGTAATTGACAATTTAAATTTTACTTTGACATTATTGATTTGCAATTGACAATGGAAGTGCTTGCTTATGTTTCGTTTTAAATGTATGAATGCTCTGTCCTTTCAGCTTGTGCACTTGGAAGATGCTATTACACAGCGTGACGAACTAATAGAGGAACTGACCGTCTCCTTACAGCGATCAGTCCGTGAACGGGATGACCTACGAACAGATAATGCACACCTCACTAACGAAGTTCACACGTTACAGCACTACATAGGAGAACAGGCTAGCTCTGACCATGACACCATCAAGGGGCAGATATCTGACTTTGTCAAATACCACACAATGATCAAAGATGACAGCACAAAGTTTTATTCAGCCGTTATGAGTGGGGGCTCGTCAATCCGAAGCTCCAATAGTGAAAAAGACATGGACCGAGAAGAAATTACAGTAAATTACTCGAAATCTGACCTGAAATCTGATGAAGATGACTTCCAAACTGGATTCGAGACTAAAATATCTCATGTAATTGATAATTTCAATGATTGTATTGAAGAGAATTTGAGGAATAAATTGCGTGAGAGTTTGGTGCTGGTGTTATGTGACGAGGTGGGGAAAATGCGTATTGAGTCTGATACGGAGGTGAAGGAGCTAGAATCACAAATGGTCCAGGACAAACAGGCATATACTATTGAAACCCGCCGGCTGAGAGAACTTCTGGCTTCTGTCAAAGCTGGTAGTGCAGACGTTGATGTAGTGAGAGAAGAGTTGAGCATCAAACATGAGAAGGAGATGGAGAATCTAAGAACTTACTTTGAGAAGAAATGCTCTGATATGGAAAAAAGGTGATTTTTTTAAATTAAGAAATTTATTGATATGTTGTATTTATTAATTGTACTTATATTGACAAATTTTTATTTTATTGCTAACAAGGCTAAAAAAAGGGTGAGTCACTTTCTTTACACACTATAAAATACTAAGGATTTTCCAACTACTTCATCTGCATAGTGACTGCATAAGTGCTCTTCCCATCTAGGGTCTAAGAAATGACAACTTTTTATACTTCAACCAAATTAGTTAGCTGTTTCAATCCTGAAAAGAAACAAGACCAATGCTGGGTTCTCCTGACTACACAATAGTATTACTAATGATTCGATGTCGACAGATTTGTTTGAGTAGTAATCCTTTCATCATGTTAATGTAACGGACATTAACTTCACATCATCGGTGAAGTTTGGCGACCCACTGCATTTATCAGGAAGTAAAATATAAATACCGTGCGCGATGAATTTGAACCCACGATCTGCATTCTACCTGGTTGTTTGTGGTACTTTATGTTCCTTATTATGCTTGATTATGCATTAAAAAAAACATATATTATTGATGGTATTGTATGGTGTAGCTACTCAGAGGAAGTATGGCGTGGTCGAGCGTGTGCGTCTCCGCTGTCGGCTTCGTCGGCCGAGGGCTGCGGGCCAGCTGGAGAGGCTGGAGAGGCTGGAGAGGTTGGTGAGTCCGGGGCGGCGGGGGACCACAAGCCTCGGAGGACCAGGAGCGCTGAGCCACCTTCACTCTCGCTAGAGGTAACTGTACTCTCATTTATCGTTCTGCACCCAAAAGGTAAAAAACGGAACCCTGTCCGTTCGTCCATCTGTCACCGGGCTGTATCTCATGATCTGTGTTAAAGTTGCAAAAACCAAACATTAAATGAAAGTCTGTTAGAGTACTCCTGTGATAATACTATAAAAATTAAAATGATTTATTCAGTTGAGGCCCTGGTAAGGCACGTATGAATGTCGAGGAATTTACCATTGATAAATAACTAGGTAGGTAGGTAGAGAGTAATATAAATAAACATACAACATTAGCTGTGTCCGCTTATTGAAATAAAACGTGGCGTTCCAGTCAAGCCGGCTGGAGCAGGGTCTGAAGCAGATCAGCCGGCGCTACGAGCAGCAGCTGGAGGAGACCCGCGCTGGGCACGTGGCCTTCGTCGAGGACCTGCAGGCCAGGCACCGGGCCGCTGTCTCCGCTTTGGAGGAACAGGTACCTTCATTAAATTGCCATCGTGGAGAAGCTCACTACCTCACCTTGAGCACAGTATAAATATAAGCTTTACAAGATACTTCTTGTAATGGGAATCTAGGAACAAATCGACCAAAATGTCACACTCACACAGACGCGGACATCTTCGAGATTATAAGCAGAAAGGCAGTACGGCAACAAGGGGTGGCCGATCGCGTATACGTCATTCACGTGCACGACATTTTTCATGAAACATTTCAATTATTTTGTGATGCCCTTGGTATTGCAGGTGTTGACTGCTGTAACCGCTTACCGCACTTTGTGCACCAATAACGCATAATATGGTACGCCTGAAGGAAAGCGGTTACTCAGGGTTATTCCATAAATAAAATAAAAAAAAATATTCGTTTGGAGTATGGTGTCTGTGAAACATTAGCCTTAATGGTTTGGAGCGTTGACTGTGATTACACCTTGGACATTCGAATATTTTCCTAGAAAAGAGTGGTCCTCGAAGGTGCCTGACTGGCTGGAGACTATGAAGGAGGTCTTATAAAAGATTGCCACTATGTGGCTGCCATCTTTTGAGTAGTGTCCCTATAGTGAATGGGGCTGCCATTCCATGAGTTTCTTTTCCTATATTTTCCTAATAATTCTGAGAATAATCAGAATTTGTTTCCAGATAAACCAACTGAAGGCTCACATCCACACTGGTGATAACACAGAGACCCTTTACCAGCAGGATATTGACTTGGAGCTCGAGAAGGTTAGTATAAACATGCAAACTATACATTGTACTGGTCTACAATGGGTTTGTTGCCCTAAATATGAAAATGATTTTGGGTCTATTTATGCACACAATTTATAAAACTATCAATGATTTTGTAAGATTTGCTCAAATTTTTTTTCATCATAACTTAGAAAAGAATTTTTTTTCTTAACAAGCCGATAATGGTACAAAATATAAGATATGCAAAAATCATCAAATACGAGCACATTGAGAACTTTTATCAATATATTCGTAATCTGGACACATGAAAACGTAAATAAATTGCGATGATATCCAGGGCAACAAAAAAAAATTTTTTTTGACCATATACAGACCATTTTTAGTCTGTAACGTGAGATAAATATATAATCATTATTGTTTTGTGACTTAACTAATATTTGTAATAAGGTTACACATCCCATAAAATAAATAAACACATCCAAGGAAGTGGGGCTAGCCCCATTTCCACATTAGGTATTAATAAATAATCGACTATTAATATTTTTTTTCATTAAAGTCTTTAGATGGCGCTTCGTTTTAATAGCCCATCAAATTTGCCTAAAAATACTAATTTTATATTTCCCTGTGTGACCTAAAACATAATTTTTGTGTGATTTTTTTTATTTACCAAGAATGAAATTTATGTTGTGTACTAATCTGTATATTTTCATATATATATATCAGTTCCAGACAAAAAATACTACGAAATTAAGATTTATATATCAAAGGCAACTTTTTTGATTAAGAAAGTAAGCGTTGCCGTCTCTTCCAGTATATTTGAAATTTAGTAATATAATGCTAGTTGCCATTAACAATTTGTCCTCTATGTATGGAACTGAGTCATTGATTTGTATATTTTTAACAAATTCGCATGCAGGGGACTGTACAGAATCCACATGTTTCAGCTTACGGTGGCTTGTGGTGGTTTATTAATACTTTGTGATGGATAATCTGTTTCATCCTCATTCTATTTTCTTGTATCTTAAGAAAACTTGATTTTTTTAATAAAATTTAAATGATCATGTTCATAAATCTAAATAAAATAGGTCAATGTTTTTTGGCATGAATGAAATTCGTCGCCGAATTACCTGCCTTAGTTATTGTAAGCATTTTCATACTTTTCGAGATGCAATTAAAAATTATTCTTCCTAAAAAAAGTTTCAAGTATTTGCGTAAACCTAGAAATCTATCATTTCTTAACTTATAGTATTTAATATGTTAAGAACATAATACAAAGAGCACATAATACATTACAGATAATTAATGTAAATAACCGCCACACCTATCGGCACTGCTCACAAGTGTAAATATAACTAACTAATGTACATTTCCCCTGCATGCTTGGAATGCGACTAACCGTGTGCCGCTAGAGCGCCGCTCCGCTCCGAGAACAGATACGCCGCGAGCTGGCCCAACACATGCAGGACCAACTGCAGGTATGTTTACACTGACAACTCTTGACAACTCACTTTTATTTAATTTCAAAAAATTTCATAAAAGTTAATGAGAAAAAAGTAATTAAGGTAAGCAATGACCAAACTTATTTTGAAGAAAAAATACATCATCAGTCAAAGTTGTTAACAAAACTGTTTTAAACCTGTGGGTTTTCAACGCACTAACAACCTGTGGCAACTTGCTTCTACAACTAGTTGCCACAAATAATAAGTTGTCACGCAAGGCGTTAAATATATAACGCAACTAGTTGTCACTAAATATTGGTAAGCAACCGGTCCGTAGTCAATCAAAATGACCACTCCTGGAGTTGAAACATTATAATTTTATTCGAATTCAACGTTGAATAGGGAAGATTAAAAATAGGCTTGCATCATTATTGAATAATGTATCATAATTAGATGTTGCATAAAAGATCATGGTTCCCATCCAGTTTTATGCATGATACTAAAAAGAGCTTTATATGTGCTTGCTTTTCCTGTTCAATAACTGTTTTATTTAATAACACATGGCTATCGAATCATGAATGTATTGATGTATGTATATTTATTATTGACTGATTTAGGAGTTCGTCGCACAGTTGCTATTGCGCATATCATTCGATCAGTTAAGTTAAGCAACCCTAACCCTAGCCAGTAATTGGATGGGTGACCGCCCGAGTTCCCTCCGTGCCTCAGAGAGCACGTTAAGCTGACGGTCTCGGTTACCAAATTATCATCTTTGGCAATCGTAACAGGTCAGGCGGAGGCCTAAAATAGTCTGACAACTGGTTTAACTCAGATCACAGATTTTCCTCGTTAAAGGGGTTACGAAGGTCAGATGGCAGTAGTTTCGTATAAAAATCATGTGATCAGCCACATCGGGTTGAATCGAGTGCCGACCCCAAAAATGTATGGGATAAGGCAAGGGTGATGATGATCTTTATTATTGACTAGTTGTGCCCCGCGGTTTCAGTCGCGTTGACTTAATTTCATGAGTGGCCCGCAGAACTCTTTTATTTTATATATTATAATATTTATAAAAACAATATTTTTTTATTATATTAGTAAGCCTCATTTATTCTCCACAACACTTCGAGTTAGCAGTAACGAACGGTCGTTAATATTAATATAGCCGGCTAAACCGATATCGGCAAGTGTCGGTAGGGAACATTCAAACCATATTTTATGACTTCTTAGTACTTTAAACCTCGATCGGTTTCGTGGTATAAAGCGTGTGTATAATATTGTGGGTTTGGTTCTAATAAATATTCTATGTACAGTTTAACTTGCTATCCATACCTACTAATATACTACTAAGTAGCTTTGTTAGTTGACAGTGTTTAGAGATTTACTGTGTGGTCTAATAGACATGTGTTATCTAGAATTTCTGCTACCTTTTCGCGGCTAAGCTGTACCGATTTTGCTGACATTTTGAATAGGAATAGCTTGGATTCGAGGGTGGGGAAAGCTAGGGTATTAAAAGATTATCTAAAGAAAAAATTATGTTGCAGGATTATTCCACAGGTTTCGGAAAAAACATAAATAAGTCGTTAAACTCAATATCACTGCACTTAAGTTGTTAGTAAATCTTATTATCCAACCGGGTGAGATCCTTGTCCTTAAATTTTAATAACTTTATAAGTAGGCATTGAAGTAAACTAAGTACTTGAATAATTCTAGTTAAAATATCGTGTAAAACCGCCAGCCATTTAACTATGAAACGGCAACAATTGGCACTACGCCATCGGATTGGAAGTGCCATTCCCCGCAGTGTGCGCTCAGCTTAAATGGAGCAAGGGTGTTTCTAATACTTTTAAAAAAAATCTGGTGTTTTTAACCGTATTTTGAGGTTGAATTCGAATTCCTATATCCAATAATAACTTTTTTTAAAACAATGACGTTATACGTATAGTGTTTAAGAAAAGTGTTTTAAAACATAATAATATAGGGAAAAGTGTAGTTTTAAGTTAGTGGTGTTTTTTTTTTAATTGAGACGTTTGTGAATATTGTATGATGAGAAATGCCAGATCGCAACCACCTGTCTTATCAGCCACGTGTGAGTGATGTGTCTGTTTTCTTTTTAATATTCAACACGTGTTGACTTGGTTATGAGGGCTTTAGGGCTGGAGATAAAATTCTTACAATGCTCTATTTATCTGACACACGTGCACTGAGGAACGGTTTTTAGTAATCAATAATTAATCTATGAGTAGCGAAAAAGGTCCCTAAGATCACAGTGGAAAGACTCTATTTTCACGGATAATTTCTCTAAGGCAGCTTAGAGAAATTATCCGTATTACATTTTCTTGAGGGTCTTGTCAGTCTGGTGGTCAGTTCCTCGACGTTCATAAGTGCCTTACCATCATTTTCATTTTCATTACTAACTAGTTGTGCCCCACGGCTTCACCAGTGTTCTATTGTGTTATATATCACGTTACACAGGATCTGGAATCTGGTCCTTCTCCTGGTTCTACTCTACTTACTCACAAATTTTCAGCAAAATAGGTTCAGCCGTTTTTGAGTTAGGTATAGTGTAAATAACAAAACTTTCGACGATATAAGATATACAAATAATATAGCAGGTACCCCTACCACGGGTTTGCTACTCGCTAGCGTCAACCGTAATATTTGTAAGAGATATTTTAGTTCTTCACGTCACCGCTAAGAGGCGCTGCACAATTTCTCATAAAAATATTCGTCGGTGACGCTAGCGGGTATAGATAACGAAAACGGTGCCCAATCTGTGGTAGGGGTAAAGCTCTGTCCTCCAGCTTGCGAATGTTTGCCTGATAATTTTCGTACGTCTTAATAAGAACTAAACAATAACATTGTAGAAGGTTTATTTATTCGTACAACCGTCCACATGGAGTTTGGCAAGGAAGACTTGACGTTATTCAATATTTAATTTATTAGATTGCTCTTAACCCCCTTTTTACATAACATGGTTTTAGCGAAGACGACCGAACTCGGACTAATACTGTGTCCATCCCTTTTTAAATCCTTATCACAGAAAGAGATGGAGTAATAAACCAGAGACTATCTTATTCGATAATAAGGGACTTAAAGTTTATTTTAGACTAGCTCTGCCCCGCGGTTTCCCCGTAGACTTAGTTTCATGCTTTATTTGGCGGAACACTAATATTTTTTCTAAATAAAATTAGACCAAGTTACTTCTTGAAACATCGGCTATCTTGCAGTGAAAGTCCTCGTCAAAATCGGTCCAGCCGTTCACGCATGATGACGTGACCAAAGAAATAGGGATTCATTTTTATACATATATAAAAATGTAGATTAACTCCATTGATCGATGTCTGTGTTTCATCGGCGTTTCAGTTCGCAAAACTAGAAAAAAATTAATTCATTATCTTGTTAGAGTGGTTATAACTTGACCTAGATTTCTTTGTGAGGTTACTCCTGGTGTTATTTTAGTAGTGTTGGTTTGTCATTGACGGGTATATTATTGTCTGTAGTGGTCGGGTTATGACGTCATTCTTGTATATTTGCGTACGTCGGCCGTGATTTGAGGTTGGAGTATGTCATGAATTCACTATTTTCTATTTGTATGTACAAATTCAAGCCTAATAAATCACCTGAAGTAAATTTGTCTTTCAAAACGTATTGATTGACCAAACTATTTATTTTTCATACATACATACATAGGCTCACGCCTGTATTCCCCGAAGGGGTAGGCAGAGGTGTTGTTATCACAACACCCACTTTTCACCGAAGATGATTAAGTGCCAACGTGACAGATGGTGAGTCCATCGCCGTCTCAGACACTTTACATACGTCGTTGAATTACTTCTCAGAAATATGCAGGTTTTCTCACGATGTTTTCCTTCACTGTAAAGCACGTGGTGTGAAATCACTGTAATAAGTTTTTATAATTATATAAAGTTATAAGTTTTTTTTAGAAAAACTCATTGGTACAGGCCCCGCTGGGATTCGAACTTGCGTCTCTTGCGTAGCAGGCGACTGCTCAAATCCAAGGCCACCACGGCTCTTTATTTTTCATCTCTGGTTTTTTGGTTCTGGTATACGTACGGTATACCCACTGGTGGTCGAAGTTCTCATGATAATGTTAGCCTCAGCGTAATGTGGGTAGTGCAGTAAGGTTCCATGGGCGGCGACATGCTGTCCACGGGACGAGTACGATGATACCCAAACTCGCAAAATTACAAAGTTTTTTTTTTTACACATCCATCTTAAAATTGATTACAAGCATGATAACTATGGAGGTTTGTTGACAATGTCATGAATGGGACTTCGTGAGACTGACTGGTGCATTCAAACTCTGTGACGTATGTGGTCACTGAGGTCTTTCCCGACCATGCAGTCACTCCATTAAGGGTAAAAATAAATAGTCCCAATTTTTTACTCGGCCCATCTAATCTCGTGTAAGTACAGTCACAGGTCATCGCCATTTACAAGTCTCATCTTGGCCCCAAGCCAATATGTAGGTGACATTTTTCGCGTATTAACCCCATTTTTGTGCTCCACGCTGTCTCGTGTGTTAGTAAACTTAGGGATTCAGGCCTCTTTGAATGATTAGCCGATGTATTTTACCATTCAACATACTTATTTAACTGCCTCGTTGGTCTAGTGGTTAGCACGTTCGTCTGCCGATCACGAGGTCCCGGGTTAGATTCCCGGGTCAAAAATGTATATTGGGTTTTTCTGTCAAGAAATTCACAATAAAATGCCCGGAGTTTGGAAATTGACGGTGTTTCCACCCCCGTGCCTCGGGGCGCACGTTGCACCGTTAGTTCTACGCCTGATCTCTCTCCGGTCGTGTCGGATTGCCTCCCATCCCACTATGAGAGTGAGGGAATAAAGAGTGCACCTGTGTTTGCGCACACACTTGTGCACTATAATATCTCCTGCGCACATGGCTAATCCTCATTGAGATTAGCCGCCGTAACCGAAATTCGGTAGGAGATCATTATTATTATACTTATGTAAAACTAGCAAGCTATGTCTGAGCAGGATTTGACATATATTTATATATTGGACAATTCACACAATCGTATAATGTACAAAATTCTACATACATGTGCTCACGCCTGTATCCCATGGGGGGTAGGCAGAGACCACCGTTTGCCACATGATCCTTACATACTTCTTTCGCTTCACTCACATTCATGCATCTATTCATACACTTTCGTCTGTTACTTGTGATGCGAACTTGACCTTCTGAAAAATACTTTGGTCATTGTAGTTCTTCCTCTACAAAAAATTTCTCTCACGTTCGCTCTATAAATGTCTTTACGTTAATCGCCTTTCAATTAACACAAAATTAATTAATTTATTCAAAATTCTCGTGTCACAATAGTACAATATGATACAAGTGCGGTAAGTTGAAAATTACAGCCGAGGCGATATTGCTACAAGAAAGCAGAGGCTGTAATAATCAAAACGCACGTATGTCATACGACGTTTTATAACAAATTTGCGAGGAAATAAATAAAACGCGGACGAAATGACAAAGCGCGCGGTTATTTCTTAAAAATAGTTAGGAAAAATACGAAAACAAGGCGGGCTTCGAACCCATGACCTCTGCATGCGTACAGCTCACTTGGCAAAGCAACTGCACGACTTGCAGAAGTCTCCGCCTCGTATTCGTATTTCTCACAACCATTTTTAACAATTTATAATGTAAACATGACGTGTGTCACGCATAATAATCAAATATTTAGGATTACTGTTTGGCAAGATGACTCAATAACATCACAGGTAGTTTGTTTACAGACATTATATAATTATCTAATAGAGCAAACAAAAAGATCATTAATAAATGACACCCTGTTGACAATCAGTGCTGTGATAAGGGGGTGGCGGGGTCACACACTTATTATGACTTATGTAGGTACTTGCGAACAGTCTTAGTCGTGATCTCGTCGATAGCAGTGCTAATAGAACCCTGTGACTGAATTGTTGTGGTTCCAAATCGTTTGTACGTGTAGTGTTCTGTGTTGAAATATGGGAGATCTTCTTGTAAGTTCGATTTTTAACCTTTTGAAATCGGCTATGCATACATTCAACGAAATACGAAGTTCCTACATCGATTCTTATTCATACATATGCTCACGCCTGTATTTCCTGAAGGGGTAGGCAGAGGTGTTGTAATCACAACACCCACTTTTCACCGAAGATGATCAGTCTCAGACACTTTACATACGTCATTGAATTACTTCTCAGAAATATGCAGGTTTCCTCACGATGTTTTCCTTCACCGTAAAGCACGTGGTGTGAAATCACTGTACTTAAGTTATTTAGAAAAACTCATTGGTACAGGCCTCGCTGGGATTCGAACTTGCGTCGCTTGCGTAGCAGGCGACTGCTCAAACCTCAAGGCCACCACGGCTCTCTCGATTTCTTATTCCTTCTGAAATTACGATCGAACGGGGTCTGCAACAAAAGTCTTTGACGTTCATGTGTTCTAGTCTAACCTACTTTAATTAAACTAATTTTATTAAACAAAACGGCATTGAATCTTCATTCGTTTCGAAGAGAGTAGACCCCCTGCTTTGGACCATCGGCCTTTACTAGGGGCGGTTTGTATTTTGGTAACCCCGGTTGCACATAAGCGTTCTGAAATTATTCTGTAAAATCTTCTAACATTAGAAAGAAGTAAGGAATATTCTTGGGAAATGTTATTTGTAATGGATCTTGATTTAAACCCTCCCTTTCGTCAATAACGAGTTCACCTCCTACATGTCTAGCATAAGCCACAACTCGGTTGGTGATCTGCTCTCTTCCTTTTAAAAACTCCATTCGAGAAAATTGGCCGACGAAATTTTCGTCGCGTGTATCCTAAGCCTTTGATTGAATTATCCATCCAGGCATTTGTATCTAAGAATAAGGAAATGACAGCGCAAACATATAAGTAACTCATGAGTAAGATATATATAACGCTCTTTTCGTCTGTCACTCTCTTTCAAGTTTTAACGCGAGAAAACCGATCGACAACGTATTTTCGGTCTTATTTTTAGGATGTTTGACGCCTTACTTAATATCCGAGTGATTAATTTTCATTTTCAACTATAAAAGTGTATGGTATAGTGTAATTATGCTATGTGCCAGGTATTGCTGTCAGACCCTGACGCGGAGGTGTCCAGCTGGCCGCTGGAGCTGGTCGCTCTGCGGGACAAGATACACGGAGACTCCAGATCAAATCAGGAGAAGGAGGTGAGTCACCTTATCTTTTGACCTGCAAGTCCTGCAACCACTGACCTCTACACAAGTACGCTGGCTTGCTATATCCGTCGATTTATTGTGACAATTTGATTGAAGTTTATGCGATGTTGTCTTTATGATGGGGTTACATTAGCGGGCGAAGATTCGAGTCCAGTAACGGGTGGACACTCTCCCGAATGTGCTACTTTCCCTTATTCGATACTTTTTAGAATTCGGCACATGTCTTGATCTTCTTATTTTGAGGTGAATAGAATAGAAAATGACATTTTTTTATCATGTGTTCATCAATCAATTAAGCTCTAAATCTTTAGCCAAACTGGGCTAATAGACTTTCAAAGACTGCAGTATCCGTTTACCATCAGGATCGTACACAGTCTATCACGGTTCAGAGTCCGTGACAGATAGGCGGACAGCGGAGTTTTAGTAATAGGGTCCTTTTGTGTACGGAACTCTAAATAGTATGAATGCAGATTTTTCCATTATGTATAAAATTATCCATCCCATATTTTCAAGACACCACTCAATACCACTTACAACTTAGCGATAAATTGTTCTCTCTATAAATACGTCCCTCGGATTCCCCTCGCATGAGTGGTGTCCACTTTACCTACACATGTTAATTGCTTTTTGCTCGCGTGCTTTTTTGTCTGAGACCGAAATAATGTTCTTGGAAGTGTGCTAGGGAGACGAATGTTAGTCGGGACTGTCTGTGAGATTTACTTGCAAAGGATGTTAGGCACACTATGATTCTACTTACTTTTCTCTCACTGACTCTTATGGGATATGAATAAAGGGCATAAAGTAATTTCCCTACAATAGAGACAATACAAAATATATGGAAATGAAGTAAATCAGTCACGTGACATATGTCATTGATCATTGGCCTAGGTAGGCTACGCGCATCGTCTACAATCCTCTCCCTGCTCTCACGAAAGACCGCACTGCAGGGACCCAACACTACTGTAAGGTAGCATAATTTGGCTGCGATCTTCTGCATGGTGGAGTTACCCAGTTGGGCAGCTGCGTATTTCAAGGGGTCATTTCATGCCTTACCTCTCTTATTGATAAATCGAATTCAGTCAGCAGTAATTTGAAACGTGAATCTGTATTTCGGAAACGGCTACAACGATTTTCATGAAATTTTGTGTTTTGGGGGATTCAGATGCAAAAAATTGATCTAGATAGGTTTAATTTTTGGAAAACATCGTTTTGACCATGTTTTCAGGCACTGAAAACCTCACATAATATCCTTACAGTAAATTTAGCCAACATCTGTCAAGTTATGGTAGCTCAGACGTGAGGCTTCCAGCTTACGGGGCGATAACGAAACTAGAGTACCCCATTTCGAGACTGACGTTCACCGGTAAAAAAAAAACTTTTTTTTCATCATTCGTATATGAGAAAACGTCATTGAAAAGAGACCGAGCACAGCTCGGTCAACCAGGTTCCTGTTTTTATGTGATATCGTATTAACGTCATATGCATTTAGTGAAAAGCTGTTAATTTAGAATTACAAAAAGACACTTAAATGTTATTTATCTGTATAGATGTAATTACATATATTTATTAGGTTACAACTTGCAAGTTGAAGAATGATGTGGTGACCAGAATTGAAAAAAGTATGTTGAGATGGTTTGGACATATCGAAAGGATGAGTGAAAGGCGATTAACCAAAGAAATTTATAGAGTGTATACAGTTTTCCTTGGAGTTACATTGGATCATAAATTGCAATGGGGGCCCCATATAGCTGGATTGTCGAAAAGACTCAGTTCTGCAGCATTCGCAGTAAGGAAAATTAGACACCTAACTGATATAAACACAGCTCGGTTGGTCTATTTTAGTTATTTCCATAGTGTTATGTCTTATGGCATCCTTTTATGGGGAAATGCTACAGACATCAGTTCTATCTTTGTGCTGCAGAAACGGGCTGTTCGTGCAATCTATAAACTCAAATCTAGAGATTCTCTCAGAGAGAAGTTTAAAGAAATAGGGATAATGACTGTGGCATGTCAATACATATTTGAAATTTGATATATGTAAGAAAGAATATAGATAGTTTTAAGAAAAATAGTGATATGCACAATATAAATACACGCAAGAGGGATAAACTCCGTGTCCCTGTGACTAGACTGCACAAAACTAGTAACTCTTTTGTGGGGCAAAGTATACGCCTTTTCAATAAACTACCATTAAAAATGTGTGAACTACCATTTTTAAGTTTTAAGGCAAGCATCAAACAGAAACTTTGTGAAAAAGCATATTATAGTGTAACTGAGTATATTGATGATAGCCAAACAGGGCAATGAGTTGCTCACTCTTCCATTGAAATGTACTTAAGCAACCCTATGTATATAGAAGGGACACATGTAAAAAAAAAAAAACCGGGGAGTTTGTTTCGCCGTTTCTTCTCCTGACAGGCTTACTTTTGGAAACGGTAGTAAATTTACTTAAGTTAACGTAAGAAAAATGACGTTCAATAAGTGTTCCAAGTGTCCCTTATATTGAATAAAACTTTTTGATTTTATTTGATTTGATTTGAGTGTAAGTGTCGGTAGAGAGCGTCCAAGGAAGAACTACTATGACCAAATTAATAGTATTTTCAGAAAGGTTAAATTCGGAACACTCGTAACCGAAGAAAGTGTATGAAGGGATGCATGAATGTGGATGAAGCGAAAGAAGTATGTGAGGAGCGTAGCATGTGGCAAACGGTGGTATCCGCCTACCCCAATGGGATACAGGCGTGAGCTTATGTATGTATGTTTGTATTAAGCCTTTGTTTCAAGATTAGTTCAGAGAGGTCCAGTATTTTAGTGAAACGAATTAGACTATGCGGTGGGTGAATGAACCGCTATTCTAATAATACCGGGCCAATATTTATTTACTACCGAGACCGCCGCCTGCGCACCACAATCAAATGTCACATGCACCGACACGCGAATTACAATCACTAACGCATACATACATATACTCACGCCTGTATTCCCCGAAGGGGTAGGCAGAGGTGTTGCAGATTATGTGCGTGACAGATGGTAAGTCTATCGCCGTCTCAGGCATATGCAGGTTTTTACCTCTCGCTGTTTTTCTTCACCGTAAAGCACATGGTGTGAAAATCATTGTAGGTACATAAGTTTTTATAAAAACTCAATTCCAGTGGGGCCTGTACCCACTGGAATTCAAACTTGCGTCACTTGCGTAGCAGGTGCCTACTCAAATCCCAAGGCCATCACGGGTTTTCAATATTTAACATCCATATCTATATTTATATTATTAAGCAGATTGTGTGTCTGGTTGGACGTGTTAATCTCAGGAACTACTGCTATGAATTGAAGAAATATTTTGTGTTGGATAGTGCATTTATCGAAGAAGGCTTTAGGCTGCGACCAATAGGGCCGAAGCACCAATGGATTTGCAATTGGAATGGGATTTGATTGCTAATCCTATGCGGGTAAAACCATGAGGCTCAACTAGTTAAAGATATGGCAGCACTAGTGATTTTGTGGGTATCCCGCGAAGGATATAAATACTCAAACCAAGTAGTTGCACAGATATTTGCAGTCTCAACACGAGCTTTATTTTCAGATCTTATTGTGTTACGTTATTGTTCCATAATATTATGAATACAGTACAGCCGTGGCAGCCGTGGTTTGAGCAGTCGCCTGCTGCGCAAGCGACGCAAGTACAAATCCCAGTGAGTCAGTGCCAATGAGTTTTTCTAAAAACTTATGTGCAGCGATTTCACACCACGTGCTTTACGGTGAAGGAAAACATCGTGAGGAAACCTACATATGTCTGCGAAGCAATTCAAAGACGTATGTATAGTGTCTAAGACGGCGATGGGCTCACCCTCTATCACGTTGACACTTAATCATATTCGGTGAAATATGGGTGTTGTTACAACACCTCTGCTTACCCCTTCGGGACCCTTCTGGGATGGCGTGAGCATATTTTTTATTTATATTATGAATATTATGTGTGCGGCTAACCATAGGAAGAATTTTCCAAAGCTTCTTTACTAAAATATTAAATGCATGTAGGTATTGTAGGTAAGCTAGTATGCAAGGCATGCGGCACATTCGGTTTGGCTGCGCAGACACATAAACAATATCTGCTGCAGAGCTCATGAAACTAAACATTTCCAGTATTACCTGATCTTTCATTGTACTGAAAACTCAAACTGAAGGGAACAATGCGAGTTCAGCTTATAGTGGAATTTTACAGCGTAATACACCCGAAATGTGCATCAGGAAGTGCTCTAGTCGGACTTTGAACATTAATGGATACGTTTAAAGTGCAAGATTTATTGGCACTGCCATTTAGAACAGCTGTTCTGGGGTTTCAATATGTAAAACTTCTAGATTTATGATTCTGACAATTTCTCAAAGCACTTTGAATTAAAAACAAAATAAGTCTATCGATTATTTTGTTATGTATACATATGGTCACGCCTGTTTTCTCCAAAGTGGTAGTCAGAGGTGTACTTATAGTACACATCTCGTCTAGTAAGACTTTAAGCACATTCCTCGTTGCCTTCTAACAATTACATTCAGTCTAAATATTCGGTACTAAAAATATTAAGACCAATTAGCATCATAACAATTGGCCTATATAATGAAAACGACAATTCGCTGAAACACTTCACAACACTCCCAAATAAAGTTGACCTCTTAAACCAGATGATATCACCATTTGGCAGGCTTATCACAGTCCTGCGAATGTGTGGCGACCGTTGACCCACATGTAATTGGCGTTGCATAATTTAGACCACCGCGGAAGTTGCGGTGTTAAGTTTATAGCGAGCATGGTTGCTATTGGTTGCATGTCTTCCTCCTTTGCGGAAACTGTTGCGTAATCGTTCACTAGGTTCTGACTGTATCGACAAGGAGTTTTTTCAATTCAGTACATTATATACTTTCATATGCAATAAGTGAAAAGCTGTTATTTTGGATTTACAAACAGACACTTCAATTTTATTTATCTGTATAGAGCATATATATACAATCCAAAAGCAAAAATGAATTGTTTTGAAGTTTACTTTATAACACTTAAAACTGTATTAGTGCAAGATCGAATTAATAAAATAGTTTGCAGGTTTATTTCGAAAGTGGATGCTCTAATTTACGCACATAGGTACCATTAAAAACGCTTCTAAATCACCAGCCCTTCCAGCCAGACGTCCATAATGCAGTCTCCTAATGCTTGCAATCGAAACATTGCTGATAAAAGTAAATTGAAACCCTATATGATAATGCGTTTATGTCTGTAACAGCGACCTAGTAATTAGGTGGTTGTTTTGTATCAATTATTGCGAAAGTATAAAGCTAATGGATTCTCACTCGATTTAATTGAAAGCATCTCGACAAAAGCAACTTGCCACTTTATCCAGGGGACTATTTTAGGGCCTCTCATACTCATATTTGTTTGAAAGGTATATATACATATTCTCACGCCTGTATTCCCCGAAGGGGTAGGCAGAGGTGTTGTTATCACAACATCCACTTTTCACAGAATTTGATTAAGTGCCAACGTGACAGTTGGTGAGTCTATCGCCGTCTCAGGCACTATACATACGTCTTTGAATTACTTCTCGGAAATATGCAGGTTTCCTCACGATGTTTTCCTTCACCGTAAAGCACGTGGTGTGAAATCACTGTACATAAGTTTTTTAGAATAACTCATTGGTAGAGCACGGCTCTATCTCCTTTCTCTTAAAACGGCGATGTCTGTTATATTTTTTTATATCGAAAATGGTTCTGGTTGAGTTGGTGTTAAGTGATACGATTTCCTACAATTTACGTTTATTTCGGTCACATTCGGATAATGAATTATTTTAATGTATAGTATTTTTGTTTGAAAGGAGTAATTGTTGAGTTTCTTGCCGGGTTCTTCTCAACAAAAGTAACCTTCTGACCTCGGTGGTAACATTTATAATCCTGTTTAATGTATTTTTGTGTCCTTCTGACGATTTGAAAGTACTTTGTAAGAAGTCTAGTCAAATAAAGATATTTTGAACTTTGAACTATTTGATATCTCTTTCGGCTAGCGAAGTTAAATGAAAAGCTGAAGCTTAAGTGATTCTTTGTTGCCATTATAACGTTTAAACGCCTATTTTTTTTACAAGAGATGCTTAGGACATCTGTAATCGTAACAGAAACTCTCAGATAACAGATAAAAACGATTATAATAACGAAAATATTCGTATTAATCCCGAGAATATTAAATCCTGCCAGGAAATGATCAACATTCTTAGTGTTCATTACATGCATACATCGGGCCATAGGCGTTTCATCTCTGTCGATATCACTATAACAATATATAGCAGAGTTATAACCGACCACGTCGTAATATTATTCCGTTTACAAATTTTACAATATTGTTTTACGATGTTTACGAATACCGTTTCATGAGGAATGCATTCCTCCGTTTTGGTGGTAAAGTGGGAGTTAGACGCATCTTCCGCGACGATAGTTACATTATTATGATGCACTAGCTGTGCCCCACGGTTTCACCCGCGTATATATAGTTATATCATCATCGCCCTGGCCTTATCTCATACATTGTTGGGGTCGGCACTTGATTCAACCCGATGTGGCTGATCACCTGATTTCTATACGAAGCGATTGCCATCTGACCTTCGCAACCCCTTTAACGAGGAAAATCTGTGATCTGGGTTAAACCAGTTGTCAGACTATTTTAGGCCTCCGACTGACCTCTAACGATTGTCAAAGATGATAAATTGGCAACCGGGACCGACGGCTTAACGGGGTCTCCGAGGCACGGAGGGAACTTGGGCGGTCACCCATCCAATTACTTTCTAGGGTTAGGGTTGCTTAACTTCGCTGATCGAATGATATGCGCAATAGCAACTGTGCCGCGAGCTCCTTTCTCGAGCGTATATATAGTTATATATAATATTAATATTACAATACACATTTAACGTAGTTTATTTCTTCAGACGATTTAATATTTTTTATGAACATAAAAGCGGTTATTGTAACTAAACTATGATAGATGTTATGTGCGACACCTATAAACCCGTAGTACATAATTTTGTTCTATTATCAATAGTTTTTGCAGCGCACGCATAAATAGGTTTTCGATTTTACACCTGGGGTTGCAAAATCGCAATTTTCTTACAGATTTTGATAATAAAATATAGCACCTTCCTCGATAAATGTCAAAGTCAAAGTCAAAGTCAAGATTTTATGGAATCGGACCAGTAGTTCCTGAGATTAGCACGTTCAAACAAACTCTGC
The DNA here is from genome assembly GCA_929442735.1 of Watsonalla binaria. NCBI lineage: Eukaryota > Metazoa > Arthropoda > Insecta > Lepidoptera > Drepanidae > Watsonalla > Watsonalla binaria. The sequence continues at coordinate 10,324,348 of OV838933.1, forward strand.
AGCTTATAATATTATTAAGTATAGATGTAAAAAGGCAATGATGATATTTGTATTGCATATGCGCCTTTATTCACGGAAGTTGTAGGCAGAGGTGTTCTTATAGTACACTCACATTTTGCCAGTAATGATTAAGTCCCATGAAGTGAGGCCTGTTGCTATTTATGCCACCGTAAGCTGGACAAAATATGCGCCTAGAAAATCTCTACTCCGTATGAGATTTGTTCCCACCTTAAGTGCATCAACCTCCAGCTTCCAGGCGCTAAATGTAAAATAGTGGCGCTAAAGGTCGCACATTTCCGTGATTTCATAACTATGTCCGTTACATGGCACAGTTTACGTCAATTACGCAAGGTGGTAATGAAGCGCCGTTAAAAGCCAGTTTTGTTTGATCGACGCGGTAATTGGACTTTTATGATTGTTTATTATGCGCTGGCGTTGATTTAACACTGCTTATAGGCTACCAGCACACAATACAACAATATTGTGCTTTGCGATCGACTAACGGAGGGGAATTAGGTCAGAGATTAAGACCGCATTAAAACTATTCGCAGCAGAAGTGCTTTCACTTTTCAGGGTGTAAGGAATTATAAATAGTCAAATTTAATTTATCAAGTCTATTCTAATCATAATCAAATGTAATGATCTGTCTCCTCGATCAAATCGGGTATTTCTTCGCAGCCCAACTATTACGCTATAAGTACTGGTTCAGCTAACCTTTCTGGCCATACTAACGCACACATAGATAAATCAAGTATAATTATGAACAGCACATTCTTATAAAAACATTCAAATTGTACCATTTTGGATAGGCAGAAACTCTCAATACCATTTTTGACTTTATTCCTCCAAAGCTATTTGGATGCTGATAAGCAATAATGTGTCAACCCACAAAAAGTCAAATTCAAAGGTTTTGATATATTTTGATAATGCATCACGGATTTAACATTCTAAAAAAGTGTTTCAAGTCATCTGAAACATAAAAGTACGTAAAAAATGGATTTATGTCATAAAACAAATCTTAAATCACGTATACAATCATCTTAAGACGCCATTTTCTCAAAACCAAGTTTATGCGGGTTGACACATTATTGCTTATCTGCATCCATTTATATAATACATACAACGAGGTTCATCAATGCACATGTTCTAAACCTCCGGTCACCGCTCACCATTTCATTACTACATAACAATTTTCTAATTAACTTCTAAAGGGCCTATTTAATATACCCTTTCTTCTATCCAATTATCTTATTAAGTCCCTAAATGCCCTTGATTAGTTAAATAAGGTAAAAGCAGTTACTGTGGAAGACAGGATGACAGGAAGCCACCGGTTTATATTAAGATTCCCGCGCTCCGGGAATGGCGGGATAAAGACATTATGAGGTTGGCGATGAAAAGAATTAAATAGGGCTGTCTGGCACGAGACATGAAATCTTTACAAGAGCAAACAGTTTGTTAAGAAAAAGATTTGATTGAGCAGATTAGAACCATTTATTCCAGTCCCTTAATATCGGAGTTAATTCAATTAATTATTTACACTTAGCTGTTATAACTGGCTATGTAACAATAGTGGATAGATTTGGTGAACTTAACACACCAACAATAAACTTTGGAAAGTTAACGATTTATTGTGGCAGTTTAGTGATTTGACAACCCTGATCTGTCTAATGCAGAAGAAGACGTTATTCGTAGTAAATCGTTCCTTGCGCCGTATTTCACCTCCACCCAGTCCACACAGACCTATTTCTGGTGGTGATGCTGTTTGTACACCTGTTACAGATCTCAAATACTAGCATGTGTATTGTGTGTGTATGTTTACTTCACTTTGATTTGCCTTATTTTCATGCATATGGCCCCCCTTTTTTATTGACGAGAGGGAAACCATCAAAAGGTCCCTGACTGCCCTGGGAGAGGCAGGTAAAAACCCCCCCGGTGGCCATCCTCAGGGCTCAGGGGGGACTTCGGGTACTCCGATTGATCGCACCGGTGTCTCCCCACACTTCGTCGGGGCACATCCCCGGGGCAGCTGTATCGCCGCCTCTGGAGACCTCGCTGTGCAAGCTCCCACCGCCAGCAGGCCCTCCGGCCCCCTTTTAGTCGCCTCGTACGACAGGCAGGGGATACTTATCTTAGACCCTGGCTATTGGGTGTGGTGGTCCCCGCTAATGTAACTTGCCCTGACGATTTAATTGTGTTTCCATAAGATACATTTAACTAGGCTGTTTTATAATCACGGGTATACATACATAACACAGAAAGAAACGTCTCTCCGTCCATGTGCACGTTACATTTTCTTATGTTGCTAACCATATGATGTTTTGTTTTTAATTGCCATTGTAATATTCCAAAAATAAAACACAATAGTGAAGTCTTCTTTGAGACTTTGCGAGACTAACAAATAACTTCTGAATAACCACTCATTAATTTCAAAGGAACATTGACTAATACATACTTTAATGTATTGAAATAAGATCTAAAATAACTATATCGATGTAACTAAATGCATATATTATGTTCAACGTATTTCTACCCTTTTATAGTTTCTATTCGAATGCATGTTATAGCGCGACCTCCCGTTTGCTTTGATTGTTATTATAATTCATTCGTCAGTAGTTCTGATAACTGCACGCCAGGCTTCTAAGAACTTGCATCGGATAACGGCTGTGTTTAATATATTATTTTAAAATCACAATTATTGAAGTATTGGGTAATTTAGCTTGACTTCATCATCAGACTGTTCTGTCAATTTTCAAATAGAGAGGACCTTTTCAAGTCTTGTTTTTTATAGTTCTTATAACTAGCTGGTATTTTCCGTCAGATTATCTTTCACCTTTTCATCGCTAAACCGTAAAAAAACTTAAGCCTATAACTGTTAGCTATGGAAACGTAAGGTGTTTTGTTTGCGCACACACATAAATATGTTTATAATATTATCATAAATGCGAAGCGATTTAAAAATGCTTTTATTTTAGTATCGTAACTTTGTTATAAATAGACAATTCGAAACGAAAGCCTGCCAGCCTCACATTACATTACTATAATAGTACCTACGCATAGTTTTAAGCTATATATGTACTATGTACAACTTCATAGGACATCATCTAAACTAACAGTTCTATAAATGATCCCATCCTTACAGCAATTTAGAATCCATCATACGACAAACAAACAAACACGTTGACTGGTCGTAAACACCAACCTCAGCCAGTGCAACTCCGGTCGCTTCATTGAACAGACGCGTCATACGTCTTGACGTCACGGTACATAAACGCGATAATATACCTTAAAGTGACGTATCAAGGATTGAAATACGTTGGTGTTGTTCCAAAACCGTTGGTGGTACAAACGAATCTAATTGAAAGTGTAGTGTTCAGTGTTTAGTGTTTCTGATTAGATCGTGAGGTTTTGATTTGTATGTGGTCATTGGTATTCTGAATATAGGGTATATATTTTTTATATTTTAGTAGGTAGTTTTGTATTAATAAAACTACCCTCGTTAGCGTGGATGTTAATTACAGCGATTGTTTAATTTGTAGCATATGGCAATAGGTCCCTGTCTACCCCCATGGGATAGCGTGAGTGTATGTAAATATTCATCATCCGAGGGGATAGCGTGTAACCCTTGTTTCAATATTATTCTTATACCGATGTTTTAAAAGTGAGTACAAACTTTAACTTACAAGTATAAAGTATTTCTTCTCAGAAGGCTAGTTTCCGAACCGGTGGTCAGTTCTTAGACATTCATAAGTGCCTTACCAGGGCCTGAACTGAGTAAATTATTTTCATTTTAATATTTATAAATCGAATTGGTTTGCTTTCAAAAATATATCGTCTGTCTCAAATTATTTTTAAAACAAGCTACATTATACGTAATGTTATGTTGTCACCCATCTCCCGAGGGATTCTTAGATTATTGTATCTGACTTAAATATTGATATATTCTCTGGAGTATTTTTAGGTTCGACAGACGTATTCACCAAATCCTTCATAATATTTTGTTATCTACCGCAATGAGGGTTTTAAAATGTAAACGTTTTATAAATAAAACATCGCGTAGTGCCGACCTATTTTGTGTTTACACAGTAATCATAACATATTGGAAAGTATGTTGTACAATAAATCATGTTCAATATTAAAATAGGCCATTGAATGTCGATAATGGTTGTAAAAGCAGTTATTTATGCTATTCCTGCAAGGTATTTGTTTAAATCCATTGTGAGGAAATAGAAAATTGTGTAAGTGATTTTTTAAATAAAAGTAGCTTAGTTAAGTTATACCATCAGCTATCTGCCAGTTAAAGTTTCGCTATAATCGGTCCAGTCGTTACATGGAAGAGTAAAGACGGGCAGAATTTTTATTTCATCTTAGTATTGTATACACTATCATATGCATTTAGCGAAAAGCGGAATAACCAAACATTTAAATTGTATGTATATGCCTGAGGCGATGGGCTCATCATCTGTCACGTTGTTACTGTCATCCCCAGTGAAGAATTACAACACATCTACAGTTCGGGGATGCTTTTGAGAAAACGTTAATTAATACATGAATATAGACGAAGCGCAAGAAGAATGTAAGGATCGTAGCATCTGACAAACGGTGATCTCTGCCTACCCCTATGGCATACAGGCGTGAGCATTATGTATTGAATGTTTAATTTGCTTGCAATAACTTTTGCGTTGCGTTGTTTGAGAGCTGTGGTGGCCTTGAGGTTTGAGCAGTCGCTTGCTACGCATGCGACGCAAGTCCGAATCCCAGCGGGGCCTGTACCAATGAGTTTTCCCAAAAAACTTATGTACAGTGATTTCACACCACGTGCTTTACGGTGAAGGAAAACATCATAAGAAAACCCGCATATTTCTGAGAAGTAATTCAAATACGTATGTATAGTGTCTGAGACGGCGATAGACTCACCATCTGTCACGTTGGCACAATCGTCTTCGGTGAAAAGTGGGTGTTGTGATTACAACATCTCTGCCTACCCTTTCGGGGAATACAGGCGTGAGCATATGTATGTACATCTTGGAAACCAGTAAACACTTACCATCAATGACAATACCACCCACGAACAGGTTATGACGATGTTTAAACTTCAACCATCACAAAGTTATTTTTAAACGTGTTATCTCATTTGGGAATACGGATTCATCGGCCGGAGATAGGGGCGCAGATGTTCGGTGTCACAAGTGTTGTTTGCATATTTAAAACGGTGTAGCGGAGCCCATCACAATTCATTCATCTTATACATGAGGGAACTTTGAGCTGTACTGCCTTATTTTATCTATGACGTTTCTACATATAGTAAGCGGTTATATGGGTATCTACGAATTATACTCTGTCCGTTATCTCATGTTTATTAAGGTGATATTTGTGTTTTGATAAAATGCAATATAACTCATACGCAGCTCGATAATGCACGTGGATCGAATAATTTTAGGGCAATTTGTAGAATATGTACTCTTGCGTATTCGTACAAAATGACCTTTAGTAAATTACATTTTGTCAAATATGGCGTTAAATGGTATTAGAATCTGTAAAAAACTATGAAAGGATACTGGTAACTTGCCATAGCCATTTTTTCTACATGGTCCTTCGAGCCAGATTTATGCAAACTTTGTTATTCTTCTCTTTAATTAAGCGCCCTCAAAATTTGCGCTGATAATGTTCCCTTTGCTATACTTTCAACTACCCTATTTTCCCCCTTTTAAACTTTTCATAATAAACCTGAAAAATATACGTGCTTAATTTTCGCCGCGTAACACGGTAGTCCTTCATTCAAGTTAATTTAGAGTTGTTGGATTGGCTGGGGAGGCAAGGGCCACTTTACTTTTGAGGGCAACGCTACCGTGGCTCGGTGAAGTTTTAAAAATTACCCGACGAGGTTTTCAATTGAAGCCAATGTAAGCTTAACGTTATGGTCAAGTTCAATTTGTGTGTTGTTGATTAGAGGACATCTCTTTAGTTAATTGGTTCACGTCATGTTTCTTATAATGTCCATCTGGGCTTAAAGCAATCCACGTACCAATTTCACGTGTAAAGATTCAAAACGGGCAACCATAGGATGGTGCGACTTGGCCTGTCGACAAAGTAACATGCTCACGCTTCCCTAGTAGAAACGATTCAAAATGTACGGGAATTGCATATGTCTCGTAATTTACGTTGTCTAGGCCTATTGGTCATCTTGATTGCAGAATGACAGGACACGTTTCCCATTTATTATATTAGTATGGGTTGGTAAGACAGGTACTTGTGATTTACCCTCAAATCTAAAGCTGAAGAGTTCGTTAGTTTTTTGTTTGCTTGAATGCGCTAATCTCAAGAACTAATGGTCCGATTAGAAAAATTATGCCACTGTAATATATATGCCAGCGTATTATCGAGGAAAGGCAAGTAAAAAAATATAGCATACACTCAACCATCAAGCGCGTGCACATGACATCTCCCTGGCCTTATCCCATACATTGTTTGGGTCGGCACTTGATTCAACCCGATTTGGCTCATCACCTGATTTTTATACGAAGCGACTGCCATCTGAACTTCGCAACCCCTTTGATGAGGAAAATCTGTGATCTTGGTTAAGCCAGTTGTCAGACTATTTTTAGGCCTCCGACTGACCTGTAATGATTGCCAAAGATGATAAATTGGCAACCGGGACGGACGGCTTAACGTGCGCTCCGAGACACGGAGAGAAGTCGGGCGGTCACCCATCCAATTACTGGCTAGGGTTAGGGTTGCTTAACTTCGCTGATCGAATGATATGCGCAATAGTAACTGAGCCACGAGCTCCTCTCATCTCAAACATCAAGCGCGTGCGTGGACTGAACATCTCTCACGAAGCAATGTTTTTTTTCTATTTAAATTCATTATCTATCTGTTTCCCATGAACGCACATGTGACCCCATTGCATCGCCATTCCTACACAATATCCCCCTAATTCTAACACAATAACACTGGCTACACAGTCCATTAAATAAGTCATAACTGCTAGTAGTAAATCACAATCATATCTCCCCTCGATAATCGTTCATATAATAATCGGTCAAGGATCCACTTGATGTTAAAAGAGTTTTGAGGTTTTACATAATGAAATCTCTTAGCCTTGTTAGTGGTCACCGTGAAGTTAATATAATTTTACAGAGATCACAACTCTTCATACTTTCCCAGAATGGTCCTCGAAGTGGTAGGCAGATGTGTTTTTGATAAACTTTTAATCGATGATGTAATGAAGAGATTACACTGATATGTTTTGTATCTATTATGGCCTTAGCTTTATGAGGTTTGTGCTCTGATTCTTACTATACCATATGTGTGTATAAACATTTTGAGTTTGCCTGTTCCATCGGGCAAACTCACCTCATCTTATTAGGGACCGGATAAGCATACCAGTAGATAATAATAATATCAATTAAAATACATTATAAATATGCATAAGCTCACACCTGTATTCCCCGAAGGGGTAGGCAGAGGTGTTGTAATCACAAAACCCACTGTCCACCGAAGATGATTAAGTGCCAACGTGACAGATGGTGAGTCCATCGCCGTCTCAGACACTATACATTCGTCTTTTGAATTTTCTTCAGTTTCTCTGGTGCAGGCCCCGCTGGGATCGGAATTCCGTCCCTTGCGTAGCAGGCAACTGCTCAAACCCCAAGGCCACCACGGCTCTTTTTCAATTAAAATATAAACATATTTTATCACAGTTCACTCTATAAACCCTTTCCAACGAATGATTTCTTTCTCGATACAACTAATGGTAGTTATCGATACTATTATTCGTTAGGGCGTGTGTTTTATTATAGAAATTAATGAGGAGCATTGAACTTGCAACTGTTGTGAAGTTCACTAACCAGATGTCTCTATGAGTTGATGTTAGCACCGTCTGGATTATATACTTTCACATTAAATGTGGTCATTGTATTTAGTACCTTTGTTTTAACGTTTCTGTTTGGCGTTGCCTGTATACAGGCTTTGAATAGAACTAGGTCACTGAGATCTGTGTTTGAGAGATTTTCCTTAATTCCTTATATTTCATTTTCCTAGCTACGAAATTCGAAACATTGAGATTGACATTCGACCCATTTAGGAGGTACTTTTACGATCAAACCAATAGGTGAATTGAAGATTAATATTGAAAATTCGTTTTTACAATAGAACTTACGTAAAACATAATATATATAAAGGCGGAAGTATTATGTAGACGAATAATTAATAGTCCGAAGTAAATTAAAATTCAACAAACGTTAATGTAAGTTACATTAAAGTAAGACAATCATGTTTTATTTTAGGATTAAACCAGCTATACCCGCGGCTTTGCACGCGTCAATTTAATTTCGTTATAAACAGTTTTTTTGTGTGGAACCTAAATACATTTGTAAAATAAATTGACCTTGATTCTTTCATTATCATATTAGGTATATGTATGTGAATGTCTGCCTGTTGGTAATAGTAATATGTATGTAACTAGCTGTACCCGCGGTTTCACACGCGTTAGCATACCATATCAATACCAATCCATTAAAGTAGCTAAACTTTCATCCCCTATTTTATCCCTTTGGTGGTGGAATTAATCAAAATCCTTTCATAGCGGATGCCTACGTCATAAATAAAACCTACCTGCATGCCAAATTTCAGCCCGATACGTCCAGTGGTTTGGCGTTGAAAGATCACTATGTCAGTCAGTCAGTCAGTCACCTTTGAGCTATATATATTTAGATTACTAACAACTAGTAACACTTCAGCCTTATTCTATGTATTCCGATAACTTTGTGATATCTCTTAAAATTCATAGCTTCACTATTACCCCACATAGATTCCCAGCGGGGCGTAAAGGGCCATAGTAAATTATACCTTCTCCCATTGAGATAACAACGATTTTGCCCAGTGTAGTTCCCCTAGACACGTGCATCCTTTGATGCCACACATGGTTATTTCAGAGCGCAGCTGGGTTTGTTGTGATATGTTCATGTAAAAGAATTGTTTAGCATCGTTTGTGTGGAGTTTTCTTAGTGATACATTGTGTTTCCTAATCGAGTGATTGTTTTTTCAATTGTTTTCTGTATCGTTTCCCGTATTTTGTATTTAATGTTTATTTTTAAATTTTATCACGAAATTTACATTGTTTAACGAAACTCTTGTTTTTCTTTAACGTGAATTAATTATCTATACAGATAAATAAAATTGAAGTTTCTGCTCGTAATTAATTGATATTTTTACGCGAATGCGTTTGAATTTATACCTACATACATACATACAAACAGATAACTAAAATTAAAGTGTCCGTGTTATTCCAAAATTACACCTTTTGACTAAATACATATGAATACACGGTGCAGACATGAAAAACCCATTTTTTTAATTTACCTCTGTTTGTCTGTTTGTTCCGGCTAATCTCCGAAACTGCTGGACCGATTTGAAAGAGACTTTCACTGGCGGATAGCTAATGTTACAAGAAGTAGCTTAGGTTACTATTTCGCGGGCCACCCATGAATTAAGTCTACGGGGGGGAAACCGCAGGGCATAGCTAGTGTTTCATTTACCAGCATAGTTGTTTTTGATAGCTGATATTGTAAGTAATAACTTTGGATACTTTCTTTCGACTAAAATAATTTACGCACAAAAAATATTTAACCGGTTAAATTGAGCGGGTGGAACTGTGTGACATAGCTAGTAGTGAATATATATAAGCAAACAGAGGTATATTTTATTTACTGCAAACTGGTATTGGCATCGCGTACGTGATGCGTTGCGGCCGTCCATAGACTGCGGTAACCGCTTGCCACCAGAATTATTTCTTTGTTTTCTTGAGGTTAAAGCCAAATCGGCTCAGCGGCTTGGCCGTGAAGGTTACAGACAGATTTTCCCATTTACATATTATATTAAAATAGAGAATGCTAGTGTAATCCTTGGTGCTTACCTCATCATGTATGATTATTCAAAATAACAATGACGTAGGTTGACGCAAACAAATATTGGTGTGAGATTTTCTTTGTTTAAAAAGTCTATTATTATCTAGGACGTTGGTGTTAAAATGTTAGAGATGTGTAATTTTGTGATGGTGTATTGTTTGATTGGAAGCTGTGTTAAGTAGTGATGTACCGGAACTATGGTGGTGCTGCGGAGATTTATGGTAAGTTGGGGTTCCTGTAAGACATATGGTTAGGAAACTTGGAGCTGTGTGCTGGTGACAAGAACTTTTCTTCCTAGTTTCTACCGAAGAAACTTTTGTAATAGGCCAGAAACCTTACTTATAAGCCTGTACCAATGAGTTTTTCTGAAAACTTATGTGGTTTGAGTTCACATCACGTGCTTTACAATGAAGGAAAACATCGTGAGGAAACCTGCATATGTCTGAGAAGTAATTCAAAGACGTATGTATTGTGCCTGAGACGGCGATGGACTCATCCTCTGTCACGTTGGCACTTAATCATATTTGGTGAAATGTGGGGGCTGTTGTCACGACACCTTTGCTTAACCCTTCTGGGATGGCGTCAGCATATGCATATTATAAGTATATTTTTACTTGACGAACGAAACGGTTACCTTTCGTCATGTTTATCTATTCATCGGCTAATTTCTAGCGTCTATAACACCATAGTAATTTCGTTGCATTTAATTGGTCGAACTCTAGTTTAAAACTACTTCCTTATAATATTTTTTATTAGTATGATGTATGTATAAGTTGCCTGTTGTCGCCAGTTGTCAAGCCTGCGTGACGAGCTGTCGGCGGGCGAGGACAAATGGAAGCAGAGACGTAACCTCAGCTTCGACCAGAACAGGCACTTGGAGGAGGTAACCAAGGAGAGGTGAGAACACGCCTATATGAATTCTAACGTCTACAACTTAAGGACCAAGTTATCGGAAACTGAGAAAAGCACCTTATTTATCCTATGCAATATACTTATAGCAAACCTCAGTTTTTTGGAAGGATGCTAGAATGTCTTATACCTGGTGACTTTGACGAGGCTTTATTTAATTGATTGTTTTTATTTAATCAGTTGATAATACTAGTGAATGACGATAGTGGCGTGCACTCTGCAAAATGTCCCATTTTTGTATGTGTCCACAAAAACTCAAAACTATCTTCATACATCAAGGTTAAGCCGAGACTAGATTACTCAATTCTACTCTTAAATGTATGTATCACTTGCGCTTCATCAAAAGTAATCTCCTTCATAGAAGTATGCCTTCTTCTGCCTCTTATCATTTCGAGATTGATTGATCAATTTATCTAGGTAATAATTTTTCCATTCACATTCGTTGTGAAATTCAGATAGCAACATCCTTACGTCCCAAGGTCATGAATTGAGAGTCATGAAATTCAGTCAGGAAAAAAACAGCACCTTTATATCAGACGAAGGCTATTCAGTCTTACATAGAAACTGCATCACAACTGCGTAAAACGAACAATAGAAATGTTGTTGAACGAATTGAGTTTCGCTACCTTGGTCCTGTCCAAGTGTGATGCACGTGTTCAAAATCGTAGTTCGATAGGACTTCAACTTAATAGGATCAAACCTAAACGGTTTCTCGACAACTTCAATTCAGCGATTATGACGCTATGATATCGTTACAATTTACATTATGCGAATCGGCCTACTGTCGTCTCTGTAACGGTTTGATAAATATATTATGTATTTATAGTAGCTATGTTCTTTTGCAGAGATTCATTAAAGCACGTAGCGACGAGCCTGCATCGCTGCGTGAGTCAGCTGGTGGCGTACTGCGCGTGCGCCGAGGACGAGCTCAACCGGACCGTGCTGGCCCAGCTGCTGGCGCGCCTGCTGCCGCAACATGACGAGTGAGTGTACACGAGGCGCGATACTTACAGCTCGCTTGCTGGTGCGCCGAACTCTAGGAACACTAGTGACCTTACTGGCCGCACGTTGAACAATACGGTACCTATTGTAGCATCATTGTTTGATTACGATCTTCTCTAAAGTGGAGTTGGTTACAGTCCTAAGTCGGGCAGCTTCAGCAACATGTGAACCTGTTATGTCTCTTAATCAAGAATTCAGAACGTTGCATTTGATTTTCAATTATTTATTTTACATTTCCGTAAGTAAGTCTCGTAACTGAGTCGTATAATCTATTCAGATATAAGCAAAACTTGTCATATATATTCAGAGATAAATAAACGAAGGTAACCTGAACAAATAAGATACAACCGCAGTGGCTAAGTTTAGCTTCATTCACCGCATTAAATCCGACTCCCTTGCCGACTGCCTGACAAATGCTAGTCGCTTATTAACGACCCGGTAATTACACATTGTGACTCATATCACTAGCCTCTTTACATTACTCTATCGCTTAGAATTCAAAAAACATTTGCTATTGGAAGGAGTTAAGGCGCTTTGCTAACTATAAAGGGACTCTCGTCTCACTATATTGGCACTGCGATTCCCTTGTTTAGAAAATTCGTTTATCAGCCGGAATGTGCGTTTATTTGCCACCTTTGAAGTATAAAAAACTAGCGGACGTCACGCGTAGTTTTCGTTCCCCTGGGAGTACTATGATAAAATATAGCTTATATTGAGCAGTGTTAATGTAGCATTCGAATAGTGAAAAAAATTATAAAATCGGTCCAGTACTTTTCGAGCCAATTCTTTACAAACATACATACAAACCTTTCCTCTTATTAATATTAGTATAGATATGCCCTAGAGCCGAAAGGATTCCAATCCCCTAGGGAGCTGGCGACCTTCCTCACCGCAGGATCACGACACTACTCTAAGGTAGCAGTAATTGCCTGTGATATTCTGTAAGCTAGAATAATAGTTCCCAGCAATGAAGCTCCGAATTTCGAATGGAATATCCCGATACCTTCGACGTCTACTGTAATTTTTCTATAATATTGCAGCCTTTTAACTGTTGGTTATATGTCCTTGTAATAAATGCGATACATATTAGTCAAACCGTATAAAGCTTTGTTCACTGGCGAAGCGCCAGGTGCCCTTTTCACGCGAAGCTGTCAGCCTCAATTAATGTGGATCATCTGATAGACCACTAATTATGCTCAACTCAAAATAGTTCATTTAAACTGTAGGATTAGAAATGTTCCAGATTGTATGTATATATATCATTGAGTCTAGCTGGAGCGAACTTACATTGTAAGAAATCAAAACTGTATGTTAGAATCTTTTACCGTCTTTAAATACTACACTTAATAATGTAGTAGTTTTAGCTCCAGTAAATTAAAAGTAGGTTAGAATTTCAAAATATCCTCCTTATACCTTAAAATAATTGGTGAGATAAATATGCTCACGCCATCCCAAAAGGGTCCCAAAGAGGCCAACGTGACAGAAGATGAATCCATCGCCTTCTCAAGTTCTATACGTACGACTTTGATTACTTCTCAGCCGTAAGCACGTTTCTTAAAGTCGTCAGTTAAAGTACGTGGTATGAAATTACTACACTTAAGTTTTTAGAAAAACTCATTGGTGCAGCTTTTGCTGGGATTCGAACTTGTGTCGCTTCGACTTCTCAAACCCCACAGCCAACAGCTTTTCGTTGGCGACTTTATATGTATGCTTTCATGATTTACGTTGTTCTTCCCGCAATATATTATTTTCGTATTTATATTTGTTCCTTAAGTCCAATATTCAAATAAGTGTCTTACCCCGGCCTAAACTGAATATGTTCGCCTTCAATTCCAGATCAGTCGTGGAGGAGGAGTCCCGCGTGTTCACCCCCAACCTGTCCCAAGAGCTGGACAGCAGCGTGGTGTCTCACGGCAAGCACGTGCACTTCGCGCCCGACCTGGGCGCCGTGCTGGCCCAGCTGGACGAGGGTGGGCTGGGCGGCTTCCTGCAGTACCAGCGGGACCTCAGCGCCGACATCAAGCTGGAGCTGGACCACTCGCTGAGGAGACTGCGACAGGAGGCACACTCGCTGCTCGACCTCTCTGCCAAACTTGCTGCTAGTTAGTATATATATCATTTAAAATAGGCACTTTTGGAGATTGAGAAAATTTATACTGTTTCGGAAAGTAGCTTCCTTAGAAGAACAGTCAATAAATTCAACCGGCATCCTGTTGTACTTTCAAACAAAAAAAAAACGTATTTATGACATGTCTGCAAGTATTCAAAATATTTGAAATGTTAACGTATTTTAAAGGGTAGTGATGTTTCCAGAAGGTCGGGACTCCAAGATGCTGGAGTGCAGCGATGTTCGGATCACGGAGCTCGTCGAAGACCTGGACTCGAAGCACGCGACTTGCGACAATTGCGAGTTGCACAGGAAGGTGGGTATTTCAATATATTTACAGATTCATTGAGTAGGTACTTCCAAAAGAGAATGTAGCATATTTATAAAACTAATTTTTCCCACAACCCACTTAATGGTAAATGGCTTCTGCATCCTATCACCGCCTAAAATGCCAAAGGAGTCACTCCTTTGACTTCCTCATGAAATTTCAATTATATATAGCACCTCTACTAACTGATACCTACATAGGGGGAAGCCTATGAAACACTTGCGACCTTGCAAATTTAATGAAGTCAATTCTACTCTAAGGTACCATTATCAGTAATCTTCAGTAAACTGTAGTGGAGGTACAGTGATTCCCCTCCTGTAATACACTGACACTCCGAGTCAGGCACACAGGCAGTGATAATACCGTGTGGAGAGAGCGAGTGATCATGCTCATCCCCAGCAAAGACAAGATCTTCCGGCCAGGCGGGTATCGTGTCTGGGGAACATCGGCTCCAACTACAATGCCCTCGAAAGCTCTTATTGCGCGATTTAGGTTCTCGTGTATTTGTACTTAAACTTTTCAATTGTTAGCGAGTAGCGCCATCTATGTAATGAGTGGAGAAACGCTGCTGTAACCTCCTTAAATTAATTAAAATAAATGTTATATTTGCAGACCATGGAAGAAGCGATGGCGGAGTGTTTGCAAAGAGAGAACCTCCTTCGAGCTGACTTAGAGGCAGCTATGATCAAGATTGCCCAGCTGATGACCACTACTGAAGTTATTGCCGAGGGGTAAGTACCCTCCCCAAACAATCCATATTAATATTTTTCTTTAAATAGTTAAAATGAAGTCGCCATTACCAACCGGTATAGCGTGAATGTGTTCATCTATACAGATTAATAAAATTGTAGTGTCTGTTAGTAATTTCAAATTAACATCATTTCACTAAATGCATACGGAAGTAAATAAGATACATGAATAATTGAAAAAAATATTTAATTTTTTTAAGGAGTA
Organism: Watsonalla binaria; assembly: GCA_929442735.1. Classification (NCBI taxonomy): domain Eukaryota; kingdom Metazoa; phylum Arthropoda; class Insecta; order Lepidoptera; family Drepanidae; genus Watsonalla; species Watsonalla binaria. The sequence continues at coordinate 10,339,553 of OV838933.1, forward strand.
AAAAAGGCTACTTATATTTAAAACAACATTAGGATTCCGCGGGTTACCCATGAAATGTGTAATATTAGTTAACCGTGTTAGGGCCGCCTGGGCTCAGACTCGGCTCGGTGTAGTGATGCTTCAGGGTCGGCTCGCGTGGTGGTGTGTAGGTACGGCACCCAGGAGGGCGTGTCCTGTGGGCGCGGCGCGCTGTCGCTGGACGCCGTGTCGCCCCGCGCGCACGTCGCGCTGCTCGACCACGACCTCGACTGTCTGCAGAGGGAGAGGGACGACCTCCATCACCAGGTAACTGCATATACCTAACACACTTCACTCTATATCTCACCTTTTGGCTACGGTTACAATGGATTCGCATCGATTATACACTCTGCTCAATTTGATGGTGGTAGGCCCCGGATCCAACTCGAGCATAAACTATCCCTTTTGAAATCCGTATCACAAAAAGAGATGGATTTTGCTTATAAACCTAGAAGTAGCTTAGGTGATGTTTCGACATGCTTCACTGTGATGTCCGCTAGGAATGTCTATCCTTTACCGCGCTGATACTAAACCAAATTAACCGAACAGTATAAACTTGCTCCTTACTATTTACAATCGAGTGTTTAGATATGTGACATGTGTACACCGTTAGGAACAGTTAGGGACTAAAGTTCTACTATACAGGATAAGGGTGGCAATTAGGGAAAAACATAATGACTGTTCTGTAAATAATATTTTGCGATACGCTATTGCGAGATGTTCTATAATCTCACACAATCGGAGTCGGTTAAATTCCATCGAGTCAACCATGAATTCTTTTCGTTGAAACAATCGAAAGCTTTTTCGCAATTTTGATTACAAGTCGAAAAACGCTAACTCAAACAGCAGAACTATAAATGACCTACACAATTATGGAATAACACTTTTATAAACCTTCACATTATTTATAACAATCACATATTGATATATATATTTATTATCACGCATAATATTATGATATACATTGTATACACGCAATAATATACTGTATAACTACATGAATATGTATTATTTTGCCATACGCACATCGCACGCCAGGTTAAACGGATGACTGACTCACCAGTTCATAAGATTTGCTGTGAGAAGGTAAACCACAGAATACATTTACATATTTATGTTTATATGCCTATGTTGGTGTGACGTCACAGCATGGCTTTTGATGTACAGCGTATGCTTTACAATATCCTTAAAAAAAATCTAGTTTATTTTCCAATAATTAGTTCATATTTTTTTAGCATGAAATAATAGTTTTATGAATTTTTAATTAAATTTGGATACTTATAATATTTGACTAGCTGTAAATAGCTGCTTGAAATTTTATTAGTTATCGTCCTGTCATTTAAGGATTGCAGGATTGTAAACAGGCAAGCAAGGACAGTCTCTTAGTCGGGATTCTTTGAGACCCCTCTAACTTTATCTTCAAGTGCAGTACCTAACAGTAATATGTTGACAAAAAACATACATGACAAATAAATGGTAATTTGATGATACTAAAAATTATAAACTGTTAGTTGATATATTTATATGGTGGGCGACATAGAATTCGTTATGAAAAACATACCTACTATCTATATTCCTTGGATAACGGAGTGACTGCTTCTCATGCTACGATCCTGACATACTTTTTAATACGAGGGCTTCCAATTCTTTTTTTATTATTAGCCTGTCGTGTCCCACTGCTGGGCAAAGGCCTCCCTTAAACTTTTCCAACTTTCTCTGTCCTCAGCAGTCCTCTCCCAATCGCTCCTGAAAGCATCAAGCTCATCCCGCCATCTCGTACGAGGCCTGCCGCATAGTCGTTTCCTGCCATTTGGGGTCCATTTTCCAATTTTACGTTCCGAATAATATTTATAATCTTGCAACAAAATTTCCATCTCAACGCATGACGCTCTTTTTAGTAACATCCACTATGTTATGTTATAACAAGGCTGTATTATAGCTGGAAGCGGCCAACCGCCAACTGCGCTCAACGCGTCAGTTCGTTGAAGAACAGGCCGCGGAGCGAGAGGCTGAGCGCGATGAGTTCGCCGCGCGACTCGAAGAGCTGCGCGACGAGAACTCTCGACTCGCCACCAGGCTGCAGAACAACGCTAGGATATTGAATGAGGTCAGTTGATTAAAATGGTTACACTTCGAGTCCCTAAGTTTCTTGCCGGTTCTTCTCAGAAGGCTAGTTTCCGAACCGGTGGTCAGTTCTTCGATGTGCCTAAACTGAATATGTCATTTTCATTAAGGCCAGCTCAGGGAAAACAGAAATCTCGCGTCGCAAAAACTATCTTGATCTAGATGCTCAGTAAGCATAGGCACTGCGAAAGCACTGCCTACCGATCCTTTAGTAAAACGATTTATTAGTAAGAGGTGCCAGGAATGTCACTACAGGGATAACGGGCTTGTGGCAATCAAGCGTTCGTAGCAATATTGATTTTATTGACGATAGATTTGCACATTGTTTGAGGGAGATGTATACAACTAGTAGAAATGTGCGAAAATGCGTAGCGAGGATGTGTTTTAAGGATCAGTAAATTTTATTGTTTGTTAACAAACGCGTTCCTCGCTCCGCATCGTCGCACATCACTAGTATAAACGAGCTCTAAACTGGGTTCTATACTGTGTCACATTAGAATATTGTTTGTGTGATATACGTAGATAAATATACATGGGTTACCCCTTCAAAGGCAAATTACTGTAAGAAAACTTGTAACCTAAAATGTAACAAAATGTTACTTTCGACCTTATATCTAACACCATAACAACTGTTATTATTTGTATGAGTAGAACAGACATATTCATGTCCCTTATACAATATATTAAATTGATGGCACGTTAAGCCGCCGGTCCCGGTTGCCAATTTATCATAGTCTTAAAATAGGTTGACAACTGGTTTAACCCAAATCACAGATCTTCCTCGTCAAAAGGAATACGAAGGTCAGATGGCGGTCGCTTCGTGTAAAAATCAGGTGATCAGTCGCATTGGGTTGAATGAAGTGCCGACTCCAACAATGTCTGGGATAAGGCCAGGGACGATGATGATGGCGGTGATGATACAGTAATTAGAAGGGGCAGCCCATGTGGTCTTAGATTATGTGTGTTAAAAGGACCCATAGAAATAATAGGTAAAGTATGGATGTGAACACTTATACTAAATAGTTAGCATTTATCGATGAGGCATCAGTCTCAAATGTATGTCTTAAATTCTTACAGGGGCCATTCAACTATTATTTACTCCCCCTTTCCCCTTGTCAGCAAAAGTAAGCGAACCTCCCCCCCCCTCTCCCATGCTTACGTAATCAATGTATTTTGTTTTGTTATATTGATAGCAGCAGTAGATTGAGGAATCGAACATAATATAAATTTACGTCAAATCGTTATTCGAATCACGACGAAATAATAGATTGACGGAAGAAATTTTGACAAGTGGCGCGCGGTAGTTTTCAAGCATTGACAATTTGTGGGTTGCCATTTGTGTGAAAAAGTAAATAATTACTGCTGACGTAATCACGATATCGACCAACCATGTTATCAAAAATAAGCAATGCGAAGACCCCCCGACCCGGCCCCCTCAATCTCTTACGTAATACTTGACGCCCCCCAGGGATACAACTTAGTTACACTAAAAACGAAATAGGAAAGCTACTCCGACGAGTAACATAAGGTGCAATTTGAATCACAAAGCTAATCGTATAAGTGTCACTGCCATTGGTTACTTTTAATGTGTTCGTGTGATGTTTGGTGATGTAAGTGTATATGTAGATGTTTGTTTCTTAATTCTTATATTTTGACAGTAATAGAAAGCACAACATTTTATGTTACTCTTACACGTATGTGTGTGTGTGCAGGGGCCTGACCATGAGCTCTTATTGCAATCATAGTTCAGTTGTGTGACAGTGACATCTGTCACTGTATGCATGTCAAATACATCTGTCTCATAATAAGAGTAAAACTATCATGGCAATAAGAGGTCATGGTAAGGCCATTAAATCCCACCGTATATAATTATCTTATAAATCTACACTGCTATTCACAATATAAGCATGCTCTTTACAATTATGTGGTTGTGGATATGTAATTTCAGCCTATCCCTTTTGAGGCGTTAACCTAAACTTTACTCTTATTAATCCACTGAACACTGTTTTCGTACCGATAGTTTACTCACAGTTAGAAGTCGGATACACAACATTACCCCTATCACGAGTTTGCCACTGTTTTCGTAATCTATACTCGCTAGCGTCTCCGTCGAATATTTGTATGAGAAATTTTGCAGCGATTCCCAGCGGTGACGTGAAGAACTAAAATATCTCGTACAAATATTGCAAGTGACGCTAGCGAGTATAGATTACGAAAACCGTGGCAAACCCGTGATAGGGGCCCTGATTGTGACTTCTGTTTTACTATTTGTACGGAGTCAAAAGCATTTTGTCAAAATATAATTTCGTCGCAAATATCCCTACCATTTCGCTACGTTCGATGTCAAATATAAAATTTTCTGTAATCGGCTAAATGACATTTTGATCTGCTGCTTTTGATGTTGAATGTACTGCGCATAAAGTTACATGGAAGCGTAAAAAATGAACACGTCTACCTACTCCTTCGGAGATCCTTTTGAGATGCGTCGTGGCATGGAATCAAGTTAGATATTTATTATCATGTTGTAAATAATAAGAAATGAGTACACTATAATACTATGTTTGAATAATAATTTACAAATTTTACCACTTGTTTATTTGAGACAGACAAAACGTCCTGATGACCGTTGTCATACAGAAGCATGTGGCCAGTCGTATTTTGGCATTCTATATTTTCAACATATCAGCATAATAAATTGAATTAGACTATTGATATTTGAATTTTTCTTAATATTTGAATTCCATCGTAATATCCATGTAACTTGAAATCCACAACTGACCGCTTATATATTGACACTGCTAAGCACAAACCAGTAGACTAACCTAGGCTGTGGGTGTGGTCTGCAGATGCACTGCCTACGTCTCTCTCACTGCAATTGTCGCGAGCACGACGCGCACGTAAGTACTGCATGCCTTCCTCTCTGTAATGGACATAGTATACCTTGTCCAACGAATTTATATAGTGCATGGTAACTAATTTAATTACTCATTAGTATAACGTAACAAAAGCCGTCGTAGAAATACTCAAGTATCAAAGATCCCATACTAATACCAAGCTGTACATTACTACTAAAATGTATATATTTACATATTCTCGCGTCATCCCTCCATACATTTCATTCTGATGACCACCTGCTCCACCAAAAGGTTGACTGGTAGATAATGCCTGTGCTATATGTTTTGCAGGAAGTGTTGAATAAATAAATCACAAATTGTGTATCGATAAAGTAAACAAGTTGTTGGAGTGAACATTCCTTAACGAATACGAGTGATGTTCCACATAAATAGATTGCATGAGTTGTTCACTATAATTACGTACCATTGTTTGCTATCATGTACATAGTGCTAGATTCGTATTTCCATTCCATAGACAAACCTAGAAACACCATTCCTTTCATATCCATTATCGAGGTTCAAACAAGTTTGAAGACAAAATATTTAACTCACAAATCGCCCGACAGGTCGAGCAACTAGAGACACAAACCCGTGAAATGAACGACATTATATCTGAACTAGAGAAGAGGAAAGCTTCCACAGACCATGAGCTCAAAGCTACTGAAGAGGAAGTGATCCTGCTGCGAGACATCATTGCCAAGCTGGAACAGCAAGTGGAACAGAAAACTAACCACGAGAAGGAGATACTTAAACAGCTGGAGGAAATGAAAAAGACAATAGACGAAAGAGACGGTAAAATACGATCTGTTCTGGTTGAGTTGGAGACGTTGAAGAGTGAGAGAGTGGACAATAGTGAGGTGGTTTGCGTCAAGTGCGGCCATGACGATGACAGATATAATGAGCTGGTCGAGAAGGTGAAGGAACAGGTATGTGCTTCACACTTATTATATAACTAGCTTCACCAGCGAAAACTTTACATATTCAAAATTCAAAAATATCTTTATTCGATTAGACTTCTGGATTATACATGCTACTGCCAGGTTCGGAAGGTTGCTTTTACTGAGAAGAACCTGGCAAGATATTCAGTAATTACTCTTTTAAAAAAATAGTGTTACAGCTTTGAGTAATACAATATAAATCATAAAAAATATATACAACCCCATGGACACAGTTCCAGTGCACAAAAGTCGATAAAAAAATTTAAAAACTAAAAATAAGTACTACGACATACACACTTGCATACACTTTTTACCCATTTACATACATACTATGATCACGCCTGTATTCCCCGAAGGGGTAGGTAGAGTTGTTGTAATATGTAATGTAATGTCACCCACTTTTCTGACCTCTCAAACATGTATGTACATAAATATTATATAAACACTCTTATAGGACTCTACTAGTAAGATTAATCTACTCCCGAATTAAATTTTTCAACGCTTGAAAATATGTCATCATATTGCTTTCTAAGGAAAAACGAATGCCTGGGACTTATAATTAAATGATACAGGGTGGCGTGTTGGAAGCTTGGGCTCGAGCGCGGGCTCGTCTGCTGGAGAGACTACACGAGGAACGTTCCGCTGCCACCGAACCCAGTGAGGATATATCGCTCCGGGATCTCAGGCATCAGGTATGTACTCTAGTTAATATGCCACCGGAGACCAATGTTCATAGTCGGGACGCGTTGCACTACACTCACACATGCTCCCTGGTTCGCTTACGCTCCGATTCTTCACGAAGGTCGGCGCGTCAAGCCCTTGATGTTTCAAGCGCTCATAGGCTGCGGTAACCACATACCACCAGGTGGGCCGCATTCTTGTTTGCTACTTTAGTGCTTTAAAAAAAACTAAGGCGTATGCGGGGGATACGTGAATACGCGTCGCAGCGCGTATGAGTGATTGTAATTGCAGCGCCCTGGTTGTGTGATGGTTTAACCTAGGAGGAATTTTTTTCTCGTAGTGCGAATAAAAATTCGTTCCTTCCAACAGGCATCGTCTCCCGAAGCAGAAAACATTCACGAGCGTCTGTCGGAGCTATCAAACGCTTGGGAAGCGCTTGAAGCGCTCGCGAGACAGGAGGACGCCGCTTTGAAGCGCGTCGCTGACTTGCAGATGCAACGCGCGCAGCTCAAGGATGTCGCTCAGGTAAGACTAATTTTCCCTGCCTCTTATATACCATGATAAAGGGTGTAGACTAAAGTATATTTTTTTGCCACAAGTTTGGGCATAAGTAGTTGGTGCATGTCAATTTTATTTTTAAATTAAACAGAAAAATCTCTTGACTTGTTTTTGTACTTGTGGTTAAGTGTGTCTTATAAGTTAATGCTTATTTTTATGTCAAAATGCAGTTCAAAAAACAAATCTTCCCCAAAAATAAATAAAATGAATGAACATTTTTTTAATATATATAATGTGCAAATTGATGTTATGTAGCATCAACGAAAAAGTCAACACTTTGTATTATACCATAGAAATGCTTATACGTGGCAAAGCTTGAAACCGACAGTTCCAATTCAAATCAAATAAAAATAGGACTACATACATATATTACCGACGATATCCCATGGGGGTAGGCAGAGACTACTTTGCGCAATAAACTATAATACTTGCATACTTCTTTCGCCTCGTCTACTCTTGATACACTTCCTTCGGTTGTGAGAGCTTAGAATTTGACCTTAATATAATGCATCCACCGAGATTGAATGCTACTTTTGATTGGTCGATAAATAATCTCTTTGATATTATTTCGAGCGTTTAGAAATCGCCTTCTTCAGTCGGGTGTCAAAGATGACGTCAAATATTCACATACACAAAAGATTTTTTTAAACTGACGCGGTTCATTGACTGGCACAGGTCCAAAGTAAGTTTATTTTGATAACAGCGTCACGACCAGATGATTTGTACTCCGGTTTGTCACCAAAATGCGATCAAACTTGCTAATATATAATGAACATTGGTATTCGGATGCATTCTTTAGGATTTTATTTGAAGAATATTCATGCGGAGAGATAAGGATAATTCTATCAAAAAAGTTTTGTTTATGAATGTGAATAGTTACAAGGGGAAAGGAAGACCTAAGAAACGATGGATGGACTGTGTGAAAGATGATATGGCTAAAATGGGACGAACGTTAACGTTCGAACGGTAACGTTCATAGACTGGAATGACCGTTTATTATCAGTCGCACCAGCTTGTTAGCCACAAGAAACTATTCACCCATGTCTTAAACACGGCGATACACACATATGGTCACGCCTGTATTCCCCGAAGAATTAGGCAGAGGTGTTGTAATAACAACACCCACTTTTCACCGACTATGATTAATTTCACCATCTGTCACGTTGGCCACGTGACAGATGGTGAGTCTATCGCCGTCTCAGGCACTAGTTATACACACGTCTTTGAATAACTTCCTTCACGGTAAAGCACAGTGAAATCAGTGCACATGAGTTGTTAGAAAAAAATTATTGATACAGGTCCCGCTGGGATTCGAACTTGCTTTGCTCAAAGCCACCACGGCTCTTATATAACAATATAAAACGGTGATAGGCTCATAATCTGCCATATACGCTGTAAACAACGCTAAATAACATTTCTGTATTTATAAATCCCTTGGATCCAGCCTTGTGATAAGTTTTCAACCAGTACGCTTTAACGCTTTTATAATAAGTTACCTACATGTATTGTAAATTTACCCTTTGATAAATTTAAAGAGACTGTAAAATCTGTATTACTTAAAAAGGGTTATTATACAGTTAGTGATTATATATGTGATAAAGAAACTTGGAATAATGTATTACCAGATAAATATTGTAAGTAGTCTCATGGACACTGTACTTATGTTACAATTCTTAATATTTATTAGTTTTGATCTTTGTTTGACTGGCTTGAGTTGTCAGGCTCGCTAAAATGCCTTTGCTTGCGGCGGCGTCTGGATGACGGGTTGTCCACTTCCCTCTATGATGGTTGAGGAGGTCAATGGCTGGCATTCACGTCATACTTGTGAACAGGTGCTGCTTGTGGGGGCTGGTCATCTCAAGCTACGCATTTAGTTATAAGTAGATGTACTAGATTTTTAGTTATGTTAATTTTTATCGACATTTGTGCATTGGAATATTGTACATGAGCTTACGTTTTTTAAATTATTTATTTTGTATTCTTTAAATTGTATAATATTTTTGAAAAGAGTAATTACTGAGTTTCTTGCCAGGTTCTTCTCAGTAAAAGCAACCTTCCGAACCTGGCGGTAGCATGTATAATCCTGTATAATTGTGTCATTCTGACGATTTGAAAGTGCTTTGTAAAAGTCTAATCGAATAAAGATACTTTTGACTTTGACTTTGACTTAGTACAAGACTGTCAGTATCGAACAGCTTTACACAAAGCATGCTTATTCAAAAGTTGTCCCTCGCGAAATGTTGGCAAGCTTCGTATCCAGATTCATTGTCTCGCAACATTTACACAATACTATAAAAATTTAAAGAGATCGTGACTCCTGTAGTTCTTTCCTATTTTCATTGAATTTGTAGCTGTGATATCATTGGTGAATTTAAGAATTATAGGTATTATGTAAGGTATGCTGTGAAGGTGACATTAGTGTGACATCGATTCCTAGTTTATGGTTAAAATCAGGAATACTTTGAACGTTGATGTTAAACGTAATTTTGTAGCAAGTGCAACCACTAGACGAAACAGTTTTTACCAGTATAAGCTGACCTGGTATTTTATAAGCTTTCCGTACAATTAGAGGTCAACTTATAAAATAAATATGCTGGGAGGAAGATGGGTCCCCGAGGGCGTATGCAGAGGTGTTGTAATACCAATGTGGGTGACATTTCACCGAAGGTTATTAAGAGCCAGAGTGACAGATGGTGAGTTCATATCCCAGGCACTATATATATATGTGTTTGAATTCACTGCTCAGACATGCAGCTTAAACTTAAACCTATGGAAATGTATAGCTAGATTGTAACCATGTGATCTCGTAAGCCTATCTGCGTCTTTCACCACATGATGAAATATCACACTAAAACCTATAAACGTAGCAGTTATCACACAGTTTACTTATGTCCCATATAACGCAGTTTATGTACGCCATTAAACTAGTAACAAACAGCTAACATGCTGTGGAGAACTGGAGAGCTGCATGTATTCGATCGCTGTTTATATGTTATGGTTTAGCGGCAATGCTCAGTACACAATAAACATTTCCCTATCTTTCATCATTTCATCACACTCCCATATCTATGATTGTTGTATGTATGGGTATTATCGACTAAAATAAGTTCACAGATTGGAGTATTCGTAACCGAAGGTAGTGTATGAAAAGACGCATGAATGTGTATGAAGCGAAATAAGTATGTAAGGAACGTAGCATGTGGGAAACGGTGGTCTCTGCCTACCCCAATGGAATACACGTGCATCCTATACGTCATTTACATTTCGTACTAACATTGAGTTGAACTATGACACTATAAAGGCCCTCAGCACGAGTCCTTTAATCAGAGCGAAATAAAAACGTGAAACAAGAGCCGTGGTTCGGCTGCTACGCAAGCGACGCAAGTTCGAATTCCAGCGGGGCTGACCTATGAGTTTTTCTAATAACTTATGTGCAGTGATTTCACACCACGTGCTTACTCCTTTGGGGACTCTTCTCGGATGGCGTGAGCATATTTCTAACACGAAAAAATAACTATCCAATCGTCAGTATTTACAGAAATAGTTATTGAATCTAAAAATAACTGTTTTTTTTGCTCCATCAATCATTGTATATGTACACTGTATGATAAGTAAACATTTTCCGATCGCAGTTTATTCTCGTGTGGTGATGTATGAATCATCTCGAGAGGTATTTTTATTACCAACTGCTCGCGCCCCGCGGTGTCGCTTTTCCACTGGTACTTTACATCGAGGACTTTGTCACTATGGTTCTCCTATCTATACATATCGCACCTTCAGAACGATAGAGGTTTAACTCCAATTTTGCTAAAACGATTTAAGGTCATATACAGACCTAAATAAAAATGTATATCATACACGAAGAAAAGATATCTTGAAGATATTTATTATTGTTTATCGACAAAACACAATCTAGACTTTTCTATAAAAATATTTAAAATTAGTATAATAAGTACTGTCAATATGAATCCAAATTTGCCGGGCGGTTTCCAAACATATATGATCATTTCCTTGTAGCCCCTATCGTTCTGAGGGTGCGATATATACAGATAAAAATTTAAGTCTGTTTGTAATTCCAAATTAACAGCCTTTCACTTAATGCACATTCTATGAAAGTCAATACGGTATTTATACAGAACCAAACAAATCTAAGAATTTTCTCTGTCTGTCTGTTTGTTCCGGTGCATCTCTGAATCGGCTGGACTGATTTTAACAGGACTTTCACTGACAAATTTGGGTTCCGAGATATAAACTCACCCTTGAAATTAAGTCTACGCGGGTGAAACTGCGGGCATAGCTAGTGATTGAAATAAGATACATCATACAAGAATGGTGCCGATCTCTTTCTCAGAAACCTTTAAAAACATCACAAACGAAACCTGCAGACGTCTGTACACCTATAACGGGTTTGCAACCGTTTTCGTAATCTATACTCTCTAGCGTCACCGTCGAATATTAGTATGACAAATTGTGCAGCGACTCCTAACGGTGACGTGAAGAACTAAAATATCTCGTACGAATATTGTGGCGCTAGCGAGTATAGATAACGAAAACGGTGACTAACTTAACCTAACAAAAAGGGTACTGAAAAGTATCCAACACATACTTCCAATAGGACACGTTGACTGATGTAAAATTGCGGAGACCTTTGGAGACCTTTAATATTTGCGTAAGCTTTCGCCCCCGGAAGGGTACCGGAAAGGTCAGGCTGGAGTTTTTTTTTACTAAACTATTGATACTTCGCAAAGGCCTTAATCGTAAATTTCAGTGAATAACCCCAATTTCTATGAAGTTACATCAAAGATATCTTTCAATATTCTAATGGTGATTGATTGAAACACGTCGAGTCATTTATTTTGGACGTGTTGAAGCTTTCAATACAATAATATTAGTTTATGTATTCTTGTGAAGATAGTATTTCCATAAATAAACTTCTCGATGATTCATCAATCACTTATTCATATATATATTTTACTTATACTGGGATTTAGGGATTGAACTATAGATATGACTAGAATGGGAGTGAATACAGATATGACGACTGATAGAGTGAAGTGGAAGAGAAGAACACATTGCGCCGGCCACAAATTAAGTGGGATAAGCCTATAAAGGCAGGAGGGTGATGATGATAATGACGTATACATGAGTTTACAGGATGATACATAAGATTTGTGTAGGGGATACAATCGTCTCTTATGGTGTTGCCACAGTGATTCCATACAGTTTAAAGTATATCCGCCATTAACACTCTTTGGGTAATCGATCAGTTGGTCTGTATACACCAGACTTTTTCTATGCGGTCTGGCAACTCCTGACCTTCGTGGTAAAAAATTATGTATGGGCTTAAAAAAATTATGTATAGTGATGTAAAGTACAATGGTCCCGCCCCCGCCTTCCTGCCAGGAACGTCGGTGGCATCATAGTTGATTGCTGCGACCCTAATGGATTCAACTCTCACCGCTCTCCCTATTACGCGTACTCGCTACTTTTATTGACATTGCGCGTACCGTTGGCATATACTGAAATGGAAATGTTTGCAAGGAGCCTACAAATTCGTCCTACAATTTCGAAAGTTTCGTAAGCTTGTGTGTTTGAAGCTTATGTGTTTTCACATATTTATTCATCATCTCCCTGGCCTTATCCCATACATTGCTGGGGTCGGCAATTGATTCAACCCGATGCGGCTCCATATTGGTCGCAATAAACGTATTAACTCCTTGACCGTTATGTGCGTTTGTTACTTCGTGTACCATATCATAATCTCCCTGACCTTATCTCATACGTTGCTGGGATTGATTCAACCCGATGTGGGTGATCACCTGATTTTTATACAAAGCGACTGAAGTCTTATTTTCGTAACCTCTTTTACAAGGAAAATCGGTAATCTGGGTTGAACCAGTAGTCAGACTCTCTGAGGCCTGTGACTGGCCTGAAACGATTGCCAAAGATGTTAAATTGGCAACCGGGTCTCCCTTCCAACTACTTGGCTTGGGTTAAGGTAAGCAAAATTCGCTGATCGAATGATATGCGCAATAGTAATTGTGCGACGCGAAAATGTTTAATAACCTGTTAGTTTGTATGTATTTCGTATCAACTTCTTAGTTGGGAAAATTTGAGAACTGGGTGAAAATTTTGCTGTAATTACAAAGCAAATTTTATGAACTCATTATACTTTACAACTGAACTAACCAGTCATTCAAAAAGCCATTAATACAGAATGGCGTCAACAATAGAAAGCTTGTAACCCATTTACGAATATTAGGCCTGTTACACAAGCAGGAAGGTAAACAGTGCAGGAATAGATGCCAACGCTGCCGACCCTACGCCACACGTACACTGCCGCGCTCTATGTGTGTGTTCTAAATTTAATAACACACGCTCAACTATGAATGTCATTAGTTTTTGGATGCGCTATTTTGAACGTTGTGTGTACTTCGGTAGATTGAAACACGTAATTGTAAAGACCAAGGTTAACGTAAATGCGCCAAGTTAAAGAAAAGGTGTTTGTTATGACTTATAGGGAGGTTAAAGTTGTTGCGCCGACAAGAGTCGAACTCTTAAATATATGATGAAGATTTGATCAGTACATTGTTCAATTTCTTTAATTACGTGGTCTGAATGGAATATTAAAACATTCAAAAAAATATACACATATTTAATTTAGCTGAATGTTAAATTATTGGATGATCTCTGAAATCACATGAGAAACGAAAATAATTAAAGTTTTTGTGTCAATGCCATATCCACATGTTCGTTGTTGTATGTTTTCGCACATCGGAACAGCAGTCCCGGCGTTAGTTGTCAGTCGGTCCCGATGCTTCAGAGCGTATTCTGCTGCCGGAAGGTCTCTAACACCCCTTGTCCGTCTCAGCCACCCCTGTACACATCCATTGCCATCTCACCACTACCATGTAGTCTGATACTCGTTAGTAGCGAGCAATGTAAAGTGTAAATCTGCGACTGTACATTGTGATGTAGGTGCTCGATAGTGTAATGTTTTTGTGGCGTTACTTTAAGAATCATATTGGAATGGGTCTGCCAGATTTGACGGTGAGTCCTATATGAAAAAAATGTGTTCAACTTATGTGTAACTAGCGGCCCACTCCGTCTTCGCACGGGTATAAAATATATAGCCTTCATTCTCTGAAATTCGGTTTTTTTTAAATAATTTACGACATCACATTAGAAACCTCATAAATGGGTGTTATTATACATATAAACCTTCCTCTTCTATCACTCTTTCTATTAAAAAAAACTGCATCATAATACGTTGCGTAGTTTTAAAGATTTAAGCATACATAGGGACAGAGAGAAGGACTTTGTTTTATACTATGTAGTGATTAGGTAAAACGTTCGCTTATGAGCGTGAGAGAGGGACTAGTAGGTAATCGAGTTCAAAACCCTTTTTACTAGGGATATTATTACCTCGAAAGTATTGTAGGGGAGTATTCCTCAATCATAAGTTTTTTTGTACACCACCTCCTGGATAGGAAAGGCGCTATGGACGAGTGGTTTGAATAGTCGCCAGCATTGTAAACAAAAGTAATGAATTACAACTTTTACCCTCAGACTAGACTGAAACTATGTCCATCCCTTTTTAAATCCGTATCTAGGAATGAGATGGAGCTACTCTTAAAACCAAGGACTATATATAAGTTAGAGTCCAATTGTTTCGATAAACAGCGCAGTTTTCATATAATGAATGGAATAGTTAAAGCTAGCATTGAATGAACAACAAAAACGGTTCTACATTTTGTAAATATTTAACATTCTCCGTTATTTCTTATTCATGTGAGGAGTGCGAGGCTTCAGCCTCTTAATCGATTGCACTGTAAAACGAAACGAAAACATCAACAATGTGTGTCTGTTCAGAATCACTGCCAACTGCGTTATGTATATAATAATGTTTTATATGTAGAAGCATGTACAATATATCAGGTCGTGCAAATTGTATACCATTGCTCTAAATTGGTGCTCACTATTTGACAATTGAGGCAATGTCACTGTTTGTTTGGTTGCATTATATGATGTGTCTCTTCATCGCAGAATTCCCTTTGTTTTGAAAATAAAACGAGACTGATTATCTTTATACAATGACGTGATGGGATTTTAGAAGTCGCCTGCTGCTACGCAAGCGACGCAAGTTCGAATCTCAGCGGGGCCCGTACCATTGTGTTTTTCTAAAAAAACTTGTGTGTACTGATTTCAAACCACGTTCTTTACGGTATGTCTATGTCTGAGAAGTAATTTAAAGACGTATGTATAGTGTCTGAGACGGCGATAGACTCGCCATTTGTCACGTTGGCACTTAATCATCTTCGGTGAAAATTGATATTACTGCCTATGCTTTGCCTGCCTACCCTTTCGGGGAATACATGCGTGAGCATAGGTATGTATGCATAATAAAGATGACATAGATTATATAGACTAACGTGCAGTCCACCTTACGGTAAGCGGCTAGCAAAGGTATTTAGTCTCGTGTATGTCTGAGAAGGAATTTAAATTCATTCCTGAGACAGCGATGGACTTACTGTCAAGTTGTCCCCTAAAGAATGGGTGTTTTTGTAAATACCTCTGCGTACTCCTTCGAAGACCCTTCTGGTAAGGCGTGAGCATCTAATACAGGATATTTTTGGTTCTGCTACTGACCTTGAATAATCGACAAGAAATAGAAAGACTAAACAAAATTTTCCATCTGGACTATCTAGTCTATATTGATTTGTTACCTTGAGCGTAAACTTTCACATGCACCGTGTCAATGCAACACATGTCTCCGCACCATTTTGTTATAAGTTATTTTAAGAGTGGCGTCTGCTACTCATTTTTCTCGACATGTCATTAGTTGGATGTTCAGTTTGCCAAGTTTATGTTAATTGTATAAATGTTCGAGTAAGTGATATAGGTCTATACAGATAAATACAATGAATTTCCAATTCCAATTTAACAATTTATCACTAAATGCATATGAAAGTATTAACGGTGAGTACTTATAACAATGTTAAAATTTTTCTTGGTCTCTGTTTATACCGGGTATCTCCGAGTTCGACACGTCAGATAAGGATACGGGTAGTTCAATAGGCAGAGCAAATGCACCGTTTGCCGGATGCCTTGGGTTCCAATCCCACTTTATGTTCGTATTTTTCCTAACCAATGTACTTTCAAATGACACCTTTTTAGACCAATCACTGGAATGTGTTTCATGTGTTTAAAGTCCCATGTAATAAAAGTTGAGCAAATTACCACTATCCAGCAAATGATCATAAAAAATGTGTTTCAAAGAGCTTCAATAAGGTTTTCAGTGGAGAAGCATCTCGGAAAAATTGGACTCCAAAGATTTTCATGAAATGCTGTGTATAGGGGGTTGCAGGGGCAAAAAATAGATCTAGCTAGGTTTCACTTTTGGAAAACATCGTTTGGCCTGGTTTTCAGGCACTGAAAAACTCATACAATATAATTAAAATACGACAGCATATTCCGACATCTGTCAAGTTATGGTAGCTCAAACGTGAGGCTTCCAGCTTACGGGGCGATTACCATACTAAAGTACTACGGTTCGAGACAGTCTTTCACCGGTTAAATTTTTTCTTTTTTTTTTCAGCATACATATATGAGAAAGTTTCCAATACCTATACACAATAGCCCCCCAGGTTTCGCCTCAAAATTAGGACGTGTCAGATAAAATTAGCTTCTTGACCAACTGTCCCCCGTGTTCGATGTTACGTCAGGTGACATTTGTAGTCGATCTAAAGGTTACTTATATTATGAATAAGAAAGTGTATGTTTGTTTGTGTAATGTCGGAGAAATGCTTGTACGGCGAGGATCGAATAACTTTGCCTCGTAAAGGAAATGAAGCGAGATTAACATGGGATTCGTACGTATGACTATCTACTGTGTGGGAAATTTTGAGCAGCATTCATTTCCTTTAAATTGTTATATTATGCGTGATACCATGTACATATGACTTACAATATTACAATACAAATCAAATGCTCTGCTATTTGTTTTAATTTAACGCATGTTTATACGGCATATATGTACCAAACACCATCCAAATCTGTTCATCTGTTTTTGCCTGATTTCTTAACAAATATCCAAACATCAAAACATTCAAGTGTATAATGAAGAATTATAAAAAGATAGTGAAGCAAATAAAGACTGAGAGGCTAATCAAAGAGGGGAATGTGACTTCTTTCTACAGGTGTGTTCTGACGTAAACGAAGATAATCCTCCGACAGTCACGGCAGAGGATACCATAGGATTTTGCGTTTACGTCAACGCGACGGCGGTAGTGAGCAAACCCGCACTATGCACTCTGAGGTACATGTGTGTCGGTATGTACAGGAGGTGCGGGCGGAGCGCGATGTGCTCCAAGCGCGGATGTCGGAGCAGGCGCTGCAGATATCGTCGCTGGGCGCGCGGCTGCAGGCGCAGAGGAACCATGCCGACGCGCTCTCCCACCAGGCCGCCGCGCACCTCTCCGTGCAACTGCATGACGCCAAAGCTGAGGTTGGTCCCCTAGAATATCACTAGCTACTGTATGTTGACAGAGTATTCGTATACATTACTAGCTGTGCCCCGCGGTTTCAGCCGCGTAGACATAATTTTATGGGTTGCCCGCGGAAACCTGAGATTTTTTAAATTAATAGTAGCCTATCAAGGAGAATACGTAATGATTTAAAGTCGAGAAACCGTTCGGTTTCGATCGAGTTTTAAACCTATCGAACTTTTTTGGAACACTTTGAATATCACCTTTAACACATTCACTGCTAACATTTCAACTTCTTCGTAAATTCTCGAACAGTTGAACGCACATACGCGTCGTTAGCAGTGAACGCGTTAATTAAAGCGGTCGATCTATTCGTCTAGTCTTGAGTTCAGAAAATAAGTCTAATAAGTAATTTTGCTAGATACAATATCCCGAAAACGATACGGTGACATGGCGTAATGTCCACTAAGTAAAAATATACTGAATAATGTTGCTATCTATGATTTAATTATAGAATTATGTCTATCAAGTATTAAGTCCTGTATTATGAGGACATGTCGTTCCATAGATCTTTCTACACGTATGAACAAACATAATGGCAAGTCCACAATTACAATAAAAAGTGAATTGTAAATAAATACGAATGTCCATTTATCATCCACAGGTCCAAAGACTAAAAGACGAGCTCGAATCGAAGGACAAGCAGCTGATCAGAGTGAAACAGAACATTGAAGAGAAGGACAAACTCAACGAACAACATCAGTCGCTGTACGGGAACTCCTGTGAGTGTAATGATTTATCATCTCATTGTTAAAGGCAGTAATAGCATGAAACATATATAGTATAAAATTAACGTTTGAACAGTATTAAGATATTTCATAAATTATTTAACAAAATAAAATCATGTTTTTATTTGTGAAATTTCCATGAAGCTTTGTCATGAAATACTGCGTTTAGCCAGTTACTCGTTCATATACTAATACCTTGTATACGCAACAGTAATTATATGACATGATAGAGAGATATACGTATGGCGAGTAGCAAATAAAATTATCCGCAGAATCCCTACTATTTTCGCTCCGCGCTCATAACTCTTGACGACCTCTGTTACTAATAAATTTGTCAACGGCCTTAAATAACTTTCACCTTATCACAAGCCACAAGCCATTCTAACCTTTACCACCGCGTCATTAAAACAGGTAATCCCAAAGACAAATTGATGATACTTGAGCGCGAGCTATCGAACGCTCAATCTCGGATAGCTCAGTTGGAGAACTTCGCTCGCAGCTTGGAGAAGGATAAGGAAGAACTGCAGGTAACCGTCAGGGATCACCAGAGAGCGCTGGCAGAGAAGGAGGATCAACTCCAGGAGCTGCTTGGTAAGGCATTTTGAACGCCCCACGTTGTTGTTTTTTTCATGGATTTTGAAAATTACCTTTCTTTGATGATCTTATGACTTTTTACATTTTTCATGAATTAAATTATGTTGTTAAAATTCTGTTTGGGCATGTTTACCAAACAATGTATCTTCCGTCAAATATATTTGTTATCTTAGTTGGAAGTTTAGTTTTAAACGTTCAGCGTCTAGACTCGACTATTACATTTGGAGTAACTCCAAGTTCCCAGCTTTTATTTAGGTTAACAACGACGGGTTGGCTAAAATGTGCTCGTTATGATTCACGACTATTTCCTTACAGCTCTAAAATTGGAAGACGAATACCAAAAAGATGAAAAAAGTGATGTATTCGAAGGAAAAACTTCAGCAAGAACCCTCAGTGACATTGTTTCTATCTCAGACTTCGACGAACAAGACTTGCAAATGAGACGTGCAGAGCTTAGACCCCAGAATGTTAGTCTGATTGCACCCTATGACACTCGGGATAAGACATTGAATAGAACGCTACCTCCTGAGCTTCAGAAAGCGAACATGAGCTCGCTTAACATCGAGTATGGCGATGGTGATGCTCATTACACTCCCCGCGCCGATTCCTTGCCGGCGCATTTGACTTCAACTCAGAACAAAGACATGCTCAAACAATACAAGAGAAACGTCAATGAAACGACCATGTTTGGCACGATAGACAAATTTGGTGACAGTGTCAAACACTCCACTGCTCAGAACATAGCAGACAATTGCTCAATGTACCCCAACAGAGACGTCAATGATACTAAAAACGCCAGTGTTGAACCTAAGAAAATTAACTTCTCACTAGAAGCGACCAATGATAATAAATCACATAATGACGAAGAATTCACATCACTGAGAGAGCTAGGTATCACACTAGACATTAAACAAGAAAATTTCCCAGACATTCTTACTCAATTGAAATACGAAATAAAAAAATCAAGGGCTGAGTTAGAAAACTGCAAGTCAGATCTTAAAAATGCCGAAGAACAGCTGTGCGAGTTTCCAGCTTTGAAAGAGGAAGTCGAGGAACTGAAGAGTCTCCTAGAAAATACGATGGCGACGATGGAAAACGATAAAAAGTTTTACGAAAACCAACTGGAGAATTTCTCCTCAAACAAGAAGTTGCTGGAACAAAGACTATCAGAGTTGTCGCAGGAGTTTAAAGATAAGTCCAAAGATATTCATTTGCTCAAAGAAGATATACTAAGGAGGGAAAATATGATCTTGGAACTAGCCAAAGAAAAACGTAACTTAACCAATAAATTAACGGAATTAGAAGTCAAAATTGACGAGCTACAGAGCAGAAATACTACTTTAAAAAATTACGAAACAGAGAATCATCAAATGAAAGAGAAGCTAACAGAACTTCAAAAGTTAGAACAACTGGTTTCCGAGAAGAATCAACAAATAGATAGTCTTAACCAACACCTGGACAGACTAGACGACTTGCAGAGATGCCTCAATGACAAAACTGAAGAGCTCGATCACCTGAAAGAGTCATTCGAAGAGAAATCTACGGAGCTATTCCAAATGCAACACACAGTCGAAGCCCTGAACAAAGACATAGCAAACGCCAACGAGGAGAATAGTAAACTGAACACTCACAACAAAGACTTAAAGCTCAAATTGTCTAAACTAGAAAAGGAGCAGGAGAATGCGTCCTTGAGACTGCAGAACAGTCAGAGTGAACTGCAGCGAGTGAATTCCCTGAACAATGAACTGACATCTAAAATCGAGGACCTCAAACTGTTGACGGAAAACTTGAAGGATAAGGAGACTGAAATAGAGATATTGCATGAAGATATAAATGCTTTTCATGAGGAGATAGCGTCTTTGAAGGAGCAGTTGAAGATGGTGTCCCGCAGCCCTTCGCCGAGGAGCAAGACCGATGAGAAGCGACCGGTAGACAGACAGGCCAGCAACGATAAGAAACAACTGGTCAAGATAAGGAAGCAGATCTCCCTACTGCAGCATGAGTTGGATTTCAACAAGAAGGAACTTAATGATAAGGTGAGCTGGTTGCAAACTAATCCATATCACACAAAGTAATAAAATTGAAGTGTCTGTTTGTAATTCCAAATTAACAGCTTTTCATTAATTGCATTAAAAGAAGAATATTTTTTTTATATCTTTGTGTCTATCTGTCCCCACTAATCTTGATCCCCACGAACTTTAAAGGAACGGGACTCACTGGCACATAGCTGATGTGTGACTCCTTGTAGGAGTAAAATACACAATTTTTATATAAGAATAAAGGGTTATGCTGTATATCATGGTCATGACAACTCAGCTAGTTTCTAAAATAGACATCTCTGACAAATTGTGAATTTGTCGTAATGTCTTAATAGTTCATAACAAAAGAAATATCGTATTTGAAAACTTTGCCAATATGACTAAGTTGTTTACGAGATACGACACCTGTCTCGAACCATTGTCTTCTTTGAAACGAAGAAATGCTTTTTGTATACAGTCCAGCGTCCGTGCAGAGCGGTTATCATTCACTCGTCGCCAATCGACAGACATACGCAACCAATTATTACTGCTTTCTATGTTTATTTAATTGTTATTTTTTTCTAATCAATTTTATTCAACAAAACGGTCCCTTAGAACACTTATTGAACGCCATTATTGACACCCGAGTTCCCTCCATGCTTCTGAGAGCACGTTCAGCCGTCGGTCCCGGTTGCCAATTTATCATCCTTGGCAGTCGTTACATTCAGTCGGAGGCCTAAAATAGTCTGACAACTGGTTTAACCCAGATCACAGATTTTTCTCGTCAAAGGGGTTGCGAAGTTCAGATGGCAGTACCTTTGAATAAAAATGAAGTGATCAGCCACATCGGGTTGAATCAAATGCCGACCCCAACAGTGTATGAACTGAATCTTTGAACTTGATTTTCATCTCCTTTGAAAAGAGGCATGAATATTTTTTTATAACTCACTTTATCTTAGGTTTTTGCAATTTAAAGTCTGAAAAGAGAAGCATCGAACAAATTCCCGACTTTAATAATTGGCATGGTAAATAATCATAAGACATTCGGTAATTCAACAGGCCTTCGAGCTAGCCAAAGCTAAGTTAGACGTGACAGAGTTGATGAACAACCTGAGCCAAGCTACGAAGCAGGTGAACGACAGGGAGGTAGACAATACTCAGCTGAGGCAGGCCGTGGAAGGATTCCAGAGGGAAGTCCACCAGCTCAACGAGGAGAAGTTACAGCTTACGGAACAGCTTGAGCAACTTGTAGCCAGGTATGTTGAAGGCTACACCGATTATAACGAGATTTTCCTTGAAAGATAGCTGATATTTATACATTTAAATTAAGTTAAATTTAAGTGTCTGTTTGTAAATCTAGCTTTTCAAAAAATATATATTAACACTCGCATATATATTTTTTATTTGTACTGTGAGACTCTTTGTACCCGATAGTCAATGAAACGGCGGTACCGATTTTAACGGGACTTTCATTGTCAGATAGCTGACGGAGTACCATTGGCTTCTACGATTTTGATTTCAGAAGTAAAAGACATACAGTCGAATGTAGAACCCCTCATCTTTTTGAAGTCGCTTAAAATATCGCTAAGTTACATAGTTTTTATTGATAATCATAACCCATGTAATGTTGTGTACGCGGAAGAAACCGCGGGGACTTGTGTAATGATTTTACTTGCCGGTTCTTCTCAGAAGATTCTCCTAGATTCCGAACCAGTGGTCAATTCTTCGACGTCCATAAGTGCCTAAGTTGAATCAGTCATTTTCATTTTCAATGTTTTCTGTCAACGTTATCCAGGATAAGAGAAGAGTCCAATGTATCGGAGCTGAAGACCAAGCTACGGGAGAAAGCGGAGAGATGCCAGGAGCTCGAGGCGGAGCTGCAAGACATGAGGGAACTTATGGAGAGGTCACTATATTACTCTACTTTAATGATATTTTCAGTAGGCTTAGGTGAAAGGCGATTAACGAAACAAATTTATAGAGCGAATGTGAGCGGAAGTGTCGGTAGAGGGCGTCCAAGGAACGACTACTGTGACCAAATTAATAATATTTTCGCAAAGAGATGCAATGATGAAGATTAAAATTAGTGTAAGGATCGTAGCATGTGGCAAACGGTGGTCTCTGTCAATGGGATACAGGTGTGAGCATATGTATGTATGTATGCCTAGACAAAGTAAAATTCTCTCGCGCTTGCGCTAATAGCAACGATACAGCATTTATGGAAATGACATAAGTGTGCACGAGACATATGTCATTGCCGTAAGTTTTGTATCCTGAGGATAATGTTACTTTGTCTACGGGCTCAGTAAACGTAGTTTTACTAGTCCCGGAATAGTCTGCCCTTTTGATCTAGTGGTCGCAAACGTTACTGAGGAACACGACCCTCTGAGTTCGATTCCGAGGTCGAGCAATGTGTTATTAGTTTTTTGATTTCCCAGTAACTGGATTAGTGCTAGTTCATGGAAATAGGTAATTATATGGGACTTTAATATACTGGAGAAAAGAGGGTGTACTAAGAGTACAAACTCTTTGTACTCAACAGCTATACTCTGCATGTGTATATTTAGTGGAAATACTAAAGATAGACGTGAAAGAAATTAGGATGTACTAAGTACACTTCTGCCTACCCTTTCGAGTTTTCTCAAAATTGTAAACATATTTTTAAAAGATATTATCGAATTTGAATTTGATAGACGTAGTTCGTAGTAGCGTGTTTGTCTCCGTGAACCATTGGACAATCTAATATCGAATATGCTACAAATAGTGTTGTCTTGACATTCTATATATAGAGTGTTGTGACAGACGAGCGCGGGGGGTCGCTTTAGAGGGATTCTAATACTTCAGTCGCAACTTACATATTGTGTTACGGTATAGGACATAGCGTGTTTTAAAGCGGTTTGCAGTTTGAATCGCAGACATTTACGGTTTTTTAAGCAATCTAAAGTGTAATATACCAATTCCTTGTGAAACGCAAGTATTTATTCGAATAGTTCAATGTGTTATATTCATATAACTCGCTAGCTCGGTTCTCAAAGAACTTATAATGAAGAATTGTGTCTACGCTTATATAATAAAGTGGAAACATTTGACTATTTTTTGTTTGTTTGTCTGTTTGCATTGAATAGGCTCCGAAACTACTTGACCGAAAATTCTTTCAACAATAGATAGCTACATCATCAGCGAGTAACATAGGCTATATTTTATCCCCGTACTCCCACGGGAACGGGAAATACGCGGGTGACACCGCAAAACATTTTCAAACATAAATATGTAAAGTAGATTACTTTTAGAGTAATGTGGTAAAGGTATATTTGCATGTAGAATGGGCCCGAGCGGCGGAGTGATGGTGGAAAGCGGTCACCGCGGCGGCCGCTCGCCCACCGCGGAGCTGGAGCGAGCGTTGCGCGACCAGCTGCACTACTCGCACGCGCTGGACGACGATATCATGGAACAGGTACATCGGATTCTCTATTCACATTACTAAAAGATCGAGTTTCAAATCCTTGAATCGATTTACAAAATAATCGAGGCCTAAAATTTTCGATTCGAATTTGCATTTACATAAATTATTGAAATTAAATACTTTTTAACTAATCGTAATAACCGATTTTTTATCATTTATACACGGATTTCAATAATTTAAATAATTTTCATAACTATACCAAATTATCAGGTATATATTAGACGATAGAAAAACAATATTTCCGAACAATAAAAAACGAAATTTTATTTACATACATAGATATGCTCACGCCTGTATTCCCCGAAGGGGTAGGCAGAGGTGTTGTTATCACAACACCCACTTTTCACCGAATTTGATTAAGTGCCAACGTGACAGATGGTGAGTCTATCGCGGTCTCAGGCACTATACATACGTCTTTGAATTACTTCTCAGAAATATGCAGGTTTCCTCACGATGTTTTCCTTCACCGTAAAGCACGTGGTGTGAACTGTGTCACTGTACCTAAGTTTTTTTAGAAAATCTCATTCGTATAGGCCCCGCTGGGATTCGAACTTGCGTCGCTTGCGTAGCAGGCGACTGCTCTAACCCCGAGGCCACCACGGCTCTTTTTCTTATGGAAATTTTATTTCTTATGGTAAAATAATTTATATACTGAGTCGGTTTAGTAATATTTTCTTTTTAATAGCAACTCTGCTCTTCCCCTCTGATAAACTATACATTTATCTACTCTAGACCAGATGCCTAGAAAGGATTTTGGATTGGCCTTATTTGACTGCGATCTTAGATAGGTAAGGTCCTCAGGCAATTCCAAGATTCGTGGGAATTGTATATCGATTACTGGTTTTGTTAATTTGATATTTATTACCTACGCGAATTGGTTTATAATCGTATGGCTTGTATAAAACATAATTATAATACTATATAATCTTTGTAGATATTATCAGCGAGCAGCGACGAACACGAAGACATCCCGAGGCTCGCTTTGAACACATCAAAGTATGTTACACATATTTTATTTATAAACAGTTGCTGGTTCACAATCTATACATATATACAGATAAATAAAATTGAAGTGTCTGTTTGTAATTCCAAAATAACAGCTATTCACTAAACGCATATGAAAGTTTACACGGTACACACAACGAAAAACCAGGTTTTAAAAGATTTCTGTATCTATCTGTTTGTTCCTAAAACGGGTGAATCAATTTTAACGGGACTTTCACTAGCAGATAGCTAATGTAACAAGGAGTAACATAGGCTACTTTTATTAACAAAAAAACATTAAGGGTTCCGCGGGAATGTAATTAAATCTACGCGGGTGAAACCGCGGGGCGCAGCTAGTAATAAATATGTTTTTGATATTATCTCACAGCCCAATCGAATCCCAAACTAAGCAATATTTGTGTTATGCGTACCATAATACAGCTATATTACATACTTTTATATAGAGAATCCTTACAAATAATAAAGTAGAAGTGTCTGTTTGTAATTGCTAATTAACAGCTTTTCACTTAATGAAAATGAAAGTATACACTGTACAGACACAAAAAAATTAGACAATTTTCTTTCTTGATTTACTTCCTATAAATATATCGAATATGGAGTTGTTTTAGCTATTTGATTGGTGACCGCCCAAGTTCCCTCCGTGCCTCGGAGAGCACGTGAAGACGTCGGTCCCGGTTGCCAATTTATCATCTTTGGCAATCGTTACAGGTCAGTCGGAGGCCTAAAATAGTCTGACAACTGGTTTAACCCAGATTTTCCTCGTTAAAGGGGATGCGAAGGTCAGATGGCAGTCGCTTCGTATAAAAATCAGGTGATCAGGCATATCGGGTTGAATCAAGTGCTGACCCCAGCAATGTATGGGATAAGGCCAGGGAGATGATGGTTGTATCGTAACCCATGTAGGTCGTCAAGTTCTATCCACTCGTCGTCATCAGAGCGCGTAAACAGGCTCCGCGCCGAGAACGAGAAACTGCTCCTCCAGCTCAATAACCTGGACTCGAGGCTCAAGGACAAGGATGCACTCATCACTGAACTTAACAGGTACCGTTGACAATACAACAGCTTTTATTTTATGCGTTAATTACTCCCAATTCAATTCAATTCAAAATATCTTTATTTGATTAGGCTTCTTACAAAGTACTTTCAAATGGTCAGAAGGACACAAAATACATTATACATGATTATAAATATTACCACCGGGTACTCCAAGTCCGTCCTTGGTGAAAGTTGTGACCAAAGCTTTGCGCTGAGTGAAGAAACGCTGCTATATCATGTGAATATATTATGTGAATGTTGTGTAGGGTCCGCGACAAGTTGGTACAAGACTGGCAGAGCTGTAAGCTCCGGTACGAGGCCGAGAGGGACAACGCCAGTCGACTGCAACTATTGCTTGACACACACAAGGACACCGCCGATACACTACAGGTATTCATTGCCATTCATCCCTCGTAGCCATACCATGCAGCCACAGTGGCTCCAATCCCAGAGGTATCAATGAGTTTTAAGTAGAATTAAGATCAACAAATTCACACTACAAACATTGCGGGGAATCCTGCATATGTCTGAGAAGTAATTCATAGACGTATGTATAGTGCCTGAGACGGCGATGGACTCATTTGTCTCGTTGGCACTTAATAATTTTCGGCATATGGTAGATGCCACATCTGAGTGCCTAGTGCGATTTTTTTAAATCGCTGTCACAAGTCGTCGCGTTGACGTAAACGATTATAAAATATAGATAAATAGATAGTGTCATCTGAGGGTCGACAGATGGCGCTGTTGATGAATTGTGATTTCAGCAGTGAAAATCTCGCACTACGCCCTCTGTTTACACCTGTGGGACGATGTGAGCATATTTATTTATTTATTTTAGTACATTCGCAATATCTGTGGTTAATCAAAATGGTTTGATGTTCAGAATCAAGACGCGAACATGATCCAGATACTAAAGAAGCGTCTGGAAAGCGCCATGCAGTCGGAGTTGGAACTACAGCAGCGGGACCTACAGATGAGGGCACGTTTGGTGGGAGGGGAGACGAGTGAGGTAAATTATACCTTAAATCATCGAACTTTTCGTTATTTTAGGAGCCACCTTGCACCTTCTATTTACTGTTTCAGCTCACAATAAAGGAATGACACGTTTAAAGCATAGATACAAGAGTAGCTTAATGATTGACAGAACAACTGAACTGATTACAGGGTTCAAATCCCACCTTACCTAATGATTTTACAAGTCAGTCCCAGAAAGGAAGGTGTTCCAGCCAGGGTGTCATGGGACACGAACGAATACTGGGGGCCTATTAGCTGTTTCGCCGAAAACGAAGCTTCGGCCGAAAGTTCGCAAAGTTCCTTACCACGGTTCTTACTCGTTGTCTAATAGAATTGAATATAAATTGTATAACATTCTAAATCTAACAGAAAATAGTAAAATAGTCAGGAGGCCTAACAGATTCTGACAACCCAGATACCCGATTTCCTCGTAATAGAGGTTACGTAGGTCAGATGGCAGTCGCTTCGTATAGAAATCAGTTGGTCAGTCCCATCGGATTGAATCAAGTGTCGACCCCAACAATGTATGGGATAAGGCCAGAGAGATTATGAAGATGGTCACTCATAGTCAGCGCTCATAGCTCATGTTGACACATCTAATAAGGCATGCAAGTATTTAAATTCATGATGTCGTGCTGATTTGTGAATCAATAAATGAATTAATCATTCAGGTGGAGAGCACAGAGCGTCTGAAAGGCGAGTTGTCTCTCCTGAAGTCTAAGCTGGAAGTGGAGCGCAGCAGGTGCCAGGATGTGCAGGCCATGTTGGATCACACGAGGGTTCGGGCGCAGAAGGACCTGGATGCCAAGAACGAACTGTGCACCGCGCTCAGGAATGAATTGGCTGAAGTTAAAAGGTGAGTTTCTCTACCTATACAGGGTATGTAGATTATCCACTGATACATTATCCCCACGCTTCGCTAGTAAAAACGATACAGGACGGGAATGACATATGTCACGTGACCGACTTATGTCAGTTCCGTACATCTTGTGTCGTTTCAATTAGCGCAAGCGCTATGGAATGTTGCTTTGTCAAATTCAGTAACTACTGATAGGGTATTTAATATTTTGTTTATTTTCAAAATTGTAATGAATGATTTATGAAATAGTTATGATTCTATTTCTAAAAAAATGTATCGGTTAATATCAATTCGGGTAGGTCCTACCTATATTAATCGATACATTTTTTTCAAATTTATTTCAATTAGGAAATATTCAAATTATATTTGTTCATAATTATTCATAATACTTATAATTCAGAGTCTTAAATTCCGTTTTATAATATTTTATTCAAAAAAACCATTTGTAGCAATAGCTTTAGTATGATGAAATATTTTTTCTCTGAACGGCCAAGTCCTTAATACGATCAAAAGTCAGCATTTAAACTTTATCAAATATATATAAAATGGTATGTTTTTCCTTGGGCGCCCAACGCTTTCGCTCAATAATTAGTATAGTTACGTAACTATATGCGAATGAAACGTAAAATGATGTGTGTATGTAGATTGAAGCACGATGCGAGCGTCGAACTGCTCCGCGCTAAGAGCCTGATCTCCACCCAGAGTCAGGCCCTCCAGGACCTGGAGACCAAGCTCGCCGCCACACACACCACGCAGAGACCTGTCCAAGATGCACTGGTATATCTTTATATATTTTAATTCTACTGGACGTGTGTATGTCGCACCCTTAGAACAATAGGGGCTCAACTAAAAATATTTTGTTTTGGAAATCGCAATCGGCAAGTTTGAAATTATAACTTACGCAGTAATTATTTTACCAGTTTTGAATACAATTTGTTTTGTATTTTTAAAGTATAGTTTAGGTTGTGTATTGTCGATGAGTGATAAAAAAATATTGTTTTATATTTTTCTATAATGATCTCCTACCGAATTTCGGTTACGGCGGCTAATCTCAACGAGGATTAGCCATGTGCGCAGGAGATATTATAGTGCAGGCGTGTGTGCGCAAACACAGGTGCACTCTTTATTCCCTCACTCTCAAAGTGGGATGGGAGGCAATCCGACACGACCGGAGAGAGGTCAGGCGGAGGACCAACGGTGCAACGTGCGCCCCGAGGCACGGGGGTGTACACACCGCCAACTTCCAAACCCAATATAAATTTTTTGACCCGACCGCTCGTGATCGGCAGACGAACGTACTAACCACTAGACCAACGAGGCAGTTATTTTTCTATAACAACGCGTAGAAAAACATCTATCAGTCTGTCTATCTTAACATAATTATTTTCGCAAATTTTTGAGTTGAGCCCCTATTGTTCTGAGGGTGCGATGTCATGAACTCCTCCAAAAGGGCTGCCCGACAGATGGCGCTGTAGTCGGTATGCAGGACAACGTTTGTCGGGTCCGCTAGTAATATTGTTTTACGTAAAGTTAGCGTCGATACCATATAATACTTTATTCGATCTTATTATCGTTCTTCATAAATATTTGTACCGCTTAAGAAATGTTTATATATCACGTTTGGGTGGGAATGACACATGTCACGTGATTGATTTATTTCATTTCTATATATTTTGTATCGTAATTTCTATAAGCGTAAGAGAATGTTACTGTTTTGAACTTAATTGAGGTTACAAGCCGTGATGTTAGAGGTTTGTACAGTCGTCTGCTACGTGCTATGCAAGTTCGAATCCCAGTGGCCTACGCATTTTTTTAAACTTAAGGTTCAGTCATTTCAAGAGCATATTAATGATAAGTACTTCAAAGACGTATGTATAGTGCCTGAGACGGCGATGGACTCACCCTCTGTCACGTTGGCACTTATTCATATTTGGTGAAATATGGGCGTTGTTGTTTGCTCCTCTCCTTATCCCTTCAGGAATAGCGTATTCTTGTATCACCTTCTAGTATAAAAAGAGGCAAATTATCAGCGATAGTTTGCCATTTCAGACGGAGATCGAGGAGCATAAATCGGAGATAGCGAGGGAAATAGCGTCCCTGAAGCGTTGCGTGACGTCAGGCTGCAGCCCGGAAGTGGCGTCCCTCAGGAGCGAGGCGCAGCGGCTGGCCGCGATGGTGCAGCGGCTCGAGGCGCAGCTGGCCGCCGGCACACAACCCACTACCCCTGCCTGCGATGATCGCGATCAAGCTGTGAGTTACTCTCTAATATATTGCCTTGAATGCACAGTAGTCATTATGTCGGCCTGGAATGGAGTGAGCGTGGACAAATACATGCGCTGTTATTCATACTTTTTTGCGTATTTTGACGCTCATTATTATAGTATTTTAAAGAAAGTTAGCGTTATTGGAAAGATAAAGGACGTCAAAATTTAAAATCTCAAGATAGTCCAATAAAATATTATATATGTCGAGGCGTGAACTCGGGGAGGAGTAAAATTCAATGGCATCTTTATATAATTCGGACGTACATTAATTTGTATTTTAAATGTAATTATAATATATTGTTGAGTAGGTAAGAAAATTATTAAAACGCAGTTGAGTTTTTTCATAGACTAAATATTTATTTTATAATTTTGTTACCATAAACAATACCACCACATAACAAAATAATCAAGTTACAAAAATAAAATAAATCACATATTTCTTAAATTAACTATTCCCAATTTCTGCATAAAATAATAATGTTTGACTTTAGGTAGGCTTTTCGTTAACATATCAGCTGGAATATCTGAGGATTTCAAATAACTAACTTTAACCAAATTTTTAACAACAGCTTCTCTTATAAAATGATACCTTACGTCTATATGCTTAGACCTTCTATGATACATACAGTTTTCTGAAAGTTTTTGAGCACTTTGGTTATCATTAAATATTACAATAGGTATATTGCCTCTATCAACAAGTTCAGACAATAGATTTTTTAGATAAATAGCTTCTTTACTTGCTTCACACACAGCCATATATTCTGCCTCTGTGCTAGAGAGAGCTACCGTCTGTTGCTTCCTACTTTCATGAGATATTACACATCCAGAGTATACAAAGCAATATCCAGTATAGGATTTCCTATCTAAACTATCTGAGGCCCAGTCGGCATCTGCAAATCCAGATATATCACTATTATTTTTGGTATACATTAATCCAAAAGATTTTGTACAGCTTAAATATTTTAAAACTCTTTTAGCATGTTTCCAATGGGTCTCAGTATTACAGTTGTTAAATTGACTTAAATAACTAATACAGTAGGATATATCAGGCCTTGTTAAGACAGATAGATACATCAAACTACCTATGAGCTCCTGAAATGGGTAACTAGAATTAGAACATACATCTTTTCCTTTCTCAAGTCTTAAGTTAGGCTCCATAGGTGTATCTATGTCTTTACAATTTTCTAAATTAAATCTTTTTAACAATTTTTCTATGAAGTGCTCCTGACTTATACAAGTCTTATGTTTTTCAATTTTTACATTCATTCCTAAGCACTCTTTTAATTGTCCTAGGTCTTTTAACTTAAATCTTTTACTCAAACTAGTTTTTAAATTATTTACCTCCTGAGAACAATTTGAAAACACAAAAAAATCATCGACAAACAAAGCTATATATGTTTTTATATTACCAGATGATTTCATGAATAAACAATGTTCATACACAGATTTAATATAACCCAACTCCTGTAAATAGTCATCAACCCTTTTATACCACGATCTAGCTGACTGCTTTAGACCATAAATAGCCCGATTTAATTTAAGTATTTTGGACTCACTATTTTCACATTTATAATGCTGAGGTAATTCCATGTAAACAACTTCATCAAGATGACCATTTAAAAAAGCTGTGGTAATATCCAAATGAGTAATATTTAAGTTTAAGTTGGCACTGATGGCAAACAATAACTTTAAAGTGGAATATTTTATGACAGGTGAAAATGTTTCCTTATAGTCAAGCCCTTTGCCACTAACCTTGCCCTGTATTTGACTGTGTCACCATTTATTTTCTTTTTATATACCCACTTACACCGCACTACTTTTCCATCTCTAGGTCTGTCCACTAGCTCCCAAGCATCATTTTCATGAAATGCACTGAGTTCTTCTTCCATGGCTTTACACCATTCATCTTTCTCTGCACCTCTCAACACTTCATCATAGGTAAGGTTGTCATCATTGCAAATTTCCACTTGGTTTACTTGGTTGGTAACACATACATTACTGTACCCATACCTTTTTGGCGGTTTCCTTAAACGTTTTCCTAATTCTCGATCTTTGGAACTTTCAATATTTATTGACTCCTCGTTAGAAATACTATCTGAGCTATGATCAGATCTAGTGGTACTTAGAGTATCTTCTGGTACATATGTGCTATCCATAGGATCCAACCCACATTCTTCTTGGTGTTCTTCTTTTTCTTCACTTGGAAGTTATTTTTCTTGTGCATCCACTTCCACCACCGCTTGTGTCGGCTGTTGGTGATACTTTTTGTTTTCGGATTGTACAATCGGTAACCCTTGGTATTAGCTGGGTATCCAACAAGGATGTGCCTTTCTGCCTTCTTATCCCATTTTGTTCTTTTTATTTTAGGAATATGTACCATTGCTGGGCTTCCAAATATGCGAACATGGCTGAGATCTGGCTTTCTTCCAGTCCAGAGCTCATAGGGGGTCTGCTGTAATCCTGAAGCTAATGTTCTGTTTCGTAAATAGACTGTAGTGTTGACAGCTTCAGCCCAAAACTTCTTGTCCAGCTTCAAATAAAAGACACCTAGCTCTTTCCACCACTGTTCTATTTAACCTCTCACAAAGGCCGTTTTGTTCTGGCGTGTGAGGGTTTGTCTTTTGGTGTATAATGCCATTTTTGCTCAGAAATCTTTCAAATTCAGCAGAGCAAAACTCCCCACCATTGTCTGTTCTTAGTATCTTAATACTTCTTTCAGTCTGTTTTTCCACTGTGGCTTTAAATTCTTTGAAATACTCCAAAGCTTCATTTTTGAATTTTAGAAAATATACAAAGGCCATTCTGCTGTAGTCGTCGACAAACAGGAGGAAATATCTTGACAATCCTATGGAGACTTCTTCCATGGGGCCGCAAACATCTGCATGCACCACCTCTAACACACTCTCGCATCTGGAACCACTGTGTGAGAAAGGGAGTCTCCATAGCTTTCCTTCACAGCAAGTCACACACTGGTACTTATCTATTTCTGCCTTATCTGGGAAAGTAATACCATCTACAGCACCTTTTTTCATACTGTTCAGATCCTTACTGTTTATATGGCCTAGTCTGCGATGCCATAATTGACTGGTTGTTGCTAATGCTGCTCCTGCTAACAAACAACCTTGTTTTATGTTTAACTTGTACACTCCATTGACCAAATTAGCAGTTGCTACAAGCATATTCTCGTGGTTGTAAATTTTACAAATACTTTCTTCAAATGCAACTGAGTTTCCATTTTTAATCAAAGCGCTCACTGACAAGAGGTTTGTTGTGAGGTTAGGTACACATAAAACATCCTTTACAGTAATTCTGAATTCTGAACCGTTCACCACTGTTATCAACTGCATTTTTCCTGAGCATAAAACTGGTACTTTGGTTTTATTTGCCACTACTATATTTTTGATCGTGATGTTTTCAACTTTATCTTGCAATAAATCAGGGTCGGTGATCATGTGTGCGCTGGCTCCGGAATCGATGTACCAATCGGTCTTTTTGTATGTCGAGTCCAAGAAAAATGCGCTAAACACTGCACTTTCTTTATCGACTTTGTTCTTGCATTGATTTTTATAATGGCCGACTTGTTTACATCTATAACAACGAACAGTCTTGACAGTTTTTGAATTTGACGTTTTGGATGTTGACATTCCCGCAGCATTCCCGCCTTTCTTATTATAACGTTGTTGCTGCCAACTTTTCGCTGCGAATGCACTGTCCGTTCCGGTACTGCCAACCTCTGCACTCATATCCAACAATTTTGACTTGATGACGTCAGTACTGACCACAATGCCGGAATGCTCAATAGCCATGATCATCGGGCCAAACTTTTCAGGCAAGCCCGCCAACAAAAGACATCCAACCCATTCATCATCAATCTTGAACCCTGTACCTCGCAATTTCTGTGCTGTATCTACAATTTGTGTAACATAGTTAGTCATAGATTCACTGTCTTCTAAGCGTAATGATATCAAATGACGGAGTAAACTTATTTTTCTTTGAAAGCCAGAATCGTCAAAAAGACTCTTCAATCGCTTCCATACATCCTGAACCGTATTTTCATCTTTTATGTGAACGTAAAGCGACGAATCAATAGTCATAATTAACTTTGCTTTGGCCTTTTGAGCGTCTGCTTCTGTGATGCTTGCTTCACGTTCCTTTTTGATGTCAAGTCCTTCGAGAATCAGGAAGTTCTCGGCAGCAAAAGCCCACTCGTCGTAATTTTCTCGGCCTTTGAGTTTGGGAACATTTACGATGTAGCTTCCCGCCATTTTTCGCTTCGCAATGTTTTAGTCACTAATAACACAGCACTATGTCCCGACAGTATGTTATTTGACTGAATCTAGTCTAGGCAATGTATATTATACGCCAACTAACGGTTTTAGATAACTTTCTAGCACTTTTTACGATTTTTTTACACTACTGGGCTCCATAACCTATTAAAACGCAGTTGAGTTTTTTCATAGACTAAATATTTATTTTATAATTTTGTTACCATAAACAATAAAAATAACATAGTTTTCTGTGCCCCGATCCGACGAAGACTCCCGGCCACCTCCGTGCGCAATGTCACTCTCACGCCGTTGACAGCTGACTTTAGTGACGTTGGGCGTTGGTCGGTTTAGCGCTCCTGCGCTCTCCATCAAACTGGAGCGTTAACAATATACTTACATTAGTTTTTTTAGGGTTCTGTTCATATTAAGTCGGTGCGAGTCCGACATTATCCTCAACATACACAACAACATAACGGATTCTCCACGTTAAAAAGAGGCTGTATTGTTATTATTTCGGCGCAGGGTATTAAGCACAGCACAGGCGAGGAGATGATGGAAAGTCTTTGTACAGTAAAATATCTGCAGATATCTACACACACACAAATCAGTTCAGACACGAGTATTATATACAATCAGTTTATCACACAATCCACATAAGTCAGTTATCGTTTAATTGCAACTCTATCACTAAAAGCGTAGTAGAAATATGAAAAAGCGCGGGAGCGGAGCGACTGTCGCGTTCGCTACGTTGTTCACAGTACAATCTTGGCCGCGCAACTAATTTGGCGCGCAGATTTTAAAAACTCAAATGCCGCGCGCTCATTGGCCGATACGCGGGAGCTCTGTTCCATATATTGGAACATTATGGTACGTAGCATACATTTGCTGCGTTCCACATTTGACCTCAGACAAAAACTTCCATTGAAGCATTATATTTTCTACAGAGGCCTTAGCCAAGTTTTTGTTCATCAATCCTTTACGTAGTCTACAAACCATTTTAAAACACAGATATTTAATAGCTGTTGGACATGAATGCTATAATTTCACCGAAGAAATGAATGCTAACCTCATCACACAATAAACTACTTCTAAAACAAAATCCTTTCATTTCTATAAATAATACAATTACATGCAGTTAATAGTATAATGTTTTTATAAAAAATGTAAAACGATTAATTTAGTAATTAGTAGCCAATATACAAGATTTATGGTTTGATGGTAGCATTAGTTTTGCTGGTGACTTCGTCTATGTAGTTGGTCACCTTCATCTCAACCATGTCCACGGAGCTGCGCTTCTCTTCCACCTGGAAACATAACCCCTTAAGTAGTTCCATCTCTTTTTGTAATACGGATTTGAAAAGAGACGTAGGGATAAAAAATTGTGTTTCTAATTCGCATGGTCCAGAAACTATCACACACATGTTTGGTGTAACGTGAGAATCGAACCCGTTGCAAGTCTCAACAGTCAAGTACACGATAGTGCTGTCAGTCAATATAATAGAATATTTCAAGAAAAGTTCTGACATTCTGCTAATGCGGCGCATATGAAATCTATGTATAAGCTTTTTCTGAGAAATGTGATAAATATGTAGGTATGTGTAATTAGAATACAATAAATATCCTCACGCCTGTATTCGCCAGTTAATGTAATAAGGAGCTAGCCTAATCCCACTAACCAGGCACTAACCACAACTCCAGGCTGCTACTGGGAAATGACAGATCTCCCTGCATTATTGTATAAAAGAAAACTAGCTGAGACCGTCAAACGCTTTATCACTATCACCCTTATCATCTAGGGATATGATAAATACGGACACATTTCATAAAAATCGGTCCATCTATTTGGGAGGAATTTCGTTTTGTGAAAAATTTTCGTATCTTGTCGTATATAATAGACTAGCTGTGCCCCGTGGTTTCACCCGCGTCAGCATACCCTAAGTTTTTATTAAAAGTAGCCTAAACTTTCATCCCCTATTTTATCCCCTTGGGGGTAGAATTAATCAAAACCTTTCTTAGCGGATGCCTACGTCATAACATCTACCTGCATGCAGGCTGTGCGTTGATAGATCACTATGTCAGTCAGTCAGTCAGTCAGTTAGTCACCTTTGAGTTATATATATTTAGATATGGTACCTCGGAGCAAAGTGGTTCGATAGACCAGAGCGCGACGGCGTAGAGCACGTAGAGCGCGAAGTACAGCGAGTAGAGAGTGGCGGTGAGCGCGGCCAGCCCCAGAGGACACAGCCGCTGGCTCAGCTCCGTGTCCGCCTTCCAGCACTCCTCCGTCCAGCCGCGGAAGTACTGGCACCAGCGTCTGCACAAACATATGTCACTAGCGAGCTGAAATTGAGGCATTAAAGTTGACAGAACGCGACCATCAAAGTCAAAGTCAAAATATCTCTATTCGATTAGACTTTTTACAAAGTACTTTCAAATCGTCAGAATGACATAATTATACAAGATTATACATGCTACCGCCAGGTTCAGAAGGTTGCTTTTAACGAGAAGAACCTGGCAAGAAACTCAGTAGTTACACTTTTCAAATCACATCATTTGACAAGTTATAAAATGCATACGGAAGATTTTTTCCGTTAGTTTTATATGCGCATAACATATCTATAGTTTGCGCAAAGTGCACCTGACCTGCTGGCACTATTCTCACTGAAGGACTTTCCTTTGTGATGTCTCATAAACACTAATATAGTTATTGTATATTACAAATCAGAAGACATGACATTATAGTATGGCTAAATTTTGACAAACATTCATAGGCTTCGCCGTTGTCGCTTTGAGCTGTAATGTTTTGAAGTTTTAGTATGTTAGTACTGACTTGATGGCGGGCAGCGCTCGCTCGAGCACACTGACGAGGCAATGCAACAGGTGAGTCAGCACCAACACCAACACCCACACACCTACCAAGTATGGCGGCCAGCGGAAACTGCCCAGCGCTGCTGCAATATAACAACAACAATATCTGTGGTTTTGTCAGTTACTAAAGGGAATTTG
Organism: Watsonalla binaria; assembly: GCA_929442735.1. Lineage (NCBI taxonomy): Eukaryota > Metazoa > Arthropoda > Insecta > Lepidoptera > Drepanidae > Watsonalla > Watsonalla binaria. The sequence goes on from OV838933.1 coordinate 10,377,567, forward strand.
TTATTAGGAAGCCTTTGTTATAGAAGTTTTTAATGAGGAAAATTGGTTCATAAGTATTGTATAATGTTTAGGAATAAAATTTTTAACGAAGCCAATTTAACACTAAACGTTTAAAATACCAAATTAATAGGTTATCGCGGAACATATCTATGAATATGAATTCACGTTCTTTATTATCTGAGCGTGTGTGAGCATATCTCTTAGTGAGCATAAGATACCTTGCAAGAGCGGTGCGGATGGTTGGCTCGAGTCAGTATCGGTGGTGTGTGCGTCGAATCTTACTGGTCGACGGCGACGCGCCGCCAGCGATCGCAACGCATGCTCCGAACTAACCGGCGCCGGCGCCGAGATCAATGGTGGTGGCAACGGTCGCTCCGTGTGGGATGACTGGAATTATTATTTAAATATATTTAAAGACTTATTATACACCCTTCATTATATACGTAACATTCATTTCCTTTGGGGCTTCAAATTCGATGGTGCTACTGACAAACGATTTTTTAAATTGAGAACACACATTAAGAAAGAACATAAGACATTGTTTCCCACAGAATCCCTGCTTTCGTAGGGACTCAAATAATGTTACGATAAGAAATGTATGAAAGTACCAGTCACGTGACGTAGGTATGTCATGCTTAAGGATAATGTTACTTGCTAAGACTAGACCAAACTCGGGCTAAAATGGACATCCCTTTTGAAATCCGTATCACAAAATGACTAGATGGAACTAGTTTATAACCATGTATATTTGCCATGTTTTGTAGTAAGCTACGCGGTCGGAAGCGAGATATATATAGAGAATAATGTAGGCAATGTTAACTCACAGAAGGTGTGAGTCGTGCATACGCTAAAGCTATTTTCTCCTTTGATTTCTCCTTCTCCCTCTCCAGTTCCTCAAGCTTCGCATCTTTCATGTTCAAATCTGTCTTGGTGATGGACGGGTGGTCGCCGCACATTCTACATTACAACAATAAAATAAACCTTAACATCGTGTCTTTAAAGCTCATAGTTCTGTCGTATCTAATACAATTTATCTGAGATTTAATGAGTTAAGAGAGAAAGGAAACGTTGACTTTTCTCTACTATCTATAAATATAATATCACATGTTAGTGAAAACCGTATCAAGATCGTTGTTTATAAGAGCGATGCGTTCAAACAGATTAAATAATCATGGGACTTCAATTTATATTCTTTACCACCTCGTGCTTAACGGTGAAGGAATACATAGTCAGGAAACATGCATATGTAAAAATAATTCAATGATGTATAGTGCCTGAAACGGCGATAGACCATCTGTCACGTTGGCACTTAATCATCTTCGGTGAAAAGTGGGTGTTGTTACCTCTGCCTATCCCTTGGGGGAATGCAGGCGTGACCATATGCATGTGTACATTCATACAATTTAACTATAAGGATGGTCCGCCTGATAATATAGATACCAGTGACCGTAGACTTGACGTAACACCAAGTCCAAGTATAATTCTATCGCTCTTTCCATTCATTTCAATTCATTGGAAACTGACTCGTCAATGCCTCAAATGACAATATAAGAAATTTGATTCGATACGATATTTCAAAAGGTGTCTAATATATTTAATTAGCCTTTAAACTTACACCATATCTGGTAATTTCGGCGCGTCGTTCTTCGGGGGATTATCCATGGCTCCAATGGTGTTGAATTAAATAATTATCATCATTGAACAATGGATTTTATTGAGCTGTATGTACATGGGTTTGCGCGGAATAAAACGGACTGACTGTCATTATGACGTGACGTTTTGGTTTTGGATGGTGACAGTTTAAATGTTCGATTTATGATTGTTGAAAATATATTTTCATGTACGCATGGTAATAAGGTTTTATTACTAAGCGTGGCTTAAGAAATCTTTATTTTGTAAATTGCTCTACTGTTTTTGTGATAAACATTTATATAGATTTAGGCCGAATTTGGTCTAGTTTTGGTTTGACCATGTTTTTTTTATATAATATATAACTTATAAACACTCACCTTTACTACAACGGGTTCAAATTCAAATTCAAAATATCTTTATTAGATATTAATTTTAACAATGTACTTTTAGATAGATTACACATACTACCGCCAGGTTCGGAAGGTTGCTTTTACTCAAAAGAACCGGCTCATATTCGGACTAATCATTGACTATTGAGATCATACACATAAAACAAATTACTATATAACGTAAAACATTGTGCAAATGAATAAAAAGAGTCCGTAACTACAAATACACTACCGAATCACTTGTTCCCTGCTTTAGCTTGTGTTTTTACCATAATATGTGTCGTCACCATAGCTTATCGACGTATGCAATAACTATATTAAGCTAAGCTAAGCTCTTAGCCGCAAATTCGTCTGCGTTCACCCTGTGTTTGTCTAAGAGTTAAAACTCTATACTCTGTATTCATAATTTCTGGTTCAGTTCAAATGTTATAAGGTAACATATATACTGATACACTTTCTATTTATAATATTATATTTTGTGTAAGAAAGGTTACGTAGATGTTTAAGAAATGAACGGCTTTTTTCGATAGATCCGCTACCTGCACGGTCGCTGCCTGCGGCTGGAGAGCTGTCGTAAGGCACTTGTGTGGCAGAAGCGGTACCTCCAGCGAGTGCTGGCCGGCTACAGCGAGCTGGAGCACAAGCTGCGGCTGCCTACCGCCAGGGAACAACCCAGTCGGGGCAAGAAGAGGTTCAGGTCTGTATATTTTCGGTGTATATACCAATCTAAACTCCTCACGTAAGTGATGAGAATAGGCATCTCAAGTCTAATTATCGCCGAGTGGCGTTATGTCGACTCTCGCTATGTCGTGACAAAAACAATTGCCTGGTACTTCATATCTAGTGTGTGCCTTATAAGGGTGTTTTCAGGGACTGGAGACAAAACAACATTATCCTCACGCTTCGCTTTCGGAAACGATGCAAAATGTATAGGAATGACATGATGAACCGTTAGGATAATGTATCTTTGTGTACAGGCCCAGCAATGTATGTGTATTCCGTGTGTTGTGTAGATGTATAGCGACGGTGGTGGTGACGACGCTCCGCATGCAGTTCCTGGTGCGGCGCCGCGGACGGACGCGCGCCGTGGCCGCGGCCGCCATACTGCCGACGCCGCAGCCCGACCAATGCCTGTACGTACGACTGCTTACCATACGAAAGATGGCAATCCACACGATACTTCAGCCAACAAAATAATGGAGATTTCAAAAGTTCATTCATCATCATAATTTTAAGAGTTGTGACTCTTGTCGGTGTAACCGATGCAATTTCTTCCATTCTTCTCTATCCAATGCCGTCTCCTTGTCCTCCCTACACGTCATGACGGACACCTTTTCCTTAACTTGTCTCTTGTATGTTATCCTGGGTCTTCCTCTTCCTGTCTTTCCTTCTACTTTTCCTTGTAATATGTTTTTAAAGAACCCGTCAAATCATCGAAAAAATAGTACAATCCAGAATCGAAGAGGAAAGATGATTGGCCACCTTGTACGACATGATGGGTTAAAAGTTCATTACATAGTAAAAATTCTCTTCTTTTTCTTTTTATTACATTTGCAACTTATTGTGGAGAACGGCGATCCACAAGAGTCAAGTTCAACAATGTAAAAAAATGCGAAAAAACATATGTAAATTTTAATTCCTTATTTTTATGAATTCGGGATTACAAATCTCTATACACCATCCTTGTGTATTGTTCAACCTACGTATGGTTGTAGCTTTACATTTTAAATTTCCTAAAGCTATATGGCCTTTTAAAGAAATAAAAATGTTAGTCGACATCACAGGAGACCGAAGAGCTGGCAGGTCGGTCAAAGAATTAGTCTTGCCATCCAAAGGGGGAATGCTGCCAGTATCTTCGCAACTTTGCCTCCAGGGACTCCTTTTAATACTATAGTTTTGTTATAGATTATATTTTTTAAGGTTTGTTGTCTTGACTCAATAAAATAATAATAATAATTGCAGCGGGAGTCAGTTCCCCAGTACGCCAGTGTCGCACGCTGGTCCCCGAGCCAGCCTGGCGCGGAGGGTCCTCAAACACGACATGAGGCTCAACCTGCCTGCTTCGCCTGGAGGTAACACTTGGGCCTAATATACGAATACACTATTTCATTTATAACCAGGGCGTGCATTGAAAAATATGATGGATGTATGACCGGTTCTGAGAAGAACCGGCAAGAAACTCAATCGATTTTAGAGGAGTAAGCATAAAAAATAAGTAGCAGATAACTACCAAAAAAAAGTCTTAAATTAATACAATAGTTTTTTTAAAAATAAAAGATACTTGACCCTAAGTTACTCCTAGTAACATCAGCTATCTGCCAGTGAAAGTCCCGTTAAAATTGATTACGAGACAGACAGATAAATTTTATTTTAATTGTTTTTTAATGCGAATACCGTATATACTTTCATATGCATTGAATGAAAAGCTATTATTTTTAAATTACAAACAGACATTAAATTGTATTTATCTGTATATATTAGTATATATTTTATGTTATTCCTAGTGGGAGACTTTGTTAGGAGAACGCCATTCAGCTCGAGTTCACCTCGCGAGGAGCCTTTCATACTAAGGTCAGTCAACACATTCTTAATCTGTGATGCTTATAAAACAAACATTTTACTTTATTACCTTTCGGATAATTCACAATCTCTACCGAAGATAAGTGATTTTTCGTATGAAAATTTTTTCAAACTTATTTCCATGCGAAATTTAAAAATTCGCACGTTCTAATTTGATCACTTTTACATTTTTATTGACAACGCTTAACCAAAAAAAAAATAACCATTTCAAACTAACTCTGCACTTAAAGACCCTAATTTTAAACTATAAAATAATTCCAAAGATAGCCTCAGCAATCATAACCTTGGATCGAAGCCACAGTATAAATACAAGCAGTATGGAATCTATGAACAAATAGTTTGAAATGACACGTTCACACAGACGCGCATTTACGTGTAAGCGTCATCGGCGTTATGTCAGAAGTGACACTGTCATTTGCGTATTTTACATTCATTTTTCTAATCGAAATAATAAATAAATAAAATAAAATAATACAAAATGATATATGAAATTGTTTTTCGTTTTAGTAAAACCTTAGGTGGAACCAAACTTTTTGGATAGATGGTAGGGAAAACGCTATCTACTGTTTGTTTGACAGGGATAGCCGTTATCCTCCATTGTGAAATGCAAGTTAAGGATAGATCAAATCTGACAGCTAACTAGGGATAGCTCCATCTTTAGTCTTAGATAGAATATTGAAAACGGCCTTTATAGATTTTAATACCACTATAACTATGTTAATATTGTGTGTAATATGATACTAACTGGCAATAAATATATGAATATGAATATAGATTTACTTAGAAATTACTTGGATTGTATATACCCTCGCGCTTGATTGAACAAACGTTATTTGGGAGATACCATACTGCTAAACATTAAGGTTATATTTATACTGTGTCAAAACGTAAAATACCATAACTTTATAGCTCCCCACGAGGCGAAGTGGCGGCCGCTTATCTCCACAAGCTGGAGCTGGTCAGCCGATGCCTCAACAACGCCATGGACACTCCCAGGCAGGTGCCCTGAACACACCTTCACCGCGACAGGGCACCTCATTACCACGTGTATCGACACTAACAAAGATTATACCGTAATAGGTTGGAGCGAGACTGATGTCAAGAAACACAAATTATATAAATAATAATTTTTTTCATACTCTCGAGGATTACATACGAAAAATTCATGTAATTTTCGATACTTACTGTAATGCAAGTAATTGTGATTTGTTAATATGTAAACATTATCAGATAACAAACACACAAACAAAGAATAACAAAGCATGGTAACGCTTGTATTACATGTCTTGTAAGCTTTGAGAAAGAAATTCCAGTTTTCATATATATCACTAAATACGTTTTGCGGAGTAAAAATGTATGGTGACCGACTTAGCGTCACCATCATATCAACGTGACAGATACCTTATCTTTGTGATATATTACAACATTCTGCCTACCCCTTCTTCAACCCTGAAAGGCGTACCTTGCACATATATAAGCGCCTTAAGCGAAGTTTCGCTCCTACCTATTATCTCGTATTATACTGGGTGTGGTTTTGCATTGAAGCCATATTTACGGAGGACAATATGTATATATTGAATAAAACTTGATAATGAATCAATTATCACATGATAGAGGCTGTTTTTCTAAGCTCTCCAGAAAAAATAGCGTGTCTGGTAAGCTGACTCAACTAAAGAGCCTACTCATACACACAGTTTTTTTTACAGGAACGAGTTACACGAACCGATTATTTTCATTATATTTAAAAAAATACGTATTTCATTATTTTTATGATTGATTTATGTTCAATTCGATGAGGTAATCGACCTCCAAATTGGTACCAATGTAAACCACACCGTTTTTTCGGTTTCTGAACGTGCACTGTGTTTTGGTGACATAAAATATCATGATATTATTATTTTAATGACATGTTACTTTAATATGACATTTGAAATTGTATAGGACATTCAATTAAATTGTATAGGACATTCAATAAATTGTATAGGACATTCAATTAAATATTCTATAGTAGAATTGCACATTGAATAATGACAAATAAATATATTCACCGAACTGCGGTGACATCATTTTCTATAGAGTTTATAACATTATTTCAACTAAACACAGTGTATCAGTTAATTAGTTATGAATTTTCTATATATATATATATATATAATAAAATATTGTCACAAATGCATTTCCTACAACCGGCGCCGCATGATAATATTAGATTAGTGCCAAACGGATCTATTAGTTAATAATATTATGTGTTACTTAATTTATTAATTACGTTTAATTAAGATTATCTTTGAAGCCGGAGCATATAATTCCATGTATTCGTTTGTTACTACTCCGCCTATTGTTTGATTTGTATGTATGGACGTTGAATGGAGTGTATGGTGTAAATGTATTAGTTAAACTCGTCCAATCTTGCCTTGGATTAAGTTAGAGTAGTTATAATTAGATGTATTTTTCGAATGATATGTAAGGTCTAAATTATTTCCAACTATGTATGTAAACGTGTCATATCTTCCGAGTAATATAGCAACGATTTATATTTTAAACGTGGATAGTATTTTTGTACCAAGCCAGTAATTATGCAGCGTTATATAAACCAATTAGTATGTTATTTTGTAAACTCAAAAAATTAATAATTAAAATCATACGTTATAAAACTGCTGATGAAGAACGATTTTGTGACTCACGTTTGTCCTGAAAGTGAAATATGTATATTGAGTCAGTATTAAACAGCGCACAATAATAAGAATAATAAATTAAGATACAATATTTTTATTATAATGCAAACTCACACGAACGCATAATCTACAAAGAGCATAATAGTTGAGGCGAATTGCCAGCACAAATAAATGCCATTATAGAATAATTAAAAGTAGTCTTGACTGTATGTACGGACGCACGAGAGTACAATTTAGCATTAGTTAGTTAAGTATTGCGACCGCACGAGGTTACGACCGAACATACGAACGGACCAGAGACTAACAACAGATGATATAATTATTTCATTATGGCAATAAAATATATTTAAAAAAACATTTTGACATTCAAATAGTTATATTGTCTGTTCGTATATAAACAATCTGGAATCTGTGATTCTATTTGCTATAATATCGACGAAATTACAATTAACATTGACATAAACAAAAGGATTTTTTAAATAGACTATTAGAGTAATATCAGGTATGCAATGTATTTATAGACAATATTATAGAATAAGCCAAAGCAACCGAGAGTATTACAAATCTGTGTTATCCATACTAGCACATGTTACATTATCCACCGTCACACTAAAGAAAAGTTTGTTTTTATATAAAAATCTAATGTCAATGTATTGTCAAAGAATAAAAATAAGTAATTTAAATGTATTCTAAAAACGTGCTATATATTCTTTGACAACACACTTCACAGTACCTTCACACGATGACCAAAGATATGTTGTTAAATTAGTAAGTGCTAGATATAGTTTGAGCCATAAATTTAAGTAAGATCACCATTCAACAAAATAAGCTCTACTTGTTATTTCACACCACACTTCTAGTCACACCGTTGTTTAACTGTAATAATCCTTATATTATAAACCTTGCTAAGCCTTTTCATTTATTACACGTGACTGTTTGAAACTGTTTAGTCTATAAATTAATGTCAGATTCTATAAATGCCAGAAGTGTTTTGTATGCCATATTTTATACACGCCAGATTTCATAAACACCTAGTTCTACAAATGGCAGATTCTTTAAATGTCAGATTCTATAAATGCCAGATTCTATAAATGCCAGATTCTATCCATGCCAGATTGTACTAATGTCATATTTGAAAGCATGAATGTGAAGGTTTCTTATCTTAATTTTCTATGTATGTCAAATGGATTAAATGAATTTTTTGTGAAAAAGAAATAAAATATATTTTATCTGACTATCGGCGATGGATTCAATTTATTACTCCTTCGGGGAAGCAAGCGAGTTCTTAGCAAAGTTTATAACACAGGGTAGTAATAATAATAAATAAATAATTATAAAACCACACTGTGCCATTGTCTACGCTCTCTAAACACGATAAAGCTGAAAATGAATAAATTTGAAGTAATATTTTGTGAAATATTGTTTCATTAGTTCCCCTTCAGGTCGCATGTACAGTCTGCTTTCTTGCATGGGATCACTGTTATTGGGGGCAGAGTTAAGTCACACTGAAAATGAAAATGTTTACTATTTATATAGACCATATTTTCTAACAGCAGACAGACTGAAACTTTGTTTGTGGTAACCATTAGGTGGGTTGCCTTTGAATAACCTATAGCGTGTCTCCAAAGATCTGCAACGCGGGATGATAGGATTGATAGGGCAGGTTCGAATCCTACCGGTACAAAAAATAGTTTGGACTTAGTATATGTATACCTCCCCCCGTTTCCTCTGCAATCCATCAGCTCGCCCAGCTCTCTTGTAGTCCTGCCTCGGCTCCTCTCGCGTTGTCTGTACTTGAGATGGACCCGCCTGGACCGTACCATCAATATTTAAATACCGCACAGTAAGACACATTTAAGATATTAGAAAAAAATTGCCAGTTTTCGATACAATTTACACATTCGTATTCCAACTATTAATATGAATGCAAGTATATACCTGTGTATCGTCTTGCATCCCATCCCTCCTCCCCCTAGGCGGAGGGGGGGACTGGGTGTCGGCGGGGGGAGGTGGGGGAGGCTCGGTGTACCCGCCGTCGGGCTTGGACCCGTCCCACGGCGCGTAGCGGGTGAAGTGCTCTTGGAGAGACGACGGCAGATCCGGCATCGGATATAAGCGGTATAGCTTGCAGTAGCGCTGGACGGAAACATTATATAGAGGTCAATATTTACAGTATATGGAAAGCTAGAAAAACTTAAACAATATAATTTCCCTTTTGAAACGAGAATCATGAGAAAAACATTTTAAATCATCGTCCTATACAAAGCTTTTGACACTGTTTCTTTAATCTTTCAAAATAATATTTACCTCATTGCAATAGTGACGATAGGTCACGTCATCATCAGTAGTTCTATTTGTATCTTACTGGTATATTCGGAACCAATACGGACTATCAGCGGTAATACAACTAAATTCATTTAAACATCCCTCAGGGAAGAATCTTAGGACCTAAACTCTTCACCACACCATACATTTTTACGATGTGAGTGCAAATCTCTCTCAAACGTATCACTTGCACTGAATAAACCTGGGTAAACGTTTATCAGTAACATAATATCAACATTTCGTTCTTGTCATAAATACTAAGGTGTCCACTAAGCAATCTTTGTGGAAGAGATGCATAGACAAGATGATATATAAAAAGACTGCAAGAGGCATTCACGAATGTAATGGCGGCAGGGCTATCATCTCCCTGGCCTTATCTCATACACTGTTGGGATTGGCACTTGATTCAACCCGATGTGGATGACTGCCATCTGACCTTCGCAACCCCTTTAACGAGGAAATCTGTGATCTGGGTTAAACCAGTTGTCAGACTATTTTAGGCCTTCGACTGACCTGTAACGACTGCCAAAGATAATAAATTGGCAACCGGGACCGACGGCTTAACGTGCTCTCCGAGGCACGGAGGGAACTCGGGCGGTCACCCATCCAATTACTGGCTAGAGGTAAGGTTGCTTAACTTCGCTGATCGAATGATGTGCGCAATAGCAACTGTGCCACGAGCTCCTCTGGCGGCATGGCGGTAATGGCGGCAGGGCTAGTTAACGCGAATATAATAAGGACTGTTAGTACTTATAATTCATATTTTCAATAAAAGCTAACAATTCAGATATAAGCCCTGCCCAAAGACGCAATAAAAATGAGAATTAAATTGATTTATGAAATTTGGCTACGCAGTGATAATAGAATATCACCATAATCTTCTGCCTCAAGCACTAAGGCTTGCACTTGAGTTGAGGGGTGCAAACAATTTGGTAATGTTACATCAATGGCATTGTGCAGAGCGTGATCAGGTCGTCCATGTCGGCGTGCCTCGTGGAGCAGCGCGGCGGCGTGAGAGAGCAGCTTGTTGTCGGCGTCACGCAGCTTCTGCTCGGCGAGCGCGCCGTAGAAGTAACGCTTCTCGGACAGCTCGCGCCCTCCTGTGTCTAGACGCTCTTGCTACAAACACAACGATAATACCATTATTTATCTAGCTTCGACTGTGGGTTCCCTAATTAACCTTATATAGCTTATATTACTCACTGAAGATGAAGCTTCCTAACAATGAGAGGCTTTTTAAAAATCGTCGAATTAAAATAACAACCAAACAAGAACAAATCATTCCTCTTTATAATATTAGTACTGACAAAATATTGGTGTATGTACACACTTGAGCACTATAATTATCTTCTGCGCAAATTAACCATTTGCGTTGAATGCATCCCTGTTGAAATTAGTCTCGGAAATTTGGTTAGGTATGTACAGTGCCTGAGACGGCGATAGACTCACCATCTGCCACGTTGGAATTTAATCAATTTCAGTGAAAAGTGGGTGTTGTGATAACAACACCTCTGCCTACCCCTTCGGGGAATACAGGCGTGAGCATATGTATGTATTTGGTTAGGAGATCTTCATCGTCATAGGCAAAATAAATTGGGAAGAGAGAACGACAAAGGTGACCTTACTAAAAGAACCTTTACGAACAGTAGAAAAAGGAATATGGTGAACTACCATGAATATTATTGTAAGTATATGAAACAGAAGCAAAATGCCATATAGCAACAAGGTGATACGCTTGTGTAAAAAAATAGGTGAATATACTACTTACCCATAGTTTAATAATATCCGCCCGGTAATTTTGTACCTTGCGTTCTTTTTCTAACTTAAGCTTCTCTTGGAACTCATCGTACAACTCTTGATTTTTGAATCTGTAAATATAGGATTTTAGATGGTCATATCCGTGGTCCAACTGTCCATAATACACGTCAAGATATTATATTTTCTTCTATAGAACATTACATTATATTTTTCTAGTTATTTATTAATTTATCAATGATGTGGTGACCGGAATTAAAAAAATATGTGGAGATGGTTTCGACATATCGAAAGGATGAGTGAAAGGCGATTAACGAAACACATTTATAAAGCGAATGTGACCGGAAGTGTCGGTAGAGGGCGTCCAAGGAACTACTACTATGACCAAATTAATAGTATTTCCAGAAAGGTCAAATCCGGAGCACTCGTAACCGAAGAAAGTGTAAGAAGAGATGCATGAATGTGGATGAAGCGAAAGAAGTATGTAAGGATCGTAGCATGTGGCAAACGGTGGTCTCTGCCTAGCCCCATGGGATACAGGCGTGAGCATATGTATGTATAAAGCACCATAAGTTTATCATAAAAACATTCAATTTGTGGCTACTCATAGGTAAATGACTGTATGATAAACCATTACAGGTGTAATTTCTAAGAAACAATTCATATGAGGTAACATGTTATAATTATTTAATTATTACCTATTTAAACTCCGCTTAAATAATATACTTTGACGAGATCAACAATCACTTTTATGAGATCAGCTATCACTATAATTCATACAGTTTTTTTTTAACGTGGTGAATCCGTTATGGATACACCAACCACCGCGGGGGCAGCGGAAGGGTTATGTCGGACTCACACCGACTAAACTCCACGGTGTTCCTCCAAGTCGCTAAGTGGGGGGTGCACGTGATACGTCTTCACATGCTTCGCCGTGACCCCCCCAGAGTGCGATTAAACCTAGTTATAATTTATACGAGCGTGAATTTTCTTCCAATAAATTTTTAGTATCGACTATACAGATAATATCTATGTTTCATGATAACAACCCTTTTCTGCCCTACCAACAGACTCCATACAGAATAAACCGTCTTCAATTTCGTTTTAACATTTTGAGAGATCGTTTTGGTCCTTCGAGCCTTCACAGATCCTCGTGATCTCTTGTATCGTAGCAATGGTAGGGTACCTGTTCATGATCTCCCACTGGCGTATGGTGTTGAACTCGTGGAGTCGCTGTGCTTCATCCCTCAGGTACTGTTGCCTGGCCTCGACGCGTTGTTCCCTGAACTGATCCTCTTTGGTCTTCTGAGCCACGCGCCGCGCCTCGTCACTGGACATACATTATATTCTACATTATGTTGGTCAAATCCAAAAAAAAATACCCGCAGACTAATTCACGTGTAGCAACGCTTCTCCGGTCGTTACATAGATGGCGCTAGTTCTTAGCTAGCTTAGGCCTAAATCGCGATATAAGAGTTTACTGCGAAATACATAGCAATGTACACAAATGAGTACATAATATAGAAGTTTCCAACTAGATCAGAGTTCGTTGGTGTTCCCGAGACATGATACCCGCCTAAAAGATCTTCCCCTTGCTGAGGTTTGTAGCCTTAATAGCATAATTAAATCTCACATAGCGTTCTTTTCCCTAATGGCCTTGTCCAGCATAGCTTGCTCCTTGGCTTCCCGCGCTGCGTCTCCTGACTCCAGCTTTTGACTGATCGCTTCCAAAACACGCAACTTTTCTTCTTTAACCTACACATCATTAACATTAGGTAACTTATTTATGAGGAGCTAGCCAGTAATTGGATGGGTGACCGCCCGATTGCCCTCCGTGCCCCGAAGAGCACGTTAATATGATAAATTGGCAATCGTTACAGGCGAGGCCTAAAATAGCCATGACAACTGGTTTAACCCAGATCACAAATCAGATCTGATTTTGCGAAATTTTTTATACGAATCGACTGTCATTATACCTTGGTAACCCCTTTTTCAAGGAAAATCGGTAGTTTCGGTTACACTAGTTGTCAGACTCTCAGGTCATCCGTCTTTACTACCGGTTTGGATGGATGCTTAACTTCGTTAAATGATAAGTTCTATAACAATTGTGCCACGAGCCCATCGCATTCACGTCATACTTGTGAACAGGTGCTGCTTGTGGGGGCTGGTCATCTCAAACTACGCATTTAGTTATAAGTAGATGTACTAGATTTTTAGTTATGTTAATTTTTACCGACATTTGTGCATTGGAACTTTGTCCAGAGCTTATATTTCTTAAATTATTTATTTTGTCTTTAAATTGTATAATATTTTTGAAAAGAGTACTGAGTTTCTTGCCAGGTTCTTCTCTCCTGGCGGTATCATGTATAATACTGTATAATTATGTCATTCTGACGATTTGAAAGTACTTTGTAAAAAGTCTAATCGAATAAAGATATTTTTGACTTTGACTTCGAAATGCACTGACGTCAGCCTCGGTCTGTTTCCTCTTCCGTTCGATCCTGGCGCGAGAGTTGTTGAGCACGGCCATGAGGCGGTCGTCCACCGCCTCCCGCGCCGCTCGCTCCCGGCGCCGCGCCCCGCTCTCCCGGCGGGCGAGCTCCATGGCCGACCAGATGCGAGCCTTCTCCGCTGCTTTCTATACCGACATTTTTATACCAATTCAAATCAATTTCAGCGAATATGGCTAAGTGCCAACGTGACAGAGGGTGAGTCCATCGCCGTCGCAGGCACTATACATACGTCATTAAATTACTTCTCAGGCATATGCAGGTTTCCTCACGATGTTTTCCTGCGCCCAAAAGCACGTGGTGTGTATCACTGCACATAAGTTTTTAGAAAAACTCATTGGTAGAGACTCCTGTAACGGCTGTATGTAAAGTAGAATCTAGACTTACAAATTGCGTTTCAAAGTCCTTAATGGCGTTGATTTGCTCTGTAGCCTTCTGGTTGTCTAGCTGCTGCAGCTGCAGCTCATACTCATACTCCTTCCTGTTGCGCTCGGAGATCTCCTTAGCCCTAACAGATACAATACGATAACACTTTACACTTAGACAAACTACCCACCGACCACCAGAGTGGCCAGTACCTATTCTTAAAATCACCGTCACGCGGCCCAAAATTTAACTTAGTACATACATACATATGCTCACGCCTGTATTCCCCGAAGGGGTAGGCAGAGGTGTTGCAATCACAACACCCACTTTTCACCGAAGATGATTAAGTGACAACGTGACAGATGATGAGTCACTTTACATACGTCATTGAATTACTTCTCAGAAATATGCAGGTTTCCTCACGATGTTTTCCTTCACCATAAAGCACGTGGTGTGAAATCACTGTAGATAAGTTTTTTAGGAAAAACTCATTCGATTCGAATTTGCGTCGCTGCGACGGCTAACCTCTAAACCTCAAGAGCACCCCGGCTCTTTAACTTAGTAAATCGTCTAAACGACGAATAAACGACTCACTGATCTAATATCTCTCTCTGATGCGCTTTATTGGCTTCGAATCTTCGTTTCTTCTTCAGCTCCATGAGTTCGTTCCACTCCTTAGCCTTGCGGATGACGTCTTCGTCGTCTTGTCTCTTTCTCTCAGCCTCTGCCTGTCTCCGTTCAGCGTTGAACTCCCTCTGGACTATGCGCTCCTTCTGGATCACGGACTCTATGACGGCACTGGAAAGGTTCAATTAAATTATATATTTTTAATTATAGTACAGGACCGTGGTAGCCTTGAGGTTTGAGCAGTCGCCAGCTACGCAAGCGACGCAAGTTCGAATCCCAGCGGGGCCTGTACCAATGAGTTTTTCCAAAAACTAATGTAGAGATTTCACACCACGTGCTTTACAGTGAAGAAAAACATCGTGAGAATACCTGCATATGTCTGAGAAGTGATTCAAAGATGTATGTATAGTGTCTGAGACGGCTAAACTCACCGTCACATTGGCACTTAATCATCTTTGGAGAATAGTGGGTGTTGTTATTACTACATCTCTGCGTACCCCTTCGGAGAATACAAACGCGAGCATATGTATGTATGTACTTATCTTTATATATCACTAGCTGTGCCCGGCAAACGTTGTATTGCCATATATTTTTTTGGGGTAGTCACCCTTATCATTTAGGGGTATGAAAAATATATGTTGGCCAATTCTCAGACCTACCCGATCTGCACACAAAATTTCATACAACTCGGTCCAGCCGTTTTGGAGGAGTACGGTAACTAACATTGTGAAATAGAAATTTTATATATTAGGTTATTCTGCTGTACGTGTGTATGTCACTGAACTCCTAAACGGCTGGACCGATCTGAATGTTTTTTCTTGTATGCCTTTGTGTGAGGCCCTGTATGGTTCAGATTCCCAAATCAGTCCGGTAGATGGCGCTGCAGTCGGTATGCCAACGTCTAATGTATAATGCCGTTATCCACCAAAACCGTTGTATTGAATAACATGCAAAAACCGCGGTAAACATTTCAATGACAACACCTATTTGAGAACTGCGGTCAAATATTTGGATTATTTGCAAATCTATTCAAGGGATTGAACATTCGGAAACGAAGATCGATAGCTTCTTATTATAATAGTATTAAAAGTAAAAAATCGACCAGATATCGGATAACGGAATTTTAGTTATGCCACGGCAGTAATCCCTACTATATCCCTACTAATATTATAAATGCGAAAGTAACTCTGTCTGTCTGTCTGTCTGTTAGGCATTCCCGCTTAAACCTCTCAACCGTTTTTGATGAAATTTTGGCACAGACAATCTTTAGACCCTGAGAAAGGACATAGACTACTTTTTATTGCGAAAAAAGTATTATATAAAACTAAATCTACGCGGGAACCGCGGGGCACAGCTAGTGTGGTGATAAAAATAAAAGCAACCTTCCGAACCTGGCGGTAGCATGTATACATATAATCCTGTATAATGTCATTCTGAAAGTACTTTGTTAAAAGTTTGATCGAATAAAGATATTTTTGACTTTGACTTTGACTTTGATATGTTTAGTACCTGAGTAATAGTTTGGGCGCGTCCTTGTTCTTGAAGACGGTGTCCCGCGCGCTGTACATGAGCCGGCGCTGCGTGTCCTTCTGCCGCTTCACGTACCGCTTGTAGAACTTGGCGTTGGCCTGCTCCGCCGCCTCCAGCCGAGCGCGGCGCAGCTCCTCGTTGCGCTTGTTCACGTTCTACGCGACACGTTGCACATTGTAGGTACCTACTGCTGAGATATCTCACCGACAAACTCAACGGCGAGAGTAGGCCTGGGACTCGAAGTAAAATGCTGCGTACTTTATTTATTAGTGAGCCGTGGTGGCTTTGGGGTTAGAGCAGTCGCCTGCTACGCAAGCGACGCAAGTTCGAATCCAAAAACTTATGTGCAGTTATTTCACACCACGTGCTTTACGGTGAAGGAAAACATCGTGAGGAAACCTGCATATGTCTCAAACTCAATGACGTATATATAGTGCCTGAGACGGCGATGAACTCACCCTCTGTCACATTGGCACTTGATCATATTCGGTGAAATGTGGGTGTTGTTACAACACCTCTGCTTACCCCTTCGGGGACCCTTCTGGGATGGCGTTTATTCCGAGGATAGGTATCAAATAACACGGTTCCCCGGCCACCCATGAAATTAACTCTACGCGGATGAAACCGCGGGCACTGCTAGTCTATACATAGGTATAAAAAACTTTTTCCTAAGTGACTGATCAGCACACAGCCTTAAAGTAAACACACAGGCCAAACTCCTAGAGGTCGCACACGTATTCCTCTTATAATGTATGTCAAGATTGAGTATGTACTTCGACTGAATTAGGCCAGGATTTGGTCATAAGTTGGCTGGCAGCGTTCAGGTTTCTGACATACTCCCGGCGCCTCACCGCGTCCGGCTCCTCCTTGTTCTCGTCCGTCCACTTCAATATGCGCGCCCATTCCGCCCTGCTCAACGCTATTGGCATGGCGGCGCCCAATCAACACTACAACGGTATTTACTTTAGTTAAAATTAAAATAAAATATGTGAAATAAATCAAGACGTTTTGTATTCTAGGAAAACTTTTGACAAATCTTATAAACAAGTCGCCTAGCAACTATGATACGACATACATACTTCACAACTTACTAATACTTATAGGATACCTCACAAATGTTCACTCAACACAATCCACAAACGATTTTAGGTGCAGCACTTACAAATACAGTTTTTGAGATCATTGTTACCGCAACTTAATAAATAGAGTCACCTGCGTAGTTTTATAATTCCCGCTTTAGTCTCAATAACAGGTTGGTGCGTTCAGAAAGCATTAACTGGTCATTTTCATTCCAAGTTACCATTGATTTTTGTTGTACTAATTTATTTAAGTTACTACTTAAAAACAGTTGATTACTCACAAACAGGAGCTTGTTTATAATGATGGACGAATTTTTAGATTAGCTTGTTTAACTTCTGGTTGATTAAAATGACAAATAATATTCGTAATAATTCTTCAAGTAGATTATTTAATTTCTCGTGTCTGTTCTGAAAGGTGACTTTTCGTTTTTTTTTCTAATCACGTTTCCTGGATGAAATGATAAATCAAGAAGTTTATCTTCTTTTCAGTTTCTTTCTTTAGATTAGTACGTACGTCTTGTGCTTATGTAATGAGATTTCAATAAATTTTGGTTATATCAATAAATAAAATTACATACAATAAAACTGGATGGACACTCATTTTATAAAAATCGATACTTTTGTAAATAAAATTTATTGCCATGGTGATCATTTTCGAACGTGCTCCATGCATATGCAATTCGATAATCGTAAAATTCGAACGTGACGTGTCACGGGTTAAGATTCTGAACGTATGCCGCAACTGTCAGATCGGAAATATTTACGTCAGCCACGTTGGACGTGCCAAGTTGGTGTTTTTATGGTAAATATAAAATTTTAAACTAAAAATACTCGTGTAAAATCCATATAATTAAACCGGAATCTTCGATACTCCAACTACAAATATTAAGAAATAGCTGCCGTTTGAATATCCTTGTCGGAAAGCGTTCCGAAAAGGGTGACATAATTTGTGTAATTTTGGCGAGTTTATCGTGTTTGTTGTAGTGAGATAGTGTTGTGAACATGAAGATAAAGGAGCTGAAGCGGACGGTGAACGTGTGCTGGTCGCCGGGGGAGCACTACCCGGTGGCGATAGCTGCCGGCTCCGCGGCACAACAAGTCGACGCATCCTTCAGCTCCAATTCGTATTTAGAGCTCTATGCCCTCAATCTTGAAGACCCAGGGTTGGATTTAGCCCTCAAGGCCAGTCTACAAACGCAGCACAAGTAAGCTACACTTTATATATATATATTATATATTATTACCAAGTAAAGTAGGGTGGAGGGGGTAGTATAAACAGAAGTTGTCTAGGAAACATTACCATGAAGTGAAAATGGATTCAACAATACGAGTGTTTCAACAATATATATTCCTCACCAATCCTAAATACCTGCCTTATGGACAACCAGATGATTTGCAATATTATATTTTATGTAAATAGCATGGACTTCTGCATTCTTATGGTAGGCTTAAATGAAGTTATGGTTAATTACAAGCAATAATTTATTGAAGGTCAGTACCAAATAATTATGCCATACATATGCTTGATGTCATTCTAGATGCCATGCATACAAAAATTTAAAATTTTGCCATTGTGTGATGGTAAAAACATGAAATGGTTTTCTTTGTAATTTATGCTCACCATCTGTCACATTGGCACCTGATAATCTCATTGAACAGTAGAGAAAAACCTTACTTGAAATACCCTACTAATCATTACTTACCTTACTAATCCTTAGTTACACATAAATGTAACAATTATAATTAGGTTTATGTTGTATCATTGTAACTAAATAATTGCAATAAAATATATGAATATGAATATCTAAACCTCTGTAGGGACGCTCTTGAGATGGTGTGAGATATGGATGGTGTCCATGAGCTTATATTTTTGGTACTTATACCTATCAAAATTTAAATTCAATTAAAAAATACATCAAAATTTTTTTTTAATATGAATCTTGCCTTATACTTCTCTCTTGATATAATCAATGGTTCAAACCAAGTAGTAGCATTTATAATGTTGCTCTGATGATTTGAAAGATATTTTTGAATGTAATTTGTTAATTACCATCAGGTTCCAAAAGCTAGTGTGGTCCGGTGCGGGAATCATAGTAGGAGGGTGTGATGGTGGTCTACTGGAGTTCTACAGTGCGGATAAACTGTTCAAGAATGCCCCCGATGCACTCCTTGGGAGCAATACTAAACACAGTGGTGAGTTAATGAATACAATCAGGGGCCCAACCTGGGCTCCAGGGGCTCGTTTGGCAGTTTTTATATATGGACTTAAAGAATTAAACTGTTTTTAAAATGTTTGTGTCTGTGTATTTGTTCCCACTTATCTCTGGTTCGGCTGGATCGATTTTAATAGACTCACTGGCAGATAGCTAATGTTGTAATGAGCATAAAAAGAACACTTGTCTTAGTAAGATAGTATGTCAGACATACATAGATTTTTTTTCTTATTTTTGTCATAACTGGTATACCTTGGCCTCTCGCCCGGTACCAGGTTATCGTTGAGTTTTGGGACACCCTGTATATATATATACCAAGGGAAATGAATCCCTATTACCCT
The DNA here is from genome assembly GCA_929442735.1 of Watsonalla binaria. NCBI lineage: Eukaryota > Metazoa > Arthropoda > Insecta > Lepidoptera > Drepanidae > Watsonalla > Watsonalla binaria. The sequence continues at coordinate 10,397,589 of OV838933.1, forward strand.
TGGTCACGCCATCACATGTGATGGCTGGACTGATTTCGCTAATTCTTTATTTGTTGTGTTTGTTATTGTCAGGAGATGGTTCTTATGAAAGAAAAAATTAACAAAATTGCCCAGCAAATTAGACAATTTAATAATACTTAACCAACATATACAATTATTTCTTGTCTTACCTTAGCGCTTTGGACAATAAAAACTTTTTTGATCTAACCTAATGACGGTTGACAGAATTGACAGAGAGTGTGCTGCAAATGTCTTATATCGACAGGATAAGATCAAGATACTCTGGATAGAAGTTGAGCGAGGAATCTAATGGGTTCCTCCACATATTTTTAACAATTTACAAGATATTTTTCTCAACAATCACTTGACATTGGCGGAATAGTTTTACATAAGCTCATCGCCATTAAATAAATAAAGGAAGGAAGACAGGATAAGATCTGTTGGGTCAGCTAGTTTATTATATTACTTTGGTTAATACCAGTGATATTTCAATAAAGTAAATAAAAGATTTTAATTGTGTTATTCCTGTCATAATGTGTGGGCCCATGCACAGCACACATGCATAATTTCATTGGGTAACACAGGCCATTGACACTTTGACACACAAATGGGAGTATCATTAATTCTGACACATTTAAACTGGGCCACAACTATGATAAGATGTGTTGAATACTATCATTACTGTATGACTGCCCAAATTCATGTTTACATACATGTTAATGTGATTATTATATATTTTAACATTACTTTTTTGTTGTTGTGGAGCATGTATTATAATATAATAGTGGAGTTTCCAGTGAAAAATCTATACAAATGAAATATTTTGTTGTTACCTCACATTATTTAAAGCTAAGTGTATAAGAATTTATAAAAACCTCCGTGCTTCGGAGAGCACGTTAAGCCGTCGGTCCCGGTTGCCAATTTATCATCTTTGGCAATTGTTACAGGTCAGTCGGAGGCCTAAAATAGTCTGACAACTGGTTTAACCCAGATCCCAGATTTTCCTCGTAAAAGGTGTTGCGAAGGTCAGATGGCAGCTTCGTATAAAAATCAGGTGATCAGCCACATCGGGTTGAATCAAGTGCCGACCCCAACAATGCCAGGGATAAGGCCAGGTTGATGATGATGTATAAGAATTTATAAATTGCATACAAATTTGTCCAGATAATTAAGGTACTTTCTTCCCTAAGGTAGTATCTGCTGGTATATGTTACAGTCCCTTGGTCCAGTTGGGAGATCTTGTTATGCTACAATGCTGCTAACCTCAGTAGATGCTCAGTAAAGTTAATGGCTCAAAAATGTATCCTATTTTCCAGGCAATGTATCAGCTTTGGATGTCAACCCATACCAGAAGAACCTCCTCGCCTCAGGTGCTTCAGAGAGTGAGATATTCATCTGGGACCTGAACAACACTGGCCAGCCAATGGCTCCCGGCAACCGCAGTCAACCTCACGATCATGTACAGGGGCTGGCGTGGAACCACCAGGTTGGTACATTATTTTATCGGCTGGTACCAAAATGAGACGTCAAAGCTCAGTTCTTATTAAACTATGCTTAAATTGACGATGGTAGGCTCCTAGTATGCATATGCTCACGCCTGTATTCCCCGAAGGGGTAGTCAGAGGTGTTGTTATTGCAACACCCACTTTTCACCGAATTTGATTAAGTGCCAACGTGACAGATGGTGAGTTCATCGCCGTCTCAGGCACTATACATACGTCATTGAATTACTTCTCAGAAATATGCAGGTTTCCTCACGATGTTTTCCTTCACCGTAAAGCACGTGGTGTGAAAACACTGAACATAAGTTTTTTTTAGAAAAACTCATTGGTACAAGCCCCGCTGACATTCGAACTTGTGTCGCTTTCGTAGCAGGCGACTGCTCAAACCCCCAGGCCACCACGGCTCCTATGCTCCTAGTACATAAATAAAAAAACTACTTTAATATTTTTTCTCTGGCGGTCTTTCTGTTTGTTTCGGCTTATCCCCGAAGCAAGGGGACCGATTTTTGCGGGACTTTCAATGGCAGATAGATAATGTTAGAGGTTATAATGTAAGCTAGTTTTATTGAAAAAAATTAAAGCCGTCTTCAAAAAGAGAAAAAGAAATATACTTTTGAAGAAACGCACTCGTCGCCTGTAAGATTTTCGATAGTTCCCCTCAATTTCTCATGGATGCCATCAGAACTTAAATTAAAATGGGACCTTTCAAATAAAAAAGAATCCTTTTCACCCATTTAGAAGTTTGTTTCAAAAATCCAGTCCCGCGGGTGAAATCCCGGTCCACAGCTCTTAATATAAATTCTTGTTCTACAGGTCCAACACATTCTGGGGTCCACATTCGCCAACAGATGTGTGGTGTGGGACTTAAGGAAGAACGAACCCATTATGAAGTTAAGGTAACTATCTTTATTTATAAACTATCATTACAGATTGCTAAACCCTAATGCGATGGAATACAATATTAAAGCCGTGGTGGCCTTGGAGTTAGAGCAGTCGCCTGCTACGCAAGCGAAGCAAGTTCTAATCCCAGCGGGGCCTGCATCAATGAGTTTTCCTAAGAACTTATGTGCAGTGATTTCACACCATGTTTACGGTGAAGGAAAACATCGTGAGGAAACCTGCATATATATGAGAAGTAATTCAAAGACGTATGTATAGTGCCTGAGACGGCGATGGACTCACCCTCTGTCACGCCGTCAAATCATGAGAAGAAAAAAAAATATGTGACCATATTATTGGTGATTGGACTGAGTGACTGTCATCATCTCCCTGACCTTATCCCATACATTGTTGGGGTCAGCTCTTGATTCAACCTGATGTGGCTGATCATCTGATTTTTATGCGTAGCGACTGCCATCTGACCTTCGTAACCTATTTTACGAGGAAAATCTGTGATCTGGGTTAAACCAGTTGTCAGACTATTTTAGGCCTCCGTCTGACCTGTAATTATTGCCAAAGATGATAAATTGGCAACCGGCACCGACGGCTTAACGTGCTCTCCGATGCACGGAGGAAACCCATCCAATAACTGGCTAGGGTTAGGGTTGCTTAACTTCGCTGATCGAATGTATGCGCAATAGCAACTGTGCCACGAGCTCCTCCTACTGAGTGGTTGTGACATTATATACACTATTAGCTTGGTACTAGAATTGTGGTAGCTTAGTGGATCGAGTAGTCGACCTGTCAACACGTATGTAGGATATTACCCAACGATGCAAGGTTCAATCCCAATAAATTATTGAAATGCAATAGGTATTAGTAAAATGAAACTTGCAGACAATGTAGCCGAACTGAATCAATATTTACAAACCAAATACTGTTTCTTTTCGAACCATTTTTAAATATACATTAACTGTATAATTTATGTGTTTATACACACAAAGTCCAATGTCCATAATACTATATAGGTATGTGAATAATATTTCTTCTTTTATTGCGATATTGGTTTTCTACGCAACGATTTTATACAAAAACGCACCAAAACCATTAACTATTGTCGTAATAGGAGATAGTGTGTCTATTTATTTGAAGTGTTTATTTAATGTTTAATGCGAAATCAGTTTTTATTTATTATAAAATGTAATTGTAATGTATTTGTGTAGTGATTCACAATCGCGCACCCGCTGGCGCGCGTTAGCGTGGCATCCATCCGTCGCGACGCAGCTCTGCATCGCCTCCGAGGACGACCAAGTACCTGTCGTACAGCTCTGGGACTTGAGGTGAGCAACGTCTAACCTTATGTCTGTTAATACTAGGATTGTCTGCAAATAAGGACATAAAAACTAGTTACAGTAAACATAATAAAATATATGTATTTAATGTAATGTCTAAATTGTAAAGGACCGCATGGTAGACTGGATGTCGATTTAATAATTCAAACGGGAGAACTGACATGAATTTCAACTCAAAATCAATCTGTGGTCAAGAGGGGAGCGGTTGCTTGACTCAATAAATATAACGAGCATCTATAGTAAACATCCATATAAATTAATACAATTTAAGTATCTGTTCCAAAGTGAATCTTTTCAATAAATGCATTTGAAAGTATATACACTACTGTCATAACAAATGCAATTCAGTAATTTACAATTTTTGCTGATGAGGTTTATGTAATCAAAAGCTACATTTTGATTCAGACTAGCAGCGTCCCCCCTAGTGACGCTGGAGGGTCACCAGAAGGGCGTGATGTCTCTGTCCTGGTGTCAACAGGACCCCGACATGCTGCTCTCGGCCGGCAAGGACGGTCGTGTGCTCTGCTGGAACCCCAACAACACTACACCAGTGAGTTTAATTTTTATATACAATTTAAATAAGTTTGTTTATGATAATGTATTACATTTCGATCGGACACCGGGAAGTTTGTATAAAAGTACAAAATTGATAAATATGATGTATGGCTTACGTTTGCGTTTTCAGGGCGGGGAACTATTGTCGGAGATCAGTCAGCAGCAGCAGTGGGTGTTCGAGGTGTCGTGGTCTCCGCGCGATCCCAGCCTGCTGGCCGCCGCCTGCTTCGACCAGCAGGTGGCCGTGCATTCACTGCTGGGCGGATCCAGACCAGAGACTGTAAGTAGAGCAACCAGCCTGCTGGCCGCCGCCTCCTTCGACCAGCAGGTGGCCGTGCATTCACTGCTGGGCGGATCCAGACCAGAGACTGTAAGTAGAGCAACCAGCCTGCTGGCCGCCGCCTCCTTCGACCAGCAGGTGGCCGTGCATTCACTGCTGGGCGGATCCAGACCAGAGACTGTAAGTAGAGCAACCAGCCTGCTGGCCGCCGCCTCCTTCGACCAGCAGGTGGCCGTGCATTCACTGCTGGGCGGATCCAGACCAGAGACTGTAAGTAGAGCAACCAGCCTGCTGGCCGCCGCCTCCTTCGACCAGCAGGTGGCCGTGCATTCACTGCTGGGCGGATCCAGACCAGAGACTGTAAGTAGAGCAACCAGCCTGCTGGCCGCCGCCTCCTTCGACCAGCAGGTGGCCGTGCATTCACTGCTGGGCGGATCCAGACCAGAGACTGTAAGTAGAGCAACCAGCCTGCTGGCCGCCGCCTCCTTCGACCAGCAGGTGGCCGTGCATTCACTGCTGGGCGGATCCAGACCAGAGACTGTAAGTAGAGCAACCAGCCTGCTGGCCGCCGCCTGCTTCGACCAGCAGGTGGCCGTGCATTCACTGCTGGGTGGATCCAGACCAGAGACTGTAAGTAGAGCAACCAGCCTGCTGGCCGCCGCCTCCTTCGACCAGCAGGTGGCCGTGCATTCACTGCTGGGCGGATCCAGACCAGAGACTGTAAGTAGAGCAACCAGCCTGCTGGCCGCCGCCTCCTTCGACCAGCAGGTGGCCGTGCATTCACTGCTGGGCGGATCCAGACCAGAGACTGTAAGTAGAGCAACCAGCCTGCTGGCCGCCGCCTGCTTCGACCAGCAGGTGGCCGTGCATTCACTGCTGGGTGGATCCAGACCAGAGACTGTAAGTAGAGCAACCAGCCTGCTGGCCGCCGCCTCCTTCGACCAGCAGGTGGCCGTGCATTCACTGCTGGGCGGATCCAGACCAGAGACTGTAAGTAGAGCAACCAGCCTGCTGGCCGCCGCCTCCTTCGACCAGCAGGTGGCCGTGCATTCACTGCTGGGCGGATCCAGACCAGAGACTGTAAGTAGAGCAACCAGCCTGCTGGCCGCTGTAAAAATATGTGATAATAACTCCGGGCATTTATTGTGAATGTCTTGACGGACAAATTATATACTTATAATTTTTTTTACTCGCTTTGTAATCGATCACTGTACTTCCTGATTGGTAGGAGAAGTTATTAACCACTAGGTTCCGAATTGCAATAATTGCAAATGTTAGTCTCTAACTTTTTATGATGCTATTTGTTACAAGAGAAATTCATATTTTATGGACCATTTTAGGAATCTTTATAGGAAAGTGAAACATTTGAATTGCGAAATATTAATCATTCGTGAATGATTGAATCGCACCTATGTGACTGTTTTGTAATTTCGATGATGAATCGTATTCGGATCACATTATGATTATTCCAAAGTGGTCTAGATCCACAGGAATCTCCTGTGGTAATGTAAAATTGTTTGTTTAGATTGCATTATTATTTAGGGAGGGTGTGCGCTAGAGCAACGAGGTAGTTGAGCTATAATGTATGTATGTATGCGTGGTGCAGAGCGTGCAGTACCAGTCGGGCCTGCTGGACTCGTTCGGCGGCGCGGCGTTCGGCCAGCTGCCCGCCGTGGCGCGCGTCCCCCCGCCGCCCGCGCCGCCCGCCGCCCCCGCGCGCGCCCCCGCCTGGCTGCGGAGGCCCAGCGCCGCCAAGTTCAGCGTCAGTACCTCACACACACACACACACAACCCCCCCGGTGCCATCCTCCGTTCTCGGAGTACTCTCATAGATCGCCCCGACGTCCCCCCACACTTTGGACACATCTCCGAGGCAGCTGTGTCCCCGCCCATGAAACCTCGCTATAAAAGGCAGGCACCTTCCCGGGCTAATGACTCGGTGTTTAAGACCCCCAACCCGCCCACCACCAGCGGGCTCTCCGGTCCCCTAGTCACCTCTTACGACAGACAAAACAAAATTCTTAGACCCTGGCTATCTTAATAACCTAACCTATACACCACCAGCAACGCCCTAAGCCTAAATCCGAACACCACATCGACTGGAGGCCCTCAGATCTCGCCCTTTTGTCCGGTTAAGCTGTAGAGAAAATATATAAAAAAACTTTTATTAGCTCTTTTAGTGTATCATAAGAGATCCCTAAGGGTAAAGCTAAAATTCTATCACTAAGACTTCGATATCCATCTGTCTGTCCGAAAAATATAATCATATAATTAAAAGTCATGCATTTACACTTTACATAAAAACAGTGCCCTTAATACCACAGTTATATAATTTATTTGTATACAGTTTGGCGGTAAACTAGTGACATTTGAGAAATGTCCGCAAGAAGCGGGACCACAGAAACTTGTCTACATAAGTCAGGTAAATAATTAATCTGCGTACTATATACTATACTCTATATATTCATGCTTTGAAGCTAAATTATTAAAATAATTAGGAAAAATACGACACGTTGTCCAAAGGTCGGGATTCGAATCCCAGCCCGTGCTCGTACCTCCTTAAATCAATACCTATTCAAAACGTCAAAGGTGTTATTACACCCATTTTACAGTAATAAATATAAGTGACGAACGAGAATGAACATCATTGTATCGCATCTCACAAGTATCCATAAGATGTCATGTACACAAAAAAAAAATGCTCCCGCCATCTCCGAAGGGGTAAGCAGAGGAATTGTAATAACAACATCCACATTTCACCGAATATGATCAAGTGCCAACGTGACAGAGGGTGAGTCCATCGCCGTCTCAGGCATTATACATACATCTTTGAATAATTTCTCAGATATATGCATGTTTCCTCACGATGTTTTCCTTCACCGTAAAGCACGTGGCGTGAAATCACTGTACATAAGTTTAAAAAAGATTCAAACTTGCGTCGCTTGCGTAGCAGGTCATGTACACGTTATTGTAAATTAATGGCTATGTGTATGTTGTTAAGGTTCAATATTGTGTGTAGGTGGTGAGTGAACCGGAGATAATAGAGAGCGCTAAGGAACTGGAGCCGGTGCTCAATTCGAGCTGCAGTCAGGATCCCAACGCTGCTGAATGGCTCGCCGAGTGAGTTATATATCTAAATAATATGAAAAGTATACGCGCATGATATAGTACAGAGCACTGCAACAATCATCTGACAAGATCAAATGGCAATGATGATGATGAATAGGCGTATACAGTTACGGTTCTTTTCATGTAATTACATTAAGAGCCGTGGTGCCTTCGGGGTTTGAATAGTCGCCTGCTACGGGAGCGACCCAAGTTCGAATTCCAGTGGGGCCTGTACTAGTGAGTCCTTTTGAAGGAAGTTCTAGAGATTAAGGAGTTTGAACAAGCAAAAAATTCAAATCAACTTATTTGAGTACATTTTTTTTAAATGTCCGTTATTGTGTTACCAAGGTACTGTCGTCAAAAGGGAGACGCCGCTATGGATCAGAGCGAGAGGTACACATGGTTCTTCCTCAGAGCCAACTTCCTGCCGACCTTCCGGAGCGAGGTGCTCAGTCTCTTGGGTGAGTTGATGATACTGTAAGGCTTCAGGCCTACAAGCGGCTTAAAGTTTTGATCTTTGCAAATTATAGTTTTATTTATATTTTATAATCCGAAAAGAGAGTGATGAAAGAGAGTGGGTTGTCAGAGAGTGATTTTGGTGGTAGAACAATGATGGATGAGTAATATAATAAAAGTGGAAATTTAATTAAATGTTAATTAATTTAATTGATTCATGGAATAGATCCTGGGTAGCCAGTGGCCCAAATTGGGGTCGCAGCGGTACAATACCAATAATAATATTTATTTCTAGCTGTTTCACCTTCGTATCGTATCGACTCACCATCTGTCACGTTGGCACTTAATCTTCGGTGAAATGTTGTGATTACAACTCCTCTGCCTACCCCTTTGGGGAATATGCTCACGGCATATGTTCAACATAGCTATATTTTTATAAAACCCTACAACTTTTAGAAGAAAATTGTTCCGTTTTTCCGACATCCTGTATTTATATATAGGGCAGAAAAGTCAACGGTCTGTCCTATGTATAAGAAACGAATATTTATTTTAAAGTTTGTTTTTATTAAAGGTTTCAAACAAGACGAGATCCCCTCCAAGTTCAAAACTACCCCCAGTGGTGACCAGCAACCAGACCTTGCAGCTCTTAGCAGAGTGAGTATACCATTTTGTACTTTATTACGTGAGAAATACAGCCCTTATTTACACTATAAGCTTTCAGTGACTTTAATGTAATAATAAATTATTACTCCTTGCATGTAAACGCATGGCATCTATTAATATCCTGTATTTATTTATAAGAACAGTTGGCTTTGACAAAGTAACATTCTCTCGATATACAAAAAAGCAGCAAAATATCAGAACAAGTGTTGATCTGTGTATCTTCTGTGCCGTGACGTCACTCACGCCTTGGCTTCAAGGGAAGACCAGCGCTGGCTTGTAGCCAGCATTATACTGATTTGAAGCTTTTTAGTGGCATTATTTATTTATTTTGTTTGATTCGCCTTAAGTCACAAATAAATAAATATAATATTCTATTAATAAGAGCTGTGGTGGCTTCGGGGTTAGAGCAGTCGCCTGCTACGCAAGCGACGCAAGTTCGAATCCCAGCGGGGAGCTGTACCATGGAGTTTTTAAAAAAAAAATGCAGTGATTTCACACCACGTGCTTTACGTTGAAGGAAAACATCGTCAGGAAACCTGCATATGTCTGAGAGGCAATTCAAAGACGTATGTATAGTGCCTGAGACGACGATCGACTCACCCTCTGTCACGTCGGCACTTAATCATATTCGGTGAAATGTTGGTGTTGTTGCTACAACACATCTGCTTACCCCTTCGGATACCCTTGTGGGATGGTGTGAGCATATTTTTTTTATTATTATATTCTATATAGAATGTATGGAAATGACATTAATCAGTCACGTGACACATGTCATTCTCGTACATGCTGTATCGTTTCTATGAGCGAAGCTTGAGGATAATGTTACTTTGTCTACACGCCCCGTGCTAATTACTTTCTTGCCAATAAAACTAGCCTACATTAATTAATTAACAAAATCAGAGTCCTTCGCGGGCACGGACATGGATCTAAATAGTTGCCGCGAATTTATGCCATTCGCGTGTCAATAGGGAGCGCAATGATTTTTGATGCAGTTTTGTTTATAATTCCACTTTTCAATCCTGTTGGTGTCAGTACGTCGCGTCGTATGGAATTTAAAAAGGTTATTTGTATGTTGTGAAACTCATGGATTAGCTTGTGACACAGTTGCTATTGCATTTTTCATTCGATGAGCGAAGTTAAGCAACCCTAACCCTAGCCAGTAATTGAATATTCCGCCCGAGTTCCCTCCGTGCTTCGGAGAGTACGTTAAGCCGTCGGTCCTGGTTGCCTATTTATCATCTTTGGCAATCGTTACAGGTCAATCAGAGGCCTAAAAATTTTCTGATAACTGGCTTAACACAGATCACAGATTTTCCTCGTTAAAGGGGTTTCGAAGGTCAAATGGTTGTCGCTTCGTATAAAAATCAGGTGATCAGCCACATCGGGTTCTACTAAGTGCCGACCTCAACAAAGTATGGGATAAGGCCGGGGAGATGTTGATATGGTACACGAAGTACCAGGCGCACATAGCGGACAAGGAGTTAATAAGTTGATTGCTACTAACATGGAGCCACATCGGGTTGAATTAGTGCTTAAGGCCAGAGAGATGATGATTGCTTGTAAAACTCAAATTGATCGATATAATGAAAACGGCCGTCATAGTAGGCAGGGAAAAAGTGGCACGCTTGATTGTCATATGGACGTGACAAATATATAACCTATTTAGATACATATCAGTGCTCGCGGGAAGGCAGATAGAAAGGAGAAATTTCTGGAGTTTACTAATTATTGTGTAGTAAGCTAACAGTAACTAACCCGTTGACGCCAGGGCGAGTCCACGGAGACTGAAGCAGAGCTCTCCACGGACACCAGCACAGACCTTTCGGTGAGTTTACACCTAGTGCCGATAAAAAAATAATCTCCCAAATAAATGTTATGTTATTAAAAGCGTTCATACTTAAAGAAGCAAAATATTTTGAAATATAAAGTAATAAATATATTTTTTTTCAACCAGTTATATATTTTGCACCAGCTATGCCCGCCGGTTTTATCCGCATATGATTATCAATAAAACTATGTTAATTACAGATATTGCTTTTCTACAACAAATTTAGCCTAAGTTACTCCTTATAATATCAGCTATCAGCCAGGGAAAAGCCCGTTAAAAAATTTTTTTTTTCTTAGTACCCTAATTATTTTCATATGCATTGAGTACACAAATACAAACAGACATTTCATTTATTTATCTGTATCTATATACATTCTAATAAATTTAACAGGATGCACAGACACTAATAGAAAGAAAACTGGAGAACCTTGAATTGACGCCGAGTGCAGCTAACGTCGTTATACCAAACGGAGAAGGTACGATCTAATTTACAGTTTACACCCTTTCAAATAACGTTTGAATTTGAATAATGGCTTTATGAAGATTAAAGGCATCATGCAACATTATGCTCTGTTGTGTAGTTATAAGGTGTGAATTCGTAACAAGCTCCCATTAGCATACATACATTTTACCTGCGAATTCGTTTGCATAACACTTTTTCATTATGTTTATTATGTCACAATGAAATGAAAATGATTCAGCTAAGGCCCTGGTAAGGCACTTATGAATGTCGTAGAATTGACAACCGGTTCGGAAACTAGCCTTCTGAGAAGAACCGGCAAGGAACTCAGCTGCAATCAGCTAAATGTACATTTAGTTACGTAGTGAATAATTTAAAATATCATATAAAATTATATGATACACACAGTAGTTGAAATTGTATCAACAATATCAAATGATTAACATAACTTGTTTGCATACCATGTCATTGCCAGGAGCTACTAGTGCAGAGTTTTAATTACATATGTCTTTATCATTCTCTCTATTCTCTCTTTATCTCATGTCATTTTATGAGCCTGTCCAGTCTGTATACAATCCAATACATGCGCAGTTACCTTCACTACTATATTTGCTGATGGTATTGCTCGTGATGCCTTTTATACGATCGTGCTCGCGCGTAATCGTCTGTAATCGCCGATAATGTAGACTGTAGAGGAATCATAACACGTGTATGTTTGTTGCAGACTCGACGAGTGTTATATGCCGCGCACTAGTGTGCGGGAACATCGAAGAGGCGGTGGAACTGTGCCTTGACGCCAAACGGATCACCGACGCACTTATCATTGCCTCCTTGGGTGAGTCATTTATGCTCTCTTTTGTGGAAAAAAATCACAGTCACACTCTATATTGATTTGTTATTATTCTTATGCAAATAAACAAAACCAACGATTTATTATCAGACAGAAATATTAAACTTTATAATAAAGGTAGATATGTCACTTGCGTGCTTAAATTGAGACGCTAGCCTTCGCCTTCAGTTGTTCTCATTAAAAAAAAACTATTTATTTGACAAGTGACATGTGCGTTTTGTGAGCGCTTTGCACAACTACATTTTAGGTATCAGAATTTTGCAGTTCATTACATATTTTCATACTCTATTATTAATTGGGGTATTTCTTAAATACCCCAAATAATAATCTCTGGTAAATATTTGAATTCTATGAGGCCGGCTCTTAGACAGCCAAATCAAGATAAGGAAAAATTCGACATATGAGGCGAGATCACGAGTAACTGTAACAGCTTAGCAACTGTACGTTTTGCAGAGGTGGTGGGTTCGAGTCTCGCCTTGTCTTCTTATTTTTCCTAACCATTTTAAGTATTGGTAACTAGGCGCACAAGACCAAAGTTAATTGTGAATGTTGTGATATACAGAAATAGTCCTTAAGAGGGTGCCTATAACGCTGTATTTTGTTCCCACAGGCAGTCCAGAGTTAGTAAGCAAAGTGCAGAAGTACTATTTGAACACATCGGCCGGGGAGCCGGTGTCGCTAGTGGCCGGGAGCGTGTTGACCGGCCGTTGGGAGACATTGGTCGCCAGCTCCTCCCCCAAAAGTTGGCGACAAGTATTGGCCACGTTGCTTACACATGCGCCTTCTGACGCCTTGGCGCAGTACTGTGGTAAGTTATTTGACTTTGAAGCTCATGCTTTGTAAGTAAAAAAAAGAGAGGAAGACCTGATAACGATGGGTGGATTGCGTGAATGATGATATGGCTGGAAAGGAAGTCAATACAGGTATGACGGCTGATATTAAGAAATGCAAGATAAAACGCATTGCGCCTGCTAGTTTACGAAAATACTCATATTCAATGATCCAAGACTCGAAACCCCTTATTACAAAACATCCCTTGATTCGTTGTTTAAAAGAAGTGCCATCTTTTTTTCATAATACATATTTCAAAAGGGATGGAAATAGTAATTGTCCGAGTTTGCTCTTCTCTTGTTGTCTTCGTTAAAACGGTTGAAAGGTATTATCCGTTAGAATAATATGTTTATGGGTAATATATTATAGTACTAATTAAATCCCATATAATACTAAGCACAGTGTGTGTTGGAAGGTTATAAAGTCAAAACACCAGGTCACTATTACAAACGTTATACGATATACGATCGCGGGAGGGGCGGCGTAGGAGTGACAGTAGACGGAGAAACGTTCCGCGTGAGACTATTTCTCAGGCAGGCGTTAGACTGTGCCGCTCGCTGGGGGGGGATGCAGATAAGGCAGCCCCCACTTGATTACATTGTGTTCCAGAGATGCTGGGCGACAAGTTGTCCATGGAGGCGGAAGCGGGGCTGGCGGAGGGCAGCACCACGTGCTACCTGTGCGCCGCCGCCGGCGAGGCCCTGGCCGCGCGCTGGGCCGCCGGGCCGCGGACCCTGGCCGCCGGGCCGCGGACCCTGGCCGCCCGCGCCGAGCTGGCGCTGCTCGCGCGCCGCGCTGCTGCCGTGCGGGGCAGGCCGCTGCCGGTCAGTTGGTACCCCATATAGGCTCATTTAATGACAGGAAGCCCTGTTAAGACGTATAATTTCGTTTGTTTGATCTGGCTGTCTCATTATAATGTTTTTTTGTTTTAGAAAATTTACCATGTGTCCCTTCTGATACAACTAATTTGTCATATTATTTCTAGGAGGGCGGCAAGATAGAGGGCATTGTGTGTGAGTACGCGCTGAGGCTGGCCTCCCAGGGAGCACTCTCGGCGGCGTTACGCGTCCTCCAGGGCTCCCCGGCCACTCCGCTGGCGGACCGCCTGGCCGCCGCGCTGGCCCGGCCACACGCACAGGTCACACACTCATATACCTCCAGGGCTCCCCGGCCACTCCGCTGGCGGACCGCCTGGCCGCCGCGCTGGCCCGGCCACACGCACAGGTCACACACTCATATACCTCCAGGGCTCCCCGGCCACTCCGCTGGCGGACCGCCTGGCCGCCGCGCTGGCCCGGCCACACGCACAGGTCACACACTCATATACCTCCAGGGCTCCCCGGCCACTCCGCTGGCGGACCGCCTGGCCGCCGCGCTGGCCCGGCCACACGCACAGGTCACACACTCATATACCTCCAGGGCTCCCCGGCCACTCCGCTGGCGGACCGCCTGGCCGCCGCGCTGGCCCGGCCACACGCACAGGTCACACACTCATATACCTCCAGGGCTCCCCGGCCACTCCGCTGGCGGACCGCCTGGCCGCCGCGCTGGCCCGGCCACACGCACAGGTCACACACTCATATACCTCCAGGGCTCCCCGGCCACTCCGCTGGCGGACCGCCTGGCCGCCGCGCTGGCCCGGCCACACGCACAGGTCACACACTCATATACCTCCAGGGCTCCCCGGCCACTCCGCTGGCGGACCGCCTGGCCGCCGCGCTGGCCCGGCCACACGCACAGGTCACACACTCATATACCTCCAGGGCTCCCCGGCCACTCCGCTGGCGGACCGCCTGGCCGCCGCGCTGGCCCGGCCACACGCACAGGTCACACACTCATATACCTCCAGGGCTCCCCGGCCACTCCGCTGGCGGACCGCCTGGCCGCCGCGCTGGCCCGGCCACACGCACAGGTCACACACTCATATACCTCCAGGGCTCCCCGGCCACTCCGCTGGCGGACCGCCTGGCCGCCGCGCTGGCCCAGCCACACGAAATTGAGGAGCCAAAAGATATCAATACCCAGAAAGCAGAGTTTAAATTCCATAAATAATCTATATAAAAATACTTGTATCCTCAGGCAGTACAGCATCAGCCCCAACACCAGCCCCAGCAGCCCCAGCAGCCCCAGCAGCCGCAGTACGCCAGCCGCACGCGCACCTCCAGCACACACTCGCATAAGCGTACACACGTGGTCGCACAGGATGACGTCAGCAACACATACAGTGCCGGTGAGATACAGTATGCTTGTGTGTATATATAGAATAACTGTCAGAACTCTTCTTAGAGTAACCGAAATATAGTCCTGTGAGCGAATGATCACGCTCATGCCCAGCAAAGAGTAGCTCTTCCAGCCAAGCGGATGTCATATCTGGGGAACACTAACACTTGGAAATTTGTATAATGTACGTAAATGTGAAAACATACATTATACAATAAGTGTATATTATATATGCGTATATTATTAACCTTGTGCCTTACCAGGGCCTAAACTGAATGACTTACAATTTGAATTTGTATTTTCATTTTCTAATTATTCATAAAACATTGCTAGCAAGTAGCGCCATCTATGTTGCGAGGTGAGAAGCATTACTTTAGTTTTCATAAGTTTTGATGATTTTCCAGTACCAGCTTACGATGCCCAGCCAGCATGGCAGCAGGCCTCAGTGCCGCAAAGCAACTACGGCTCGCCCTTCCAGTCCCAGTCCATGCAGCCACAGACCATGCAGCCTCAACCCATGCAACCTCATACCATGCAGCCTCAACCCATGCAACCTCATACCATGCAGCCTCAACCCATGCAGCCAGTATTCCAGCCGCCGCCGCAGCCGCCGCGGCCTGGCAGCGTGGGACCGCAAAGTGGTTAGTAAGACTGATGTAATTTCACTAATTCAAATCCGTCTGTCTGTCTGTTTGTGCCGGCGAATCTCTGAAACAGCTGGACCGATTTTAACGGGACTTTCGGGAGTAATTTAGGCTACTTTTATTTATAAAAAAATATAAGGGTTCCGCGGGTCACTCATGAAATTAAGTTTTCGCGTGTGAAACCGCGTGGTAATACATTCATATCGTGTTATTCATTACGGATTTTGCTTTCCTACTGTAATTTATAAAACAGTTCTTAAGTAGCGCAGATTCAATGTGATTACCTCATTGCAGGTGGCATAACGTCTCGATCGAAATACAAGGTGGATCCATCAGTGCAAGCGGCGCCGCTGTACAACCAATACAACTTCAACAACACAGCGCCGCAGCCCTACGGCTACAGCGAGCAGAACTCGTTCGCCCCGCTCCCCGCGACGAGCGGCAACCCTGCCCTCAACGGGGGGTCCTACCCCTCCCCGCCCGACGCGCCCCCCGCCCCCCCCAGGGCCAGCCAGCCCGCCGCGCCCGGCTGGAATGATCCCCCAATGGTGTCCTCCAAACCAAAGGTGAGAACGTAACTAGTTTAAGGTCGAAAGAAGAATTTTTGTTGGAATTTCCAATATTTAAGTTAACAATAAAAAAATAACACTAAGGGCATTTGGAACGTTATATTTTCATTTTGGTCAATTTTTATTACTGTGTCCAAATCAAAACCTGCTAAATAAATCCCATAGGTGTGATTTGTAACTCGATATGTCATACAATTTTACATAAATAATTATTATTATATTAAATAATAACTAATATTTTTTGCAATGGTAAGGGATGACTCGCGTTAGACCGACTCGTGACCGTGCCGTGCCCGAGCCGAGCGTCGACTTTAACTCTGCCTGGGACATATAATCAACTTCAATGAAAATCAACAATATCTCTTGCGGTCGCAGTTATCTATACTTCTATACTAATATTATAAAAAGGAGAGAGCCGTGGTGGCCTCGGGGTTTGAGCAGTCGCCTGCTACGCAAGCGACGCAAGTTCGAATCCCAGCGGGGCCTGTACCAATGAGTTTTTCTTAAAAAACTTATGTACAGTGATTTCACACCACGTGCTTTACGGTGAAGGAAAACATCTTGAGGAACCCTGCATATTTCTGAGAAGTAATTCAATGACGTATCTATAGTGCCTGAGACGGCGATAGACTCACCATCTGTCACGTTGGCAATTAATCAAATTAGGTGTAAAGTGGGTGTTATGATAACAACACTTCTGCCTACCCCTTCGGGCAATACAGGCGTGAGCATATGTATGTATGTATGAGAGATTTGTATGTATTGAATGTGCTCTGAAAGTACTGGACCGATTAGAAAAAATCTTTCAGCAACGGATAGCTATATTATCAGCGAGTAACATAGGCTATATTTTATCACCGTACTCCCACGGGAACGGTAACAATAAAATAGTACGACCCCTTTTCGTATCGTCAGAGACAGTATGATCCCTTAGGAATTATAAATGCTTCACAAGATACTAAGGTGGATGGTAATTAGTTCGTAGAGCGAAATGACATGTCAGCCCTTCACGCGGGCACGAGACAATGGGCACAGATCATAGAACACAGGCGGAACCACGAGGTACCTGCATGTACCGGCATGGGCGCGTAACACAACGCATATTATGTCGCATTTATATACCGTAGGTCTAAAAAGGCCACTTTGGGAGCATCATAATGTGATCCGTATATGATTCATCATCGAAATGACAAAATGGTCACATAGGTGCAATTCATATTATGATTCACGAATGATTACAATAATTGTATATGTTAGTCCCTAACAATTTTTTTATGATGCTATTTGTCACAAAAGCAATTCATATATAAGTAGCCTTTTTAGACCTACAGATAAATAAAATTGAAGTGTCTGTTTATAATTCCAAAATAACAGCTTTTCACTAAATGCATATGAACATATATGCGGACTTAAATTTCAATATTTTACTCTGTCTGTCAGTCCGTTTGTTCCGGTAATGTACGAAACGGCTGGACCGATTTAACGGGACTTTTCGGGACGGGATAGCTAATGTTAAAAAAATCATTAGGCTTCTGGGGGTATGAAATTTAATCTTCGAGGGTATAACCGCGGGGCACAGCTGGTATTTGTCATAAAATACATATTGAATATACTTTGTCTCACAAAAGAGGTTTTTTTGTTTTGAAAGCCTTCTAAAACTTATTGACAATAATTCTAATTCAAATTGCAATCTAATTAAAAAAGCAATGTCCTTTTCAAAAAGCCTTTAGCTATCGACAAATGTTTTATCTTACGTGCCCATGCGAACCGTCCTGATTGCCTGCTGTGTGATTCAAATAAGATTCTTATTGTAAGGTGGATAAGATCTGATTTCGTGTGTTCATTTTATGTAATTATTGAAATGTTCTTCCAAACTCATAACGTTTATAGGACTGTGTTGTGAAATAGACTTTATAATCAGTTGTCAAGTGTTATTTTGGTGTGGAGTTAATAATGAAATTGTGAAGTTTTATTACTAAACAATCGAAACGTTTTAAAGCATGTAAAATTATCGGTTTCATTTGAAATTCACCCCTGTCTCCTAATAAATAATGTTGGATTTTGGTTGGTACATTTTCCCACTAAACATTTCATACGTCGAATTCTTATTTCATTGTGTACCATTTTCAAAATTACTTTAGATATATCATGAATTGTATATAACCTACACATCATTAAGGAAATATTGTCGTCGTCTCTTCTTGTCATGTTAGATGCAATTTTTGCACAGAGCTTCTATTCGATGTAATTCCTAATTACAACATAATCATGAAAAAATCCGAGATATTATATTTATGTTAATAATAAGCAAAGTTATATGATTTGTCGCGTATGCTGAGTGGGCAAATACACACGCACACACACATACACACACACACACACACACACACACACACACACACACACACACACACACACACACACACACACACACACACACACACACACACACAGACACACACAGACACACACACACACACACACACACACACACACAACTACCTACCTTGTTCTTCTGGAGATGGGCGCAAGGAACTGCTACACAGTTTTTTTTAACTAATGTAGTTATTAACGATCTGAATTTAACTATTGTATTTGTTTACGATGTTAAAAACTCATTTAATATAATTTTTTTGGCTTTTTCATTTTTTTTCTGTGATTACTATGTCAAATGTACATGATGCCAGCTGAGTTTCATGCATTCTCAGAAGGCTATTTACCGAACCGGTGGTCAATTCTTCGACGTTCATAAGTGCCTTACCAGGGCCTTAGGTTTCAATAGGAGCTGTGTGCAACAGATTTGTAATAAGTCTGTAGTCAGTCAGGACCTTGAATTATATATGTATAATAGATGTAATGCAATCGCTACCTTGATAAATGCACGCACTTGATTTAATATTATACTATTTAATATATAATCGGTGTGATAACAGTTCTCATATCACTTACATCCTTATCTGTTATCACACACTCATGACATAATATCGTGAGTTACATTGTAACGTTATCGGTATCATGGGAATTAAGTGTTTATTTATAGATTTTAAAGTGTAATAACAAGCATTGCAACGATTTTTTTAAATATTTGAGCCGTTTTTTTGAGCGTCCTTAAGTGCCTTACCAGTACTCCTGTCACGAGTTTGCCACCGTTTTCGTAATCTATGCTAGCTAGCGTCACTCGCAATATTTGTATAGGATATTTTAGTTTTTCACGTCACCGCTGGGAGTCGCTGCACAATTTCTCATACTAATATTCGCCCGAGACGCTAGCGAGTATACATTACGAAAACGGTGTCAAACCCGTGATGGGGGTCCTGGGCTTAAACCGAATCAATCAAAGAGCCGTGGTGGCCACGGGTCTCGAGCAGTCTCCTGCTACTCAAGCGACGCAAGTTCGAATCCCAGCGGGGCCTGTACCAATGTATATTAATGGATAGTAATTTCACCCTGCGTACGATGAAGGAAAGCATCGCGAGGAAATCTGCGTGTCTGAGAAATCATTCAAAAACACATGTATAGCGGATGTGATGGTGATGGACTCATCCTGTCACGTTGGCACTTAATCATATTCGGTGAAATGTGGGTGTTGTTATTGCAACACCTCTGCTTACCCTTTCAGGGATCCTTCTAGGCTGGTGTGAGCATATTAATTAATTAATCATTTTCATTTGGTGATCTATCAGGGTTTTCCACCGCAAACATTGTAAAGAGCGCATTCCATTGCATCCAGGCTATCTTCCTTATAATAATTATGTTAAAATAACCGTTGTGTTTGAAGCCAAAGCCTCAAGAAGTGGCCGCGCAAGCACCGATCACCCATCCCCTGTTCGGCGTGGAGCCCCAACACGTGCCCCTCAATCCGGCGCCCGGCCCCTACCCGGGCCAGCCCGGCCCGCAGTACCCGGGCCAGCCGGGCCCACAGTACCCGGGCCAGCCGGGCCCGCAGTACCAGCAGCAGCAGGCCCAGTACCCCGGATATGACCAGTATCAGCAGTATCCGGGTGCGATGCCGCCCGCTTATCCGCAGCAGGTAGAAAGATGTTTGGATAGTATCTGGATGTTTGAATTCATGGGATATAGGTCTAAGGGTCATCACAGGTTATGATATTCAGCGTAAGTTATGAGTAACAATGAGAATTAAGTGTGAAGAAAAAAGAGTCTTGGTGGCCTCGGGGCTTGAGCAGTCGCCTGCTACGCAAGCGACGCATGTTCGAATCCAAGCGGGGCCAGTACCGATGAGTTTTGTAAAATTTTTTGTGCAGTGATTTCACACCACGTGCTTTACGGTGAAGGAAAACATTGTGAGGAAACTTGGACTCACCCTTTGTCACGGTGGCACATAATCATATTCGGTGAAATGTGTTCTTGTTACGAAATATCTGCTTACCGTTCTGGGAAAATAAAAAATAAAAATTATGAAAAAATCTCGCAGTCAGCAGAAGTATATTGAACTTAATGCAATATTCTTTGCATACAGTAAAAGTATGATAAATTAAATTAATTCGGATGAAGGAATTCGTAGTACACAAGACTTATTATCTGTAAAGTTGCCTATACCTCCCCCCCCCAGGCAGCGTCCCCCCCCCCCGCCGCTGCCCGCGCAGCACGCCGCGGTGCAGACCGTGCTGGACGCCCTCAGGAACGACTGTGCCAACAGGGCCGCCAATCCTGTACGTACCTCTATTTAATCTTAAAAATACACAGGCCAACTCTAGTTTAGGTTAACGGATGATGAATATCTTAGGAGTTAGGGTATAGACATATAAGTAAAATATTAACGAGATAAAATCAATTAATAGATGTAGAATTAGCGATCATTGTAACTTTCATTATCTATATATTTTTTCTTCTTTGGTGCAAAGCCCTAAAAATATTTAAATATACAAAAAGTATAGATTATATATATTGATAAACTAAATTAAATATAAGGCTACATGACAGTTGACGAGATTGAAACTAGAATATTAATATGACGTTTGGTCCACAGCAAATGAAGAGAAAGTTAGACGATGTACAGAAGAAGCTAGAGAACTTGTACGACATGCTGCGGGAAAATAAGGTAACGTATGCTTTATTAGTCTCATAATACTAACAACTAAAAATTTAATTCAAGTATTATCCCTCTCCAGTAAAAAATACTTTCTGAATGAAAGAAGACAAGGAATACGGATTCTCCTATAGATACAGAGAGAGTTAGAGAGAAAGCTTAGCATCTCCATTCTTTCTCCTTCAATACAGCCTATGTTTCGTAGTGAGAATCTTGCATTTATACTGCTATGTATAGAAAAGGAATATTTATAATCTTAATATATATTAGCTCCAGCCATGACACCCGCAATACGGGTGTCATGGCTGGAGAAAACTGTTTTTTTTTAATGGTCTCTCGCAGTTTAATGGTCTCTCTTGGACTAAAAGGGCGAGACCCAGGGGCCTTCAGCCGAGCTTAAACTTAAAAACTAAGCAACACAGCTAAGGGCACCCCGGTGCGGGGCTCGGACCTCGGCTTAGGGCGTTGCTGGGGGATGAGCTAGGGAGCTGGATCTGAGTGGTATTATTTAGGGACATGTTTAAGGCTAGTGGGTCGGTGCGCACCGGCCCTAGCAGAGGACGGGGGGGATAGCATTTTTAAGAGCTCAGCTCGAAATGCATATGCTCACGCCTGTATTCCCCAAAGGGGTAGGCAGAGGTGTTGTTATCACACCACCCACTTTTCACCGAATTTGATTAAGTGCCAACGTGACAGACGGTGAGTCTATCGCTGTCTCAAGCACTATACATACGTCTTTGAATTACTTCTCAGAAATATGCAGGTTTCCTCACGATATTTTTCTTCATCGTAAAGAGGGGTGTGAAATTACTGTACCTGTACATAAGTTTTTTAGAAAAACTCATCGGTACAGGCCCCGCGGGGATTCGAACTTGCGTCGCTTGCGTAGCAGGCGACTGCTCAAACCCCGAGGCCACCACGGCTCTCATTTGTAAGAGTGAGTTTCTCAATTGATGGTCATGGCAGCTGTCGGAGGCGGGCGTGTCGGCGGTGCACGCGTGCGTGTCGGCGGCGGCGGGCGGCCAGTGGGCGGCGGCGGCCAGTGCGGCCGGCGCGCTGGCCGAGGGAGCGGACTTCGCCGCCGCCGCATCCTTCCTGCCCGGCCTCAAGGTCCTGTTCCAACTGGCCGCCAGGTGAACTCGCCACCTTCCCCCGTGTACCCAGTTCGAATTACACCCTCCCTTTCAAACTTGCTCGGACCACGAAGTATACGTCGTGTTTAAAAACAATTTGTTTTCGAAAGTAAAAATTTCTTTGTTTGATTTGACTTTCAACGAAATACTTTCGATACGTACTACAAATATTAGAATTGACATGACATCGGTAGTAAAAGAAACTTATTTCGCTAGAATCATTTAATTCTAACTTAAGCCAAGAAATATTTGTAAAACACATTGTTTTAAAAATAAACTACGGAATCCCTTCCGCGAGTCATTGTTTTCTATGTAATTAGTTTACAATCATATTTTTTCAATATCATGTTTAATAACATTAAATAGTGCAATTCATACTTAGTACACATTGTTTTTTTATTGATGTGAGTCATGTAAATTGTGTTTGTCTCTATCACTCTGTTTCAAATGTTATGAGTCAGAACGAGACCAATATAATTCAACTTCCGAGACTTGAATGAAAATGCTATTGTATAACTGAATAGAGACGATTGTTTTAAATGTATTGATAATGAGGTATTATGTACGCGGTTGATGATAACTAATGCTTTAGCTAATCATATAAATAATAATAATATATTATAGAACATTATTTAATTAATAAAATTATATTTTTTAAATATTGCCACTTGTTGTTTTAATTGCCTCTATAATACCCCTACATTGGGGATATAATTCAAAGGCCTATGAAAATCAAGTAAGTATTGTAACTTGTTTCTGAATATTTATTTTGCCTTTTTTATTGATGGTAGGTCTATAGTCGCCGTAGGCATGACTTCATATTTTATTGTCAGCAGAATATATTTCGATTCGTGACCACCTCACTCATATACTCATTCGCTCCCCTCATTCATTTCAGTCACTCATCCACCTTACTAACTCACTCGTTCACCTCTGTAACTCATTCATTTGGCCAATGATAAATTCTTGAGTATAGAATGAACCTGAGTTACAGATAGGTTACAATTTGACTAGGTGCCTGTGATTTTTAACCGAACGCTTATATTTGTACATAGTAGTCGTTATGTTAAAAATCACATATCGATGTATCTATCTATCACATATCTAGGTAAAAATCACGTATAGCCAAATTGTGAAGGATATACCAACATTGGAAACGAAATTTCGGTATGGGATGCTCACAGCTATGGTAAGATCAGCTATGATGATGATTGCGACGGTGAAATAAAAACTTTTAAGCGAGGTAAGTGCTCTTAAAACTGTCATTACCTTGGCAAGTACTCGCGCAACTATTATAAACACGACGTCGGAAGCCCGGGCTGTTCCGATAATTGTCACCGCAATTTGAGCTTAATCGCTTCTTTTGAAACTCGCTGTTTTAAAGTAATGGATTGTATACGAGTCTGGATTTAATATTTACTGCAAGGGGTGTTGCGAGGTTTTTATAGAAGGTATTCATATAAAACAAATTGAAAACTTTATAGATTACACAAAGATTGTAAATGCTAAAATCGAGTAAGGTTGCTCATACCATAGATAAAAAAAACTGACTAAAACTACGATGCGATTTTTTTTATCTACAACAGTAAAAGCCACCTCTGTCTCCATTTTTAACTGCGAGTCGTAGTGTACCTATGTTGTATCAATATCTACCTACACATATATATATGCTCACGCCTGTATTCCCCGAAGGGGTAGGCAGAGGTGTTAGCAACACCCACTTTTCACCAAATACGATTGAGTGCCAACGTGATAGATGGTGACTGTATGGCCGTCTCAGGCACTATACATACGTTTTTGAATTACTTCTCACACATATGCAGGTTTCCTCACGATATTTTCCTTCACCGTAAAGCACGTGGTGTGAAATCACTGTACATAAGTTTTAGAAAAACTCATTGGTTCAGGCCCTGCTGGGATTCGAACTAGCGTAGAAAGCAACTGCTCAAACCCCAAGGCCACCATGGCTCTTATATATAATATTGTAAGTATTGTATTGATGCAATGTGCATGATGCCTGGCTGAGTTTCTTTCAGGTTCTTCTCAGAAGGGTAGTTTCCGAACCAGTGGTGAATTTTCGACATTCATCACGCCTTAAGCTGAATTAATCATTTTCATTTTAATGTTCAATAAATATGAGGTTATCCTGGTACCTGTCTACCAACATAATAGATACATCGACACTTATTACTCAGACCTACAATGCTTGTCTATATAGTAACGTCTCGCATTTATCCAGACCGCACAATAAATGTTCATCTTGCATAGAAATGTCTGCTCCCAACAATACGTCATATCTTTTCAATCCTTCCATTGTATCAGATAGCTTAGTTTAGTTGAATGGTGTATAAATAAACGTATCTAATTTCTAATATTATGTAGTATAATTGTCTGTTAGTAAGATACAAATTAGATACTTGCATTTTATTCTAAACAACTTTTAAATTAACAGCTCATTAAATGGATATGAGACTATATAGGGTAGGTACTGACATAAATAATCAAATTAAAAAAAAATCTCTGTCTTGTTACGGTTAATCTCTGAAACGGCTAGATCTATTTAAACGGGATTTTCACTGGCTAGGTGATGTTTCGAGGAGTATACTACTAGGCTACTATTATGTATTTAAAAAAAATTTAGCGTTCCGCGAAATAAAATATAACTAAATCTACGCAGGTGAATCTGCGGGGCACAGCTAGTTGATATAAAAATCAGCTCGAATTTTTGGAACAACGCATGTCAACTATTACATGCAGTATTCTTCATTATTTTACCTTATTATGTACATACAAATATTAATTATCTACATAACCTGTATAGTAAATATGTATCTGTATTTTTTCTTCATTCTTGATCTGTAGGTATTGTCTTTGCTTAATGGACATAATTTAATGTAGGGTAGATGACGTCCGTCAGATATTTTTTTGCAACTACCTCCATTTCTACAACAAATTTTAGGAACGGTTTAGTGTTCACTCGAGAACGTTCTTAAGAGGTTTTTCAAACAGCAAGTATTTAAACATACAAAATATTTGTGTGTGTAGTGTGAGCTGTTGTTAATCGGAGAAATTATAAACGATTATAGTAGCGTGCTGTTAAGCCCAAAGCTTAGGTAGGTAATTTCAAAAGAGCTTGTGATTAGCTCATTCAACCAAACAAACACACTCTTCAGTTTTATTATATTTAATAAAGATTTCGTAATATTTAATATAGAATACCGTATTGTTATCGTCCGGTTATCTGCAGCGAACAAATTCCTTTGGATCTTAATTTGCTGTTTTCGTTAGAGAAGTCTACGCTAGACGACATAAAAATGTCGATAAGTATCGTTAACAACCAATACCTATTGAATAAATCGATACTAATAAGGATTATGGCAGATTAACAAGTCTAAAGTATAATGTAATCTTATCTGAACAATAATCGGATACGCACGTACGCACCCAACAAATAAATAAGTATATAGACTCGTATTGTGTGCGATATTTCCAGGCGCATAGAAGGCAGCGAGCTGGTTGTATTATATGCAATGTTCGTGGAATAAGACGTATTGTTACAGACGATCGTTCATCTGAACGAGGATATGCATCCACTCGCGAGTTGTGGGCGTTTTTCCATTGTACCACTCAATTTATAAAGTACTCGATATGTAAACATTAAACTAACAGTTGGCTACAGTTTTTTTCCGAGTTGAAATGTAGGAACATTTTATCTAAATTCTGTGATTGCCGTTCTTTTGCGTCAACCTATATCTTTAAACGACGACAATTCTCGGAAACCGCTCCAACGCTTATCGTGAAATTTTGCATGTATGGGGTTTCAGGGGCATAAAATAGATCTACTTAGGTTTCATTTATGGAGAACATCGTTTTGACCATGCACTGAAAAACTCATACAATATCATTACAATACGACAGCAAATTTCGCCGACATCTGTCAAGTTATGGTAGCTCAAAGGTGAGGCTTCTAGCTTACGGGGCGATAACGAAACTAGAGTACCCCGGTTCGAGACTGACGTTCACCGGAATTTTTTAGGGATTTGTTTGGCCTATGTTCCCTCACTCTTAAAGTCCAATGGGAATCCAATACGATCGGAGAGAGATTAAGGTGTAGGACCAACAGCACGGGGGTAGAAACCCCGGCAATATGTAGGTAAACGGCGTAAAGCAACTCAGCGTCGAGGGAATCGACAATCGGGCATA
This sequence comes from Watsonalla binaria, assembly GCA_929442735.1. Lineage (NCBI taxonomy): Eukaryota > Metazoa > Arthropoda > Insecta > Lepidoptera > Drepanidae > Watsonalla > Watsonalla binaria. The sequence goes on from OV838933.1 coordinate 10,424,169, forward strand.
ATACAATGATAAAGGGGATTATCTATCTTAAAAAATCTCTAGACGCATCTGAACCTATCTCAAGGTGTATTCCTATACCGTAAGGGTGAAATTACTATTTATATTTATATGCACTTAAGTTTTTAGAAAAACTCATTGGTACAAGCCACTGGGATTCGATCTTACGTCGCTTGCGTAGCAGGCAACTGCTCAATCTTCCTGTATTATAAGTCCTCGAACCTAAACAATTTTGATAAAGTGAGTAGTACAATACATTTGTATCAATGGAAACGGTGCCGCGTCAGATTAGCTGCATGCTAGGAGGTCGCGTCTCGCGTTCATTGTGCTTCGGATTAAAAATAATGCAACCGCAGCACGCGGTGAGACACGATCGTGTTACGTGACGTCTTCACATATCAACGTACTATAACATACATATACAGATAAATACAATTGAAGTGTCTGTTTGTAATTACAAAATAACAGCGTTTCCCTAAATGCATATAAAAGTATCCACTTATATACAGTACTGACATAAAAAAAAGTTAGATCTTTCTCCGTTTGTCTGTTTTTTCTGGCTAAATGCTCCGAAATAGTTGGACCGATTTTAACAGGATTTTCACTTACTGGGGTCACTTAGAAGGGTCGGCGAAGGGGTAAGCAGACGTGTTGTACCAACAAAACCACATTTCACCGAATATAATTAAGCGCCAACGTGACAGAGGGTGAGTCCATCGCCGTCTCAGGCACTATATACATACGTATTTGAATTATCTCTCAGTCACATGCACGTTTCGTTACGATGTTTGCCTTCACTCTAAAGCACGTGGGGTGCCTCTCGGCTTCGAGCTTGCGTCGCTTGCGTAGCAGACGACTGCTTAAACACCACAGCCAACACGACTCTCTATTATAATTATCTTGTACTTAATTAAAATAACCTAGTTTTATATTGTTATCTTTTCTTTCATCTCACTGAATAAAGTAGTCCAGTTCGTTTTAAATCACAAGCTACTTTTCCATTGTATCGCGGAGACCTACATTTATCAAAATAAGGCAGAGCTCAGAGTATTGTTAACCCTTCCATTGCTAGGTCACGTGTAATACATTAAATTGAAAGCTCTCAGGTAATGGAAGCGAATGTAAGGCTTGTAGCGTAGGTCTTGTTCATTTTATGTGTGTTGAAAGTAGCCAAAAGCTTTTTATAGAAATAAATTCTCTTGAACATGGCCATTTTGATAGCATTCTTTAAATTGTCAGTGATACGTACTGTGGTGGCGTAGCTCTAGATGGGTATAAATTTATTAGAATTATAATATATATTCAACCATGTTATATTTTATTTTATTAATTATACATTTTTAATACTCAATGATAAAACAAGACGTCTATCGAATTCTTTTTCTGCATTTTTCTTCTTTGTTTTAAACCATCGATTAAGAAGGTTTAATTGTAACTCCTTACAGTACCAAGTGTGAAAATAATATATATATATATATATATATATATATATATATATATAACTATGGGTGTTCCATATTTCGTGTATTATTTATCTAAGAAGTATTTTGTAAATAGTTTACATACTTACTTTTCTCTCTGAGATATCTATCTGGTTGGTTGCTAGGCGACGGATAATTAATATTAATATGGAGTAAAAGATCTCTCAGTAAAAATATATATAATTTTATTACTATTTCGCTGCTACATTCTGGTGACCCCGACGTGATCAAGCTTTATATATATATATATATATATTTCCCAGGACAGCTCAAAATTTCGAACACATGCCTTTATGCCCTACTTACCATGCTCACAAATATTTGTATTATTTTTGACAATTGAGCATTTGAACTGTGGCCATGGCCTTATATTCATGAGATATAAATACTGTAACCAATAACACAGATTTTTTTTTAAAAGAGTAATTATTGAGTTTCATGGCGGGCTCTTCTCAACAAAAGCAACCTTTCGAACCCAGTGGAAACATTTATAATCCTGTATAATGTATTTTGTGTCCTTCTGACGATTTGAAAGTAGTTTGTTAGAAGTCTAATCAAATAAAGATATTTTTAATTTTTAATTTTGAATACCTTCCTTAAAAATCGTGTAACCTAAGCTCTTAGACGTAGAGGCTATTATTTATTTTTTATTTGTATAGTGTTTTAAGTGTGTCTATGCCTTTGTACATTAAAATGAAAAGTCATGAAAAGTAATTCCCGCGAGGCTTAGTCTATACAGAGACAAAGGGTCTTTGTGCGCACGTGTTGGTGATGTATTACTGTACCCCAGTGGTGGACGTGAGGGTGTAAGGACTCAAACCATAGCACCATTGCAAACGTTAGGTAATTTTTACTAATACATTCTCGTTAAAAACAGTTGTAAGATTAATGTCATTCGATGGAAATCTCCCAATATGGTATTCACGTGATCTAAAATTTTTGTTCAATGGGACTTTAACTCAATAAGATGTTTTCTCGAAAACGTCCAGCTATTCCGCTTTTTCTATGATTATAATTAATACGAAAACACTAAGTCGCCGCGACTTTTTACGGTATTCATAACATGATTTGGTAGATGACAGCTAGATGCGGGTTTCTATTTGTTGTGTGTTATTGGAACTTTTACCTGAATTCTTAATGAAAATGCAAGCACGAGGCGGGACTCCAACCAACGACCTCTTCAAAACGGCAAACCATGCAGTTGCTCTGACAACTGAGCTATTCGTGATCGTGAATCATGGGCCTCACCATGACCATGACATTGCCATGATAGTTTTACTCTTATTATGAGACAGATGTATACGACGTGTATTCATCTGTCACTGTCACACAACTGAACTATTATTGCAATAAGAGCTCATGGTCAGGCCCCAGTTTATGAGTCTAATTTTTATTTTCCTTTTAATTATTTTTTTCTTGTAAGTGATGTAGATGTTATTCTGGAAGAATGTAGGTACTTATTCTACCCGTATAGGGTCTATGTCACTTTCCTGTCCTTTATTTATCTATATATATCTTTTTTTAAATCACGTCGATTCGTTTTCCATTGCTGGGTGCTGATGAACAAACCGACATAATAATCTAAATTATCGAATCGAACGACAAATTATCACTGAATGGAAACACGGTGGTATCAGTAACGGCGTTGCTACCATACATAACGCCGATATAACGGCCGATTATTATCGAGCATCAAATCCTTACATTGTAACAGTCCAATTACTTATAGATATCGATAGTCTAATCTAAATTAGAGGCCTTGATAATATTATAAAAAGACATCTAACGTGGCACCAAGTTTATTCTAGTCAAAACTCTACCGAAACACGCGAACGCAAGCATTCACAATGGTGTCTGATTTTAGAAAGAAGAAGCTCCTTCACGTATTCAACGCCTTCATCGACACGAACAGAAGCGGATCAGTCGATCAGAAGGACTTCGAGCTGGCGATTGAACAGATTGCGAAGCTCAGAGGGTGGAGTAAGGGAGACGCGAACTACAAGAAGTTCGAAACCCTCTTATTCAAGGTTTGGGACGGTCTTAAGAGCCGAGCTGATGCTGACGGAGACGGTGATGTGAGTCAAGACGAATGGATCTCTATGTGGGATGAGTTCGCGAAGAATCCCTCCTCAGCCCAGGATTGGCAGAACCTGTACTGCCAGTTCATCTTCCAACTGGAAGACGCGAGCAATGACGGTGCCATTGATGTCGATGAATTCACATCTGTATACGTGTCCTTTGGATTAGACAGGGACGAGACCATCGAAGCGTTCCACAAGATATCTAAGGGCAAAGACACCGTCTCCTGGGAGGAGTTCCAGGTCCTATGGAGGGAGTACTTCTCTAGTGAAGACACGGATGCCCCTGGTAACTTTATCTTCGGCTGTTACATCTGCAGTTTGGGCAAACATTCCCACTCGCATGCCCATGCCCACTCTCATTAAATATCTTGTAGACCGAAGATCCAGTGAACAGGAGCCTCCTTTCCACAATTGACTGGTCAATGACCGCTTGCGTCCAATTGGAGATCAGCCTTGTTAGACATGTTACGTTTAATTGTATTTGTGTAAGTTAATAAAATATGTTTTATTTATTAATGTTATTTATTTTACATATTTCAAAAGCATGACAAAACAAAAATTCCCTCGTACCAAATACTCAAAACTCGATAAGAATCTTTGACGTCATGATGCTTACGAATCTGAGACAAATGTTTACGCAATAGTTACATTTTATAAACCTTTTTCAAGTGCCATTGACCTCTAAGAAAATTATAAAGACAGTTTTCAATGTTTCCTGAAAATTCAAATGTGCAAATTCGTCATTTATTATCTTATCGAAATATTTAAAAAAACATTTATCTGTTATCAGTATTAAATCCATCGAGTGACGCAAATAGGATACCACATCTATTGACTTGCTGATTATAAGTAGAGTTGCTTTTATTGAAGTACATGATATAGTTTAATATGTATGATACATTGGTGACTATAACAACGAACCTTAAAAATATAATCCAATAACTGAAATATATTCTTAAAAGGAGTCTATGTGTTATGAAGATAACAATGCGATATTTTTAAATATAATTAACTTCATTTATAAAATTAACATAATTAAGTAAATCTAAACATGCCCATGTTATATCCGTAGGGTTTCTGAAGGAGTATGCTGAAGTGTGTCATGCCAACCAGCCGTCTCATCTACACTAATATTATAATGAGGAAAGATTAGATTTTTTTTGGTTTGTTTGTTTGTTTGCAATGAATAGGCTCCAAATCCACTTGACCGATTCGAAAACTTCTTTCAGCCATGGACAGCTACATCATCATGATCATACATCATCATCATCATAGGCCACTTCATCTTGTCAGATGATTGTTGCAGTGCCGTGTACTATATCCTGCATCTTCTCTTGTGGCTAAGCAGACCAATGGCAGCACGGCATCTCTTGCCACATCTGTCGCAAGTGAACCGTAGATCTGAGGGTGAAGCAGTGCCGGTTATTCGAAGCCTTTTCTGCTTAATGCTGTCGAGCCAGGCTTCGTCATGCTATGACATCCCAGATGATAATGCACGGCGCCATTGTGGCATCATCAGCGGGAACGGGAACTGCGCGCGACGTCCGCTAGAGCTTAATGCTTTTTATAATTTCTTTGAATTGTTCAATATTTTATGTTACGGCAAAAAAGCTAAATCTTGCTGTATTACAAAAACTACAGAAAAACTACTTTTTTTTGAGAAATTGCTGTCGTTGGGCGTCTTAAAAATCTTCAGATAAAGCATTTAAAATGAATGCCGCTTAAATATTTGACTATAGACTTTAGTATAGTTCAACGGTAGACGCAGTTCAAAGGACTACAACAGTGTAATTCAGGCGTTATTACCATCATCTGAGATTTTCTCCAGAACCCTCCTATCTTCATTAGCAGGCAAAAAATTCAATGATGCCGTAGTTTGTCAAGTAAGGCGCACCCTATTGCTAGACTCTCTCTTATCACATTAGATGCCCAGGAGTAATGAAATGGGAGTTTAGATATTCTATCTTAAGTTAACGATTTACAATGGTAGAGGTTGCGATTGTATTGAATGCTGTGGCCGAGTGATTTGAAAATTTTTTCTTTGAGTTTTGTCACATTAACATGAAGGAAAACTTCGCGAGGAAACTTGCGTAGTATAGTGTCTGAGACGGCGATGGTCTTACCATCTGTCACGTTGGCACTTAACCATCATTGTTCAAAAATGTGTATTATATTTATAGCATCTCTGCTTATCCCTTTGGGGAACCTTCTAGGATGGCGTAATTATTTTTCAAATTTAACTGTAGGAAACCTAAGATCCTAACACGGATCCGTTAGTAATAAATAAGAAAACCAAGAATTTTACCACTTTTATCTCACCGAGACACTTTATAAGTCACAAGATTTTAAACAAACAGTCGGCTTACCAGTGCAGATAGTTAAATACTTAAAATGTTATTTGATAACGTTATCATATTCTATAATTTATGATATATATGCTGATATATATAACTCAAGAAAAATATAACAGTATTCTGTATGTCGGCTTATAACAATATCCTTAAACTTAGGTAGATAAGGTAAAGGTAAATATAATTTTAAGTGCGATCTTCTGTATTACAGTGGTTATATGAGCTAAGGAGCGAATTACGATTTTATTATATATACAGATAAATAAAACTGAAGCGTCTGTTTGTGATTCCTAAATGACAGCTTTTTCAGTCCATTTGTCCTTATCCTATTGAGCTTAATTCATCTCAACGGCACATCACTATCCAATGGTCAAATCACCGGGGCCTGTCTGTAGGTTTCTAAAAACTTATGTGATTTCACACCACTAAGTGAAGGAAAACGATGTGAGAAACCTGCATATGTCTGAGAATCAATTCAAACACGTATGTATAGTGCCTGAGGCGGCGATATACTCACCATCTGTCACGTTGACACTTAATCTTCATCGGCGAAAAGTGGTGTTGTTATTGCAACAGTTATGCCCATCCCTTCGGGGAATACAGACGTGAGCGTATGTATGTAGGCTATGCTCTTCGACTGGAGTTACAGTCATCTTACGGACTGCTCCGATATTTGAGAATGCCGTATCCAAAAATACAAACTCAAGTGAGAATGTGGTAGAGCCCGCGTGCGGTGGGCGTACAAACAACCATGACGGATGCGTTGTATTTGTCACGGCGATTTTGGGCCACAGACGATAATGATCGGGTGCAACATTATGGATATACATACAATACTCTACCGAAACTGTATAAGAACTGTATATTTTGTCATTGTGGTGAAATAGTGTCAAACGAGCAAACAACAGTATTGATGATAAATAGTTAGCAATGCGTTATGGATGGCATTTACCAATTTCTTTATGCAGATAAATAAAATTTTATGGTTTATTTGTAATTCCAAATTACCAGATTTTCACTAAATGCATTATGAAAGTATATGATACTTACTTAACAAACACTTTTTAAATGTTTTTCATCATCTGTCTGTTTGTTCTCTTTGTGGGGGAAACCGCTGGGCATAGTTAGTCTCATTATACAACTGTCACGGCGGAACTATAACTGCAATAAGCACTTGTGGTTGGACCCCACATATTGGTATAGATTTGTCCCTGCGACTGTACCAAGAGCTGAAACACATATCTTGAAGCAGCGGCGGCCTTAGCGGGTGGCGAACAGGGCAATCGCCCAGGGCCTCGCGTCAAGCACTTTTAAAAAAATACAGATTTTCTCTAACTAAAGTTTTTTTAATGAACCTACTTACATAGCAAACATAACAAATACCTGCCTAACAACCAGACCGACTTTCACATCATATAAATACTTTTCCGTAGGGCAAAGGGCCTCGCAAAGACCTGCCGCCCGGAGCCTCGCAATTGGTAAGGCCGCCACTGTCTTGAAGAATTCAATTTATTTATTGCCTTACAATTACTCCGTGGAATACGTGAGGTTTATTAATGGTAGTTGGAGAAGTAAAAAAACAATGGAGCACTCTTGCATTTGAAATACCTAGATGGAAAGTAAGGATAGAGTAAGATACTGCATTGCAGTCAGATCGCTATCTGGTTTGATTACACAAACACGTCAAAACTAGTCAGAGGTTCATTAAATCACAGATAACTTATCTACAAACATTGTCTGCTTGCCTTATATAAGGATACAAGACGTGGGAATCTCATTCAAGTGTGGTTAGCATTAGTATTCAAAATGGTTTCCGACTTCAGAAAGAAGAAGCTGCTGCACGTGTTCACGGTGTTCTTCGACACCAATGGTAGTGGCACCATCGACAAGAAAGACTTCGAGTTGGCAATCGAGAGGATTTCCAATCTTCGCGGCTGGAAGGCTGGTGATGCCAAGTACAAGGAAGTTGAGGACACTCTGCTCAAAGTATGGAATGGTTTGAGTTCCGCCGACACTGATAAGGACGGAGAGGTATCCAAAGACGAATGGATTACCATGTGGGATAACTATTCAAAGAACCCTTCCGCCGCTGGTGAATGGCAGAACCTGTACTCCAAGTTCATCTTCCAATTAGAAGACGCTAGCAATGATGGTTCTATTGACAGCGAAGAATTCTCCTCTGTCTACGCCTCATTCGGTTTGAACAAAGCTGAGGCAGTGACTGCCTTCCAGAAGATGTCTAAGGGAAAGACCAACGTATCGTGGGCTGAATTCCAAGACCTCTGGAAGGAGTATTTCTCTTCGGAAGACGCCAACGCTCCCGGTAACTTCATCTTCGGTAAAGTCAGCTTCTAAAGATCTTAATATCGGTGCTATAATTGTGATATAGGTATCTGTAATTAAATATTTTTTTTTGTTACGTTTACTAAATTGTTTGGGTATTTAATTTAATAAATTATTATTTTTCAATTTTTGTTTCTTAATTTTATACTTACAAAGTGAAAATGAAAATGATTTATTCAGTTTAGGCCCTGCTAAGAAACTTATGAATGTCGAGGAATTTGCCACCGGTTCGGAAACTAGCTTTCTGAGAAGAACCGGCAAGAATTTAAGAACTTTTACTCTCAAATTCTTGCCGGTCTTTAGATTTTGGTTAAATAGTAGCGTGGAGCTCGTGATACAGTTGCTATTGCGAATATAACCATAGCCAGTAATTGGATGGGTGACCGAGTTCCCTCAGTGCCTCGGAGGTTAAGCTGTCGGTCCCGGTTGCCAATTTATAATTTTTGGCAATTGTTACAGGACAGTAGGAGGCATAAAATAGTCTGATAACTGGTTTTACTGATTTACCTCGTTAAAGGGATTGCGAAGGTCTGATGGCGGTCGCTTCGTATAAAAATCAGGTGATCAGCCACATCGGGTTGAATCAAGTGCCGATCCCAACAATATATGGAATAAGGCCAGGGAGATGTTAATATGTTACGTCTGGGAGCTAACATTGATTCAGTGACTTGAATGGAATAATATTGTTTTGAACTTGGTATTTGTTACGCAGCCTGATAGCTATTAGCTAGAGACATGAATCCTAAGGTCGCGCTCTCGTTACTTTTTAAGGTTTCTCAGCGTCAAACTCGCCGCCGTTTTCAATCATAGGACATTGATACATAATACACGGACGATAAGATCAATTTCGTATCTCTCAAACCGACACTCGACGTCGAGTCATCATCGCCCTGGCCTTATCCCATACACTGTTGGGGTTGGCACGTGATTCAACCCGATGTGACTGTTCACCTGATTTTATACGAAGCGACTGCCATCTGGCCTTCGCAACCCCTTTAACCAGGAAAATTTGTGATCTGGGTTAAACCAGTTGTCAGATTATTTTAGGCCTCCGATTGACCTGTAACGATTGCCAAAGATGATAAATTGGCAATCGGGACCGACGGCTTAACGTGCTCTCCGAGGCACGGAGGGAACTCGGGCGGTCGCCCATCCAATTACTGGCTAGGGTGAGGGTTGCTTAACTTCGCTGATCGAATGATATGCGCAATAGCAGCTGTGCCACGAGCTCCTCACACTCGACGTCGAGTAACCTTGCAGAATAACGCAGCAGGTTTTATCTCCGCTAAGAGTAGATATACTGTAGGTACCGTCGACCTATCAACACATTGCCCAGGTATGTAATTATCTAGTTTCCATAGTAAAAGCTTCGCGTAGTTAGGCTAGGATCAATTTAAACTTAGACCAAATACATTAGTTTTCAATAAGCAATCTATGAAAACTCCGCACACAGTATTAAAATACAAGCTGTGCCCATGGTTTCACCCGCGTAGATTTAGTTTTATATAATATTAATATTACGATACACAGTTAACGTAGTTTCTTTATTTGGACGATTTCATATTTTTTATGAACATAAAAGAGGTTATTGTGACTAAACTATGATAGTTAGATACGTGCTTCTGTGGATTTTTTTTTAGAACTTAATAAGACCTACAAACCCTTAGTACATTATTTTGCTCTATTGTCAATAGTTTTTGCAGCGCACGCATAAATATAGCATAATATACAATAAAGGTTTTAAATTTTACATCGTGGGTTACAAAATTACAATTTCCTTATGGAACCCAATTGTTTTTTAAATAAATTTTATCCTAACCTTCCTCAATGAATGGACTATCCAACACTGATTTTTTTTTTAAATCGGACCAGTAGTACCTGAGATAAGCGCGTTCAAACAAACAAACTCTGTAGCTTTATAATATTAGTATAGAAAGTATTTGTAGGTGAAGTTATTAACAGTATAGCTAGTTTGTGGGTAAATATCTCAAGTATTCGCCGGGGATTCTAGAGAATGAAGCAATTTATTATAATTTATGCCGCGATAACAAACGCCACGGACAATATTTAACGAGTTGCGGTGTAATACATAATTAGCTGTGTTTATATTAAACGTATTCTTTCTTCGTTTTTTTTTTATTTCTATTTGTTTTTATTTGATTGAAGAACAAAATTTGAACGATCATAAGACGCAGGTTTTTATGTCGATCCCTTATATGGAAAAATTTATACTGGTGCCCTGCTTCACCTGCTTCGATTTAATTTTATGGATGGCTCAATTTCAAGGATTCCAATCTATATAGGTAAATAAATTCAAAGTGTCTGTTTGTAATTCCAACTTAACAACTTTTCACTAAATGCATATGAAAGTACATAAAGTACCCACATAAAATACTATTTATTTTTATCTCTTTCTGTCTATTTGTCAGTCTGTTTATTCCGGCTAATCTCCAAAACAGCTGGACTGATTACGGGGCTGTCACTGGCAGATAGCTAATGTTACAAGGAGACTTAGGCTTCTTTTGTTTAAAAAACGTGTTTAAGGGTTCCGCGAATTAACATGAAACTAAGTCTACGTGAGTAAAACCGCAGGGCACGGGTAGTTTTTTTAAATATCAGTAGATTAAGTTACTCCTTGCAACATTAGATATCTCAGAAAGTCCTGTTTAAATTGGCTCTGTTGTTAAAGAGTCGCCGGAAAAAAGATAGTTAATCTGAGAAAAAAGCTAAAAACATTTTAAATTAAATAAATTTATATGCTCACGCCATCCCAGAAGGGTCCCCGAAGGGTTAAGCAGAGAAGTTGTAACTAAAACACCCACATTTCACCGAATATGTTGAAGTGCCAACATGACAGAGGGTGAGTCCATCGCCGTCTCAGGCACTATACGCCTTTGATAGTTCTCAGACCTATGCAGGTTTGCTCACGATGCTTTTTTTTTAAATACTCATTGGAACAGGTCCCGCTGGGACTCAAACTTGCGTAATAGGCTACTGCTAAAGCCCCAAGGTTACCACGGCTTAATTATTTTTTAATAGAAGTACCGTATATACTTTCTTATTAATTATGCATACATTTGCTCACGCCTGTATTCCCCGAAGGGGTAGGCGGAGGTGTTGTTATCACAACACCCACTTTTCACCGCATTTGATTAAGTGCCAACGTGACAGATGGTGAGTCTATCGCCGTCTCAGGCACTATGCATACGTCTTTGAATTACTTCTCAGAAATATGCAGGTTTCCTCACGATGTTTTCCTTCACCGTAAAGCACGTGGTGTGAAATCACTGTACATAAGTTTTTTAGAAAAACTCATTGGTACAGGCCCCGCTGGGATTTGAACTTGCGTCGCTTGCGTAGCAGGAGACTGCTCTAACCCCGAGGCCACCACGGCTCTCTATTTATATCTATTATATATGCATTTAGTAAATAGCTGTTAATGTGGAATTAAAAACAGACACATCAATTTTATTTATCTATATAGATGTAACGTATAACATACATTGTAAAGGGGTAAATATGACCTGTACCTGTTAATTAACCATTTGCAATCCCTTTAATCGCACAGAACAAAAGTCCCAGATCCCGTTAAGATTAAAGTGGAGGCAATAAATAGGGAAAAACACGGGAACGGTAATTTTTTTAGGAATATGACGAGTGCTAATTACAGGGAGAAATTATCGCCGGGCTTTGGGGTCTCATTAGGGGTTGGGCTAAGTGGCAGGCTGTAGTTATTTATATAGCACTAGCTGTGCTCCTCGGTTTCACTCGCGTAGACTTGTATCCATGTCTACCTCGAACTTCACATTCACTGTCACTTCATACAGACGTGAGGATTTTTTCGTATATATTGAATTCTAAAGAACATTGAATTCTACGTCTGTACTTAAATTATAAAGAGGAAAGACTTGTATCTATGTATGTTTGTTATGAGTAGGCTCAAAAAGTACAGGATCGATTTAAAAAAAAAACCATTTGAATGCTACATTATTAATATAGGTTATATTTTATCCCCGTATTCACACAGGAAAGTACGCGGGTAAAACCGTGTGACGTCAACTAGTTTTTAATAGCTTTAACTGAATATAATTCAGAGGTTGTTTTTATTTAGAAGAATTTCAGCAATTACTCTTTGAAAAGAAAATATGGTATAATTTTGGTCTTTAGCTACAATGCTTGGTTCACTTACAATTATTTAAGTGTAAAAATGTATAAGGATGTATGTTGCCGACGCGCAAACTTTCGATTACTATAACAAATATAAAAAAAAAAAAACCTCCGTGAGTAGCCGAGTCCGCAGGAGGATAGCCATCTTTACTTGTTCCTTTTTTAATCTATTATTTACTCTATGGATATTTTTAGTTACGTTTTTATTTTTTCATCAAAAAAAAGGAGGATTGTGTAAATGTTTCTTTAAAATTCAAAAACTTCTTATGTAAAATGTGCTCTCAATAAATTTATAAATCCATGTGAAACATTTTTATTACTGTCGGGGAGGCCGCGATGCATACAATGTATTTAAGCTGGTAGGTTTACACTGAGATACTTTCCGCTAAAATCTTATGACTCAAGTCCCAACAAGCCCTTGAAGGCTTGTGTACCGTGGGCAATATTTATAACCGCGTTATTGCCGTAATCGCTGCGAAATCTCTCTCCTTATTATATCGTCTGTCTTTATGTACTCGCTAATTAAGCTGGCCGCCGGTTTGTTTGACTTCACTTCACTTTTTGTAATAAGCTTGAAATACTAGCTTATTCCAGCAGTTCAGCTACGAATTTCACCCCTATTTAGCCCCTTCAGGGGTGGAATTTCTGAGAAAAATTTAAATTATTCAATATGTTTAGGTCCTGGTAAGGCAGTTATGAATGTCGAAAAATTGACCACCGATTTACATCCTAGCTTTCTGAGAAGAACCGGCAAGAAACACAATGTAATTAAATGTAAATGACACTGGGGCCTTACCATGACCTCCTATTGCCATGACAGTTTTACTCTTATTATGAGACAGATGTATATGACGTGTTTAAGTCTGTCACTGTCACACAGCCGAACTATCACTGCAATAAGAGCTCATGGTTGGGCCCCTGGTGTCATTTACATTTCATTACATAGTAAATAATTATTAATTACAAAAAATGATTCGTTAGTAGGTAAGTAACATTTTAAAGCGGATCACAAATAGCTATTCACTAAATGCATATATACCGTATTTACGGTAGTTACAAAGAAACTATTATTGAAAATATTATCTTTCTTTCTGTCTGTTCATTTCAAACGTCATTATCGAATTTACCGAGACTTCACTAGAAGATAGCTGTACCCCTATCACGAGTTTGTCACCGGTTTCGTAATCTATACTCGCTAGCGTCACTCGCAATATTTGTATGAGATATTCTAGTTCTTCACGTCACCGCTGGGAGTCGCTGCACAATTTCTCATACTAATATTGCAAGTGACGCTAGCGAGTATAGTTTACGAAGACGGTGGCAAACCTGTGATAGAGGTACTGATGAGACAGGGAATAACATAGGCTACTTTTATGTAAAATATAATTAGGGTTACACGGGTGAAGCCGCGGGGCACAGCTAGTACCTAATAAGTATTACCTATGATACTTAAAAATGCATAAGTATGTGTCAATGTTCAAATATTCTGAACTCCCGAAAGGCATACAACATATAAATAAGATATGTGACAGCTGTGTATGGCCATGAGAATAGCGAGTTTTGAAGTGTCAAAATGTAGTGCTTGAAACTGACTAAACTAACAAACTAAAATAAATATTATTTTTATTCTAACAAAATATATTATTATGGTAAAAAGGTAAGGATAACATTGAAAAGTAATAAATACTGATTTATGCATACAGGTCAATGTAGTAGCTCACATTTTAAATGTATTACTGTGAGTTCATATAAACAAATACAATAGTCTTGAAATCTATTTCAAACTAGCTTCTGCCCATGACTTCATCTGCTTGGAACTCGTATCTAATGAGATGAAATGTTGAAATTAGTGTTGACATTAAAAATTATGAAATCGATTTATTCAATTAAGGCCTTAGTACACTTATAAAAGTCACATTGCCACCAGTTCGGAAACCATTTTTAGGACAGTGCACACGCTTCTATAATAAATTACCAACAGAAATTGTAAACTTGCCCTTCAATAAATTTAAAGAGACCATCAAAGCAGTTTTGCTCAAAAAAGGATATTATACTGTAAGTGATTATATTTGTGATAAGGAACCCTGGGATGTATCTTTGTCGAAAAATTATTGTAAATAATCCCATTGGCACTGTACTTTTGCTACAATTAATTAATCTTAGTTTGATCTTTGCTTTGACTGGCTGGAATTTGCCATGCTCACAAATATTTGTAATATTTTAGTTATTATATTTGACAATTGAGCATTTGTGCTGTGTCCCATGGGCTTATATTCATGAGATATAAATACTGTAACCAAAAACATTGTATAATATATATTTTTTTAAAAGAGTAATTGTTGAGTTTCTTGCCGGGTTCTTCTCAACAAAAGCTACCTTCCGAACCCGGTGGTAACATTTATAATCATGTATAATGTATTTTGTGTCCTTCTGACGATTTGAAAGTACTTTGTAAGAAGTCTAATCAAATAAAGATATTTTTGAGTTTGAGTTTGAGTTTGAGCCTTCTGAGATGAACCGGCAAGAAACTCAGTCAGATTTTTTGTATTTGAACATACTCCATTATAGTAAAAAAGTCTACAATTAGTATTGTAAACTATCAGAATCAGTAATCTCAGCTGAATACAATTGTATAATTTTCCTGTGGGATTGAGATATGATCTCATAATATTGTATCTTACTTGTTCACTCAGTATTTCTTAGCTTCACGTTGCGTCCAAGTACATGATTCTTTGTGATGTATGCAACTAATATCATGCTTATGGCCCTACCATTATGCCGTTGAATATTACATGGGACGAGTGAATGCGCCCTTGTATCACACGGGACTTGACGTTTCCAACTATCAGTTTCACGTCAATTCTTTATGAACATAGATACACTATACTACATCATACAGGTGCACAGATATCTAATTACATTTTTATTTATTTATATCTCGTTTCTCTAACAGTTAACTTAAATGTTTTTTTCTTTTTTAATCCACTAACGTTATATATATCTATACAGATAAATAAAATTGAAGTGTCTGTTTGTAATTCCAAAATGACAACTTTCACTAAATTCATATTGAAAGTACCTATATACGGTTTACAGGATTAAAAAACTAATTTACAAAAAAAATCCCTGTATGTCTGTCTAATTGTTGCTGGAACGATTTTAACGGGACTAATATTTTTTTTACTTAAAGCTAATGTAACAAGGAGTAAATTAGGCTACGTTTATTTAAAAAAAAAATTTTGGGTTCCGCGGGAATAAAATTAACCCTACGCGTGTGATACCGCAGGGCACAGCCATTATATATTAGTTATATATTTGGCAGTCGGTCCAAGTCAAAGTAATGAATTTACATTTAAGTCCGGGGTTAAGCTCTTTCTCTTGGGCCATCTAGTGGGACTATATATAGAAAGCTTTTTGAAATTTTTTTTGATGAAATGTGCATGTTGCCTGGCTGAATTTCTTGCCGGTTTTTCTCAGAAAGCTAGTTTCCGAACTGGTGGTAATTTGTTTGACGTTAATAAGTGCTTTACCAGGCCTAAATAGAATAAAACATTCACAAGGACATATTTGTTCATCATAAGTCCAAATTCCCGAGGAGGTTGAAAGTTAGCATTACAGTATAAATGACTCATTTGAAGCTACCCTTGCGAAAAAATGCATTCATACATTTTTACCGAAAAACTAAATTCCCGGAAAATCGTTGACTCATACGTAAGTGGTGCATTACTCCATTTTACTTCCAAATGTCTAAATATTCATACTTGACTCATGTATGAAAGTTTGAAGAAATTTTTTTATAGCCTGACTGATATATCTGACATCAACGCACAGCCTAAACAGGTGGTCCTACAGACATGACATTTTATGAGTGTGTTCTTGGTGACGCGTAGGGGTTTACTAAATTTAATCCCTCAGGGGGTTAAATGTGGGATTAAAATTGTATTTCGAATATTATTGCCTACTAGCTGTGCCCCGCGGTTTCGCCCGCATAGACTTAATATCATGAGTGGCCGGCGGAACAAACTGACGGACAGTTATTTTTTTAATTGTTTTTTTTAATGTCCTTTTAAATTGCAATTACAGACAGACATTTCAATTTTATTTATCTGTATAGATATAGATTTATATTATGCCTTTATTTAATTAAAATAATTTTACAAAATCCTTTTTAAAAATGATTAACACTTTCAAATAATGTAGTATTAAATTAATTTAATCTACTGGTATAATCAACTTACCTCCCGCCCCTAAGTAGCCAATGGTTCAGCATTCATCACCAAACTTCATACTTAACTTTCATTTTATGATCAAAACTTTCTGATAAGTGGCATTAGCTGTTTTAATCAGTTATAAACCATCTATACATAGATATCGGCGGGTGGTAATTTGTAGAGCGATTCCTTTGATGCCGCCGCGAGCCGGCGAGATCAAAGGGGACGCCTGATTACGCGCCGCGCCGACTAACTATGCCGGAAAATTTCACTTACCCTCTAGTTCGTAAGAAAAATGTTACATATATACGTGCATATTGTTGGATAGATAGCGTGTGAGTGATTTGCTATTGATTTTATAACACGCTGTCCCCCGCGGTTTCACCCGCGTAGACTTGTCTCAGCCCGATCAGTTCATTACCCCTATTTTATCCCCTTGGGGTTAGAATTAATCCAAATCCTTTCTTAGCGGATGCCTATGTCATAACATCAACCTGCATGCCAAATTTCAGCCCGATCCGTCCAGTGGTTTGGGCTGTGATCACTATGTCAGTCACTCAGTCACTTATGAGTTATATATATTTAGATATAATCGTATGTCTTGCAGATCCGCTATTCGAATAACTATGGATACAGGCAACTGGGACCACCAAAAACTGGAACAGCGGTCCCAGTCGCCTGCTAGCATTTTTGAATCGGTACCACATACCACGTAGCTTTAATATACATACAGTAAACATAAAAAATTTAAACTTATACAACATAAGATTTTATTTTATGTAGTAGTGCGTTGTACGGATGACAAGAGGGACTACGAGTAAAAATAGGCACAAAATACTATTGGTGTACGATTTCATTACCTTGACAGGATCGTCATATCATAAGATCAGATCAGATCTTCTCCTGACAGGCTTACGGTAGTAAACTAACCTAAGTTACCGTAAGAGAAATGACGTTCCATGAGTGTTCCAAGTGTCTCTTATGTTGAATATTTTTTTTGGAATTTAGAATTATATTGTTATATTCTGTGATATTATTAATTTTAGCCTTTGTGCTATTCTGATGTATAAGCTATTCCAAGCTGCTTTCGATCGCAATGGAGATTTTGGAACTTTTTTCCATTATTCCCCATTGATGGGAATTTTCAATGGGGATCATTGGAACAACCCGTATATTATTGTATTTATTAATTAAAGAATCTGATTGACCGAGCTGTGCTCGGTTTATTTATTTCACAAAACATTTTTTTTCGCATAAAAGAAAAAATACTTGACGTTTTATAATAAATTAACTAATTTCGTTATCATCATATAGACTAGAAGCCTCCCGTCTGAGCTATCTTAACTTGACAGATGTCAGCGAAATTAACCTTCGTATTGCAATGATATTGCAGTATTTTTTTTAAAAGTAAACATGGTGAAATTACGTTTCAGCTAGATCTATTTTTTGCCCCTGAAACCCACTTAACACAAAATTTCATAAAAATCGTTGGAGCCGTGCTCGAGATTCAGGTACAAGAATTGCTCGTTTAAAGGTATAAGGTATAAGATTAAGATCGTGACGTATTATCGTTCTTAATGATCGAATATAGTCTGCAATTCTTAAAAATTAGTAAGTACAAGCGTGTGTTGCAGAGTAAACCAATTGCTCGAGTGTCGTTTGCACTCCTCGCCGCGCCGACCGACAGACGGATATTGGATGCAGCGTGACAGGCGCGGATTTTATATATAGAAAAATATTACACGGTTCAAAAAATAGGAAGAAGCGATTCATTTGTATAAGCTCCGACTCCTTTAGGATGTATTACACTCTAGGCCGCTAAAATAAGTCCCGAATTTTTAGTGTTACGTTGCGGCCATCTCAAAAAATCTTCATACACTGTGTTTCGAACTACTTTGCATATTAGAAATGAGGAGAGGTACAGTTACGAGACCCTATCTATATTTAAGATCAGTTTTTATTCTACCTATAAATATCAATAACTTACTGTCACGTCGACAAAGCAGGAAAATAATCAGTAATTCATATTTTTTTTTGCTATATTTTGATGACAGCTGGTAAGCGGTTACTGCAAGGTGTAATTTGCATATTGCTACAGTGAATGCACTCTTTCCTTCTCCATCAAGTACTAGCGATTCGACGTTATCACAAATAAAATAATTCTACATTAAGTTGGCTTTATAAGACTTCGATATTCTACCAATAAAGGGAGCAGCTCGTGGTACTGTTGCACACATCATTCCACCAGCAACCACATCCAAGCCAGTAGTTGCATAAGTGGCCGCCTTCATCAAGGAAGGTGAGGTCTTATTATGCCATACGTCTCATAAATCGACATATGCTCACGCCTGTATTCCCCGAAGGGGTAGGAAGATGTGTTGTATATATAAAAACACCCACTTTACACCGAAGATGATCTCGTGCAAACGTGATAGAAATTGAGTCTATCGTCGTCTCAGGCACTATACATACGTTTTGGAACCTCTCAGACATATGCAGGTTTCCTCACGATATTTTCCTTCACCGTAAAGCACAAGGTGTAAAACTCACTAGTACAAGCCAGCATCTCTTAAATCTGTCTTTAAGATAATTTTGTGTGACTCTAACAATCTGCCCCTGAAGGAATTGGGGTGATATCACGCTTAGGATTTGGTAAAGCGCTCGAAACTTAAAGACCGCCTATTATAAGTTTCCAATATGTCTCGCCCGCTTACTTCCAATTGAATTGTGTCGAAACTACCCTGACGAGTATTCGAGTTGATGTGACGTTGTATTGTCTCCCGCTACCCGCACTGTTTTTTACCGAGCTTAAACTGTTACCGGGATCATGGTGAATATAGTAAAGAATTTGGCTAGACTGTATTTTATTTCGTTGTGATTTTTCAAGACAGCCGTAAATCAAAGTCAATGCATTTTTATCAAAGATTGTATTGAAATAAACCATAGCAAAAACCAATAGGAGCTTTGAGGTGGCCGTGGGGTTTTAGCAGTCGTCTGTTACGCAAGTTCGAATCCCAGCGGGGCCTATACCAATATTTTTTTCTAAAAACTTTTGTGATTAGATTTTACACTACGTGTTGTACGGTGAAGGAAAACATCGTGAGGAAACCTGCATATGTTTTAAGAAGTAATTCAAAGACGTATGTACAGTGCCTGAGACGGCTATAAACTCACCACTAAAACTAATATAGTGTTAAGAATTTACAAGCAACAGACCTTTTATACATCCATGAAAGGTGTTTTAAGCTTACCTAACACATCAACTCGTGGTGGAGCAGCTGCGATGATGTGTGCTGTGCGTTTGATGCAATATGAAGTTAATACTAACATTAATGAACGCCTGGAGTTGACACGATTAGGGAGGCATAAGTTAGTTCCTTTATCGGCCGAATGTTTGCAAAATTCCTACCACGGTTATTAAAATATAACTAGTATTTAACCTTTTCTCACCTGATGGTTTACATAGACGCATGTAGATACATAACGGAATTTCAGTTTTTAACTCAATGTAGTCAGAATGGATTTTAACCTGCATAGCAGTAGTTTAATCCCAACAGAGCGCAATTACTCACTATTTGAAATAATTATCGATACTCTATACATTCTCTATACAGATAAATACAATTTAATTATCTGTTTGTAATTCCCAAATAACAGTTTTTCATTAAATACATATGGAAGTGTACACTGTACGGAGATTCTTAAGATTTTTCTCTGTCTGTCTGTTTGTTCCCAAACAAAAAACACACAGCTGGATCGATTTTAACGGGGCTTTCACTGTCACATAGCTGATATATAGCGTTGCAAGGTATATTTATTTAAAAAAAATATTAGGATTCCATGGGCCACTAGTATCATATAAAAAATAAAATAGGCTAATTCTATTAAGAAAAAATAGGCGTACAAAACCGCGGTTCGTAGCAAGTTATATCATAGTTTGCTCAAACTTTTCCGTACGCTTTCATATCATTTTCCTATCGCATACAATTTAGGCCGCGTGCTCGTGAGCGACGATATTATGACAGCTGAATGATTGCACTCATTTATCTGACGGTACACCCTACACCCTCTGTCGGCGCCATTTCGGCGAAAACGTGAATTTCCAAGCGATTTTTTTCACACTTCACCTATCTTAGAATATTTTGGATCATCTATCTAAAAGGCAGGCGCTTGTTGTGCGTATTTTACCTTTATTTACTGGCAACTATTATCTTTACTATCTGAATTTATTTGAACTAGACAATTTGAGGCTTATAGAATGATTCTCTGCAGTCAACGACGTATTCTCTCACAATGGTAACATTTATAATCCTGTACACTGTATTTTGAACAATTTAAAGATATTTGTGAGAAGTTTAATGAAATATAGATCATCATCTCCCTGACCTTCTCCCATACATTGTTGGGGTCGGCACTTGATTCAATCCGTGGCTGATCACCTGTTTTGTATACGAAGCGACTGCCATCTGACCTTTTACCTTCGTAACCCCTTCTACGAGGAAAATCAGTAAACTGGGTTAAGCCAGTTGTTAGACTTTCATAGGCCTCCGACTGACCTGTAATGATTGCCAAAGATGTTAAATTTGCAACCGGGACCGACGGCTTGAAGTGCTCTCCGAGGCACGGAGGGTACTCGGGCTGTCACCCATCGAACTTAACTTCATTAATCGATTGATATATAGCTATAGCAACTACGCCACGAGCTCCTGTCATTAATGAAATACAAATATTTCAGAGTTTTTGAAAAGGATTTATCCAGTTAAGGCACATCACCACATATATTTTTTCCGAGACTATTTCAAAACAATTTATTGTTTAATACAAAAGACGGTTTCTAAGTGAAGGATATTTGATCAAAGCAGATATTTACAATACAATTTAGTAAGTCTCACTCAAATAATCTACCCGTTGAAAAATCTAGCTTAATCCACAACGTCGGGACTGTAAACTTTTCCTTTCAACAAAATTGTCTTTGATAATAAATTATTTTTTATTTAGCAAAGACGCGCAATAAATTAAAATACCCGAGAATAAGGTCGGTAAGATTTTCAATTAGCAAATGGCGCGGAAAGGTATATTTAATGAAACTTCGCTTTGAGAACTTCAAGATGTTCTCATTTTGTTTCTCTTTGCTATTGATTTTGTGGTGCTGATTATAAACTGGACTTACCTAGAAATTATTTAGTATCATTTATTTCAGGATATTTCAAAATATCCTGAAATAAATGATACTAAATAATTTCTGCTGATTCTGGAAACATCATAAGGAATCTTACGTGATATGTAGTTATGTCCTAGATGTAATTCAAACACTATGGTGCATGACGGTAGACTAACTGCCATGCTAGCACCTAATAATCTTCGGTGAAATGTGGGAGTGTTACATGTTAATATATAATTACACAATCAACATATAATTTCTCACACCTGTATCCCATGGAGGTAGGCAGAGACCACCGTTAGTCACATGCTACGATCCTTACATACTTCTTGCGCTTCATCCACATTCATGCATCTCTTATATCCAAACCTAGTAAAATTTATTTTAAACGTATGACTGACTATGGACGCAAGCATTCATAATAAATTTACTTAAATTTTCCTTCAATGAACTCTATTAACAATTTTTATACATAATTTTAACGAATTAATAATTATCATGCCGAGACTTAATTTCCAAATTTAATTTTGGTTTAACCCTCAGCCCAACCCTAGAGAGGGCTACCTGTAATACCAACAAAACGAAACTATTCCTATTTCAATACAACACATGCCATCCCCACATCAGCTGCACCCTCGAAATTAAACGCAATCCTAACCCGCAATATCTGACGTCCATCCGCGGCGCGTGACGAATGATGACTGACAGCTATTATGTGACGCTACCCAACAAGTTGGCTCGGTTACCCTTGTTCCAATATTACAATTCTCGCTGAAAGTATGCGCGTTGGTTTGCTGCTCCAAGTTTGGATATCGAACTGTGAATATTTTCTATGCGGTTATAGATCAAGAGCGAAGTATACACGTGAGCTTACTTACATGGAATTAACGAGAATAATTTACGAGATTATTATAAGCGACCCCAGTGTTATGTCTGTAAACAGGGTGTTACGTCGTGGCCGTAAGCACAGACGTCATTTCCGTGTTTTACAGATTTTTTTCTAGATTTCAACTGGATACTTCGGTACTTTGTATCGCAATA
The DNA here is from genome assembly GCA_929442735.1 of Watsonalla binaria. Classification (NCBI taxonomy): domain Eukaryota; kingdom Metazoa; phylum Arthropoda; class Insecta; order Lepidoptera; family Drepanidae; genus Watsonalla; species Watsonalla binaria. Next base: position 10,447,002 of record OV838933.1, read on the forward strand.
AATTGAGGAGAAAATTAAAAAAAATTTAGAGCTTACGCTCCTTCATTCCAAAATGTTGGTCTAGATTCCATACTGCTTAGTAATGAAATACTGAGAAGAGCCGCGATGTCCTTGGAGTTTGAGCAGTCGCCTGCTACGCAAGTTCGATACCATGCGGGGCCTGTATAAATGAGTTATCTTTAAACGTACGTACAGTGATTTTACACCATGTGCTTTACAGTGAAGGAAAAAATCGTGAGGAAACCTGCATATGTTTGAGAAGTAATTCAAAGACGTATGTATAGTGCCTGGGACGGCGGTATACTTACCATCTGTCACGATGACTCTTCATCATATTCGGTAAATAGTGGGTGTTGTTATAACAACACTGCCGCCTACCCCTTCGGAGAATACAGGCGTGAGCATATGTATGTCAAGGGGTCGAAAATTAACTAGGTAGGCAAGATGTGTTATAACAAAACCCACTATTCACCGAATATGCTTCACAGAATAATATTGTAGGTTGGATACTAGTCGATAATAATGTTATTTTACAAATCCAAAACAAATATCTACATCCACTTACGAGAAGTATCGAATTAAAAACAGCAAAATGTATTGTGTAAATGACTTATTAGATGAACTCGATATAAGCTCGGAGTCTATCTTGCTGACAGGGAGATTAGATCTCTCAGTGGTTGCTTTAAAGTTGAATTTAGTTTTTCAAGTGGTGAGAGCAATCGCGGCGATGTAAGATTTTCAGCGATGCAACGTTCCGGCATGGATGTGCGAAAAAAAATACGCGCAAATGTTTTATTAAAGCTGCAATTACGAATATTGGTCATTTTCGAGTAACATTTTAATCGAAACTATCGGAATAAATAGTATCATAATATAGGTAATATACTCAGCTTTCCAGCTATGCATAAAGAAATCGCAGTCGCACAATGTTTTATCTCATAAACACGCTATTCCCGACACAAGAATCGCCAAAAATAGGGTGTAGATAGGTACTCTTTTTAGCCTAATTTGTCAAAATTATCACGTTTTTTTACTAATCGCGATTCTCTAAGCGTTTCGGTAATCTTAAGGGGCTTTGACTATGTTTTCAGGCACTGGAAAACTCATAAAATATCATTACAATACGTACTACAGTTTCGTTATTGTCTGCTAAGCTGCTTATGGGACAATAACGAAACTAGAGTACCCCGGTTCGAGACTGACATTCACCGGATTTTTTTTTGTGTGAAGGTCAACCAGATATTTGTTGATTAGGAGCCGTGATAGCCGAGTGGTTTGAACAGTAACCAGCTGCCCCAGTTCGAGTCCCAGCGGTCGATAACTGTGATTTTTCAAAAATTGCCGTATCCACAGAGCTCGTAGTCCTAGCATTGGGCTGTTGCCAAAAGTCTAAACCCGTTTGGCTGTATTGAGATTTACAGTCTGAATAGGTTTACCTCCGGTGAAAGAGTGCTTAGATTGCAGACTGGGCTTACTACTAAATATTGCTTATATTTACTTAAAGTTAAGCTTTCATCTTTTTTAATATTACTAGTTGTGCCCCGCGGTGTTACCCGAGTTGACTTAATTTCTTGAATTTGTAAATGGCCAATATTCATAATAGCAGCCTTAAGTTACTCCTTGTAACATGAGCTATGTGCGAGTGAAAGTCCTCTAAAAATTATTCCAGCCTTTTTGGAGATTAGCGGGAACAAACAGACCAACAGAGAGAAAAAAATGGTTTTTGTTTTTAATATCAGTACCGTATATCTGATCTTAGAAGGATAGCTTAGGCTTTACACAATTATTCGTAGTAGGTACTTATTTTTAGTTTAAATTTTTTTTATATTGACTTTTGTGCACTGGAACTGTGTCCACGGGCTTATATTTTTTTATGATTTATGTTGTATTACTCAAAGCTGCAATTTTTTTTGTTTTAAAACAGTAATTACTGAGTTTCTTGCCAGGTTCTTCTCAGTAAAAGCCACCTTCCGAACCTGGCGGTAGCATGTATAATCCTATGTAAGTGTCTTGCTGACTAATGCAGACGTCGCACCATGGTCACGTCCCTCAGTCATGAGGTTACGACTAAGAAGAAGAATCGTGTCTTGCTGACGATTTGAAAGTACTTTGTAAAAAGTCTAATCGAATAAAGACCTTTTGAATTTTGAAAATTTAGATTTTTTTATAAAATGACATTTATTGACTAGCTGTGTCTTGCTGTTTCACCCATGTACATTTAGTTTCTTGCCTAATTTCGCGGAACCTTAATATTTTTTACAAGTTAAAGTAGCCTACGTTTAGCATTAGCTACCTGCCAGTGAAAGTCCCGTTAAAATCGGTCTAGCCGTTTCAGAGATTACTCCGAGCAACAGACAGAAAAAAAAATAGGAATTGTTTTTTACGTCACGACCGTATATACTTTTATGTGCATTTAGTGAAAGGCTGTTAATTTTAAATTCACTACAATTGTATTTATCTGTATGTATATGGACTCAGCTCAAAAGTTTGCGAAAATAACCACCTATGTTATGACAGACAGACCTCAAAAAGTGTATATTTACAAATACATACTACACATTCGACAATGCACTAACTAAACTATCCTTTAACTATACTATAAAATACATTGTATTCAAAACTGATCAAATAATTACTACCTATGTTATAAACTCAAACTTGCTAAATAGGATATCCAAAAAAAATGTATTTGATTTGAGCCTCTATAGTTCTGAGAGTGTGACATGTATGTATGTACAGATTTTAATACATTCAAATGAAAATAACAAATCTGGGGTGTAATTAAAAGTAGCTTAGTTGATTGTGGCCGATAATAATGGCTGGCGTTAGTTTGTTTACATTTAGTCCCAATTGAGTGGAGTAGCCCACGGGGAAACGTATATATTTAACCGACTTCAAAAAAAAGAGGAGGTTTCTCTATTCGATTCGATTTCGGAGAACAAAGCTGGGTACTAACTCACCAATAGCACGACTATGCAGATTATTGAACGACAACAGCGGCCTGGACATTGGATTGCAGTGTTTGGCTTCTTTCCGGAAATATATTTTAGAGTCTGGTACTATATTATAATTGTTTTGGGATGCTTAGGTACTAAGAAATAATCATTAAAATAGCTATAATCCAATATTTCCTCAATCCAAGATTTATGTGTAAACTGTAATGTTATTGAATAGAATTATATACATGATTAGTTTACTTATAATTAGTTGTGCATTAAGATAATTACATATGTGGGCTTCTCCCACTTATACATAATATTTACACATACATAAAGATATTATATTATAATCAATGTATGAACTATCCAGAACACAACGTACTATGGAAACGCACCGCGGTAGCGGGCCGACAATTTTTTGCCCGCATTCCTGCGCCGGCGCAACATCGCTACGATTCGTTTTTACTCGAGTCCAGTCGGCCACAAGCCTCTCTACGCAGTACCTGTGTCGCTTGCGCTCAAATCTTTGGCCTTTGTTTACATTATTACGTAACGCTTTATAACTGTTTGTGTGAACTATAAGCTTGACTTTCTTGTGCTGTGCTTCCTCTATCTGCTTGACTTTCACTCCTTCTATATAAAGTGATTGTGTGTATCTGTGTGTGCCGTAAAATAAACTTCTTCTGTTCCACACCGTTCGGACTTTTACTGGTACTGTACCTAATATTATATATTTCGTCGCACCACCTACCACAACTCCACACTGGTGACCCCGAAAGAGCACGTCAAGTATGTCATCCTCGGATAGCGATTCCGTTAAAACAGCAGATTCACAAGACGAAAAAGTCACTATTCGCCATACAAAAAAAGTGCGCATTTCCACTGTCGACGACAACGACAATGCAAAATCTTCCGCCGACACTTATGGACTGAAATTAAAAGTACCGCCATTTGCTCCAGAGGACCCCGAAATATGGTTTGCTTTATTAGAGGGACAATTTCGAAATTTCGGGATAACGGATGATTCCACTAAATTCACTCAAGTGACCACAAACCTGGATATCGTACACGCGAAGGCGGTAAAGGATATTATTTTGAAGCCGCCAGCTAGAAACAGCTATGAGAAGATTAAAAGCGAGCTGATGAAGCGCCTTTCCGCCTCACATGAAAAAAAAGTGAAGCAGCTGCTTTCACACGAGGAGCTTGGTGAGAGGAAGGCATCACAGTTCCTGAGGCACCTACAAGACCTGGCTGGACCATCAGTTCCGGAAGAGTTTATCCAGACGATCTGGAGTAACAGGCTGCCCCAGAACATCCAGACCGTTGTTGCATCTCAGCCAAATCTCACCTTGGAGCAGTTAGCAGACTTAGCGGATCGTATCCAAGACATTACCGTCCCTTGCAACGTCGCAGCCACTTCATCCGGTATGGCCGCGAGTGGAAGCAGTTCCAGGGAGATCCACGAGCTAAGGAAAATGGTAGAATGCCTCGCCAATAAAGTGGATGCACTCACACAAAGACCACAATTTTCCGAGCGCTCCAGACCACGACGTCGTTTCGACCGAACTTCATCGCATGATCGTGACAGAACAAGATCGCAGTCCAGCTACCGCAGGCACCCTTTGTGCTGGTACCACGCGAAGTTCGGGGACAAAGCCCAGAAATGCCAAAAGCCATGCGATTTCAAGTCGGGAAAAGCAATGGGCGGTCGATAATGGCGACTGACGATTGCCCAGCCACTCCAGGTCGCCTCTTCGTCACCGACCGCAGTACCAACACCCGTTTTCTGGTCGACACCGGTAGCGACTTATGTGTCTTCCCCCGTTCACAGCTTCGGGAACAACGCCCGCCGACAAACTACACACTCTCGGCGGCCAACGGGACTACCATCAACACCTATGGATACCATCATCTGACCCTGAACCTTGGACTTCGTCGGAGTTACCCGTGGCGTTTTGTAGTTGCTGACGTCACGAAACCAATCATAGGCGTGGATTTTTTATCGTGTTACGATTTAGTTGTGGACTGTAAGAACCAAAAGCTTATTGATAATACTACTTCTCTCTCAACTCCAGCTTCACTGGCTTTTAATAGTTACAATACTTTTTCAGTAAAGGTACCGACTGGCGACTCTCGTTATCACCAAATCCTGTCGCGTGAATTTCAGGAAATAACGCGACCAGCTGGTACCTATCGCACTACACTCCACAACACACAACACCACATACGAACAACACCAGGCCCCCCTGTTTCTTGCCCCCCCAGGCGTTTAGCTCCTGACAAACTCAAGGTCGCGAAGGAGGAGTTTGCAGCAATGCTGGCCAGTGGTACTGCCAGACCTTCGGATAGCCCCTGGTCGTCGCCATTGCACTTGGCACCGAAGAAAGAGAACGGATGGCGCCCCTGCGGAGACTACAGGTTACTCAATGCCCGCACAATCCCGGACAGGTATCCCATCCGCCATATCCACGACTTTGCTCACAACATTTCTGGTTGTAAGGTCTTTAGCGTCATTGACCTTGTGAAGGCATACAACCAGATCCCAGTAAGTGCAGAGGACATACCGAAGACGGCGATCACCACACCCTTCGGCATGTTCGAATTCCCATACATGACGTTCGGCCTGCGTAATGCAGGCCAAACTTTTCAACGTTTTGTGGACGAGGTTACGCGTGGAATGGACTTCGTCTACTGTTACTTGGACGACTTCCTGATCTTCAGCGCGGATGAGACCCAGCACGAGGAGCACCTTCGAAAGGTCTTCACCAAATTAAGGGACTATGGCATGATCATAAACGTGTCCAAGTGCATCTTTGGAGCTCCCGAGGTAACCTTCATCGGTTATCATATTTCGGAGAGCGGAACCAAGCCACTGGACACCAAAGTTCTCGCCATACGTGAATTTCCCCCACCCAAGAACGTTAAGACATTAAGACGCTTTTTGGGCATGGCTAACTTTTACCGGCGATTTCAGCCGAATGCCGCCCAAATACAAGCACCTCTTAACGCTCTTCTTACAGGGGCAGTCAAAGGCACCACACCCATCACCCTCACCGGGGATGCTCTGAGGGCTTTCTCAGCTGTCAAAGAAAGCCTATCTAATGCAGCTCTGCTAGCACATCCAGATTGCCGAGCCAAGCTTGCATTAGTTACAGACGCATCGGACTCGGCTATAGGGTCTGTCTTACAGCAGTTGCAAGACGACGTGTGGCAGCCATTAGCTTTCTTCTCTAGGAAGCTCAGTCCGTCCCAAACAAAGTACTCCCCGTATGACCGCGAACTTCTCGCGATTTATGAAGCCATTAAATACTTTAGGCACATGTTGGAGGCGAGACACTTCACTGTCTACACTGACCACAAGCCGATCAGTTTTGCTTACCACGAACGGAAACATAACTGTTCGCCTAGGCAGTTCAGACACTTGGACTTCATTTCCCAGTTCACGACCGATATAAGACACATATCTGGCAAAGATAACATTGTAGCCGATACCTTGTCTCGCGTCGATGAACTGGGCGCTCCAATATGTCTCGCCAACCTAGCCATGGACCAAGAGTCTGACCCTGAACTGGCCGAATATTTAAAAGGCGAATCATCACTTCGTCTCGACAAGGTGAAGCTACCTGGGGATCGAATATTATTGTACTGCGACGTCAGTACACCGAACCCTAGGCCATTCGTTACAAAGACATTTCGGAAGAAGGTCTTCGAAAGCCTCCATTCGCTGAGCCATCCTGGCCCTAACGCGACGGCTCAGTTAGTGGCTCAGAGGTTTGTCTGGCCCGGGGTTAGAAAGGATTGCAGGGAGTGGGCCCGAACATGCGTGTCATGTCAACGCACAAAGGTTACGCGCCACGTGTCTGCACCGCTGAGCTCTTTTAACCTGCCTCGCGAACGCTTCAGACACGTGCATATAGACCTCATAGGTCCTCTCCCCGTCTCTCAAGAATTTAGGTACTGTCTAACGGCTATCGACAGATTTACACGTTGGCCGGAAGTCGTGCCTATACCTGACATTACCGCCGAGACAGTTGCCAAAGCACTCCTTTCAGGCTGGATATCTCGATATGGCGTTCCCACAGATATTGTCACAGACCGTGGACGTCAGTTCGAGTCCACTCTGTTTAAATATCTGTCAAGGTCCATCGGTTTCCAGCACCGCAGAACGACTGCTTACCATCCGGCATGTAATGGCCTGGTGGAAAGATTTCACCGACAGTTGAAGGCGTCCATTACTTGCCATGCACACAACAACTGGTCCGAGATCTTGCCTTTAGTGATGCTTGGCATACGGAGCGCTTTCAAAAAGGACATACAGGCTTCCCCCGCTGAACTATTATACGGCGAGCCTTTACGACTACCCGGCGAATTTTTCAATCCGAGCACACCTAGTACCACAGATTTGTCCGATTTCACTGGACGCTTGAGCTCCTTCGCCGAGAAGTTGAAACCTGTGCCTGCTTCGCGGCACAGTAAGCACAAAGTCTTTGTGTTTAAAGAGTTGGCAAACGCTGAGCACATCTTCCTTCGTGATGATGCTACGCGTCCCCCTCTTCAACCGGCCTATTCAGGCCCTCACAAAGTTATTGAAAGAGGTTCCAAAACTTTCAAAATCTTATTTAAAGGCAAAGTCATAGTGGTAACAGTGGACCGTCTGAAACCAGCACATGTTCTGGTGGATGAAGATACCTCCGATGATAATAGCACACCCCCACTTCTACCACTTCTTACCCAAGACAAGGCACCGAAACCATCTTCGGTTGAGCTAAAAACCACCCGTTTTAGGAGGCACGTCCGTGCACCCGATTATTATCGCCCTTAGCCAGGTCTCTGGGGAGGAGTGATGTGGGCTTCTCCCACTTATACATAATATTTACACATACATAAAGATATTATATTATAATCAATGTATGAACTATCCAGAACACAACGTACTATGGAAACGCACCGCGGTAGCGGGCCGACAATTTTTTGCCCGCATTCCTGCGCCGGCGCAACATCGCTACGATTCGTTTTTACTCGAGTCCAGTCGGCCACAAGCCTCTCTACGCAGTACCTGTGTCGCTTGCGCTCAAATCTTTGGCCTTTGTTTACATTATTACGTAACGCTTTATAACTGTTTGTGTGAACTATAAGCTTGACTTTCTTGTGCTGTGCTTCCTCTATCTGCTTGACTTTCACTCCTTCTATATAAAGTGATTGTGTGTATCTGTGTGTGCCGTAAAATAAACTTCTTCTGTTCCACACCGTTCGGACTTTTACTGGTACTGTACCTAATATTATATATTTCGTCGCACCACCTACCACAACTCCACACATACATACATATGTTCACGCCTGTATTCCCCGAAGGGGTAGGCAGAGGGGTTGTTGTCACAACACCCACTTTTCACCGAATTTGATTAAGTGCCAATGTGACAGATGGTGAGTCTATCGCCGTCTTAGGCACTATACATACGTCATTGAATTACACCTCAGAAATATGCAGGTTTCCTCACGATGTTTTCCTTCACCGTAAAGCACGTGGTGTGAAATCACTGTACATAAGTTTTTTAGAAAAACTCATTGGTACAGACCCCACTGGGATTCAAACTTGCGTCGCTTGCGTAGCAGGTGACTGCTCTAACCCCGAGGCCACAATGGCTCTTAGATAATTATAAACAAAATGTATCACTTAAACATGTAACGATGTAACAACTGTTAGTAAACTACTATTAAATAAATAAATAAATATTCGATCATAATATAAAATATGCTCACGTCATCCCAGAAGGATCTCCGAAGGCGTAATCAGAGGTAATGCCAAATTAACAGCTTTTCACTAAACGCATATGAAAGTATATGCGGTACTAAGATGAAAGAAACATTTTTTTTTCTCTTTCTGTCCGTCTGTTTGCTCTGGCTAATCTCCAAAACGATTTGACCGATTTTAACGGGACTTTTACTGGCAGATAGAAAATTTTACAAAGAGTAACTTAGCTCTTACTTTTATTTTATAAAACACTATGGTAAATAGTGAATAATAAGTACGCTATTAATTTTCTGTGTCTTGAAAATAGAGCGAAGTCTTTGTTTTCATTAATCAGTAACCCGTTTATAGAATTGGTGTGTTTTGTAAGTAAAAACAGATCGTACTTCTCCTTCCCGCGAGGGTCAGTAAATGATGAGATCGCGTGATCAACCACCATTGCTCAATACCACGGAGCTGCCCTTGTATACAACGCGCGTATTCCATTACATAGGACCGGGCGGAAATTATAAACGATATACATGTAGGGTGTTTTTGGATGTAGGCGATAAATTCCACTCTAACTAGCGGGTGTTCTTTACAGATTAGCAATGTGTTTCACGAGCCGTGGTGGCCTTGAGGTTTGAGCAGTCGCCTGCTACGCAAACGACGCAAGTTCGAATCCCAGCGGGGCCTGTACCAACGAGGTTTTCTAAAAAACTTATGTACAGTGATTTCGCACACGCTTTACGGTGAAGGAAAATATCGTGAGGAAACCTGCATATTTCTGAGAAGTAATTCAATGACGTATGTAAAGTGTCTGAGACGGCGACTGGACTCACCATCTGTCACGTTGGCACTTAATCATTTTCGGTGAAAAGTGGGCGTTGTGATTACAACACCTCTGCCTACCCCTTCGGGGAATACAGGCGTGAGCGTATGTATGTATGTTCACGCGCGTTGTCCCCGTGGGAGTACGGGGATATAATATATAAATATAGAATAATAACAAACAAACAAAAAAACAATAACATCTTTCCTCTTTATAACATTAATGTACAATATTCTTTGTTATGGCTGCGACAAAAAAGTTACTGACAGATTATTTGTCATAACGTAAAAATACATTATATATGCTAGAAAATGTCAATAGCTTCAAATACTTGGGAAGCCTCATAACAAGCAGTTCTAGATGTACTCCAGATATAAAATCAAGAATCGCAATAGCTAAGCAAGCATTTAATAGCAAGCGTCATATATTTACATCTCACATTTCAAGTAGAGTTAAGAAAAAGTTCATAAAGAAGCACATCAGGAGTATAGCACTTTATGGGTGTGAGACAATGACAAAAAAAGATAGGGAGATACTGGAAGCGTTTGAGATGTGTTGTTGGAGAAGGATGGAGAAAATCAAATGGACGGAAAGAGTCACAAATGAAGATGTACTCAAAAGAGTCAACGAAAACAGAATACTATGGAATACAATCCAGAATCGAAGAGTAAAGATGATTGGCCACCTTGTACGACATGATGGGTTCTTTAAAAACATATTAGAAGGAAAAGTAGAAGGAAAGAGAGGAAGAGGAAGACCCAGGATAACATACATGAGACAAGTTAAGGAAAAGGTGTCTGTCATGACGTATAGGGTCAAGGAGATGGCACTGGACAGTGACGAATGGAAGAAATTGCATCGGTTACACCAACAAGAGTCAAACTCTTAAAATTATGTTGATGAATTCTTCACCGTTTATCAGGCCTTACCAGAACCTAAACAATCGTTTTCATTTTCAATCGCATACCTGAATCAAAACTTACGATACATGCCGTATCTAAAGTTGTTATTCACCGCAAGCTGAGAGCGTAACTAACAACTAATAGTTGCGTTATAACATACCTATCCCAGTGTAAGTCTCAGCTACATTAATTATCTGCAAAACAATGGCATTGACGGTACATTAGTTATATTTGCGATTGATTAATACGCCGTCGATTGTTGATGATGCGAGCCCTGACGCAGGCGGCAATCAATTTGTTTTGTATTTCATTTAATATTGCTTCGTATTGTCATTTTGTTGTTTGATTAAAGTTAAATAAACCGCATAAAATATAGGTGTTGTAGCCTATTTCACGTAATTAAAACCAGGCAACGCTCATTAAAATAAATAATTATATAAAAAAGAGTGTGAGTTGTCGCCTAATACGCAAGCGACGCAAGTTCGAATTCCAGCGGGGCCTGTGAGTTTTTCAAAAAGCTTATGAGCTGTGATTTCACACCACGTGCTTTACGGTGAAGGAAAACATCGTAAGGAAACCTGCATATGTCTGAGAAGTAATTCAAATACTATAATAGTATTTATAGTGCCTGAGACAGCGATGGACTCACCCTCTGCCACGTTGCCACTTAATCATAATCGGTGAAAGAAAACATCGTCATCCATTAATGAGTTCAACATTTTTATTAAAATACATACATACACATTCGTGCATCTCTTCATACACTTTCTTCGGTTACGAGTGCTCCGAATTTGACCTTTCTGAAAAATACTATTAATTTGGTCATAGTAGTTGTTCCTTGGACGCCCTCTACCGACACTTCCGGTCACATTCGCTCTATAAATTTCTTTAGTTAATCGCCTTTCACTCATCCTTTCGATATGTCCAAGCCATCTCAACATACTTTTTTCAATTCTGGTCACCACATCATTCTTCAACTTGCAACTGTCTCTTATCACACTATTTTTCATACGATCTACAAATTTTATTATAATAATTTCATAAATCGCCGTCAACTGCTTGATACTTAAAAGGAACTAATTATTCAAGTCAAGTTGTGGACGAGTGTACACTCAAGCAGACACGGATCTCATTGGAAACAACTTTGTTCGTGACAGTCCTACGCTCCGCGACGTTTACGAACAAGGAATACTTGATTTGTTATTCAAATTGTTTGTACTCACTTGTACCAGTGGTTTTGCCTGTACATTATTAAACTAATATTAAAAAAGCTTCTTTTTAAATTTCGAATCCATTTCTAGTGTTGTGCATTTGATTTATTAATAAACAAATAATTGAATAAAACGTGTTCCCTGAGTTAGCTCAAACACTATGTACAATTTTATCATGTTGAGTCAAATGATAAAATTTGGGAACACAGGTATTTTCGGCATAAAAAAAAGATTTTTAAACAGACCGATAAATTTAAAACTTAAACTTAAAATGTGTGATTTAGTATACTCTCTCAAAGTGTACATGAGGTTGATATTTCGCACTGTTGATCAGTCAAACTTGGCTTGATGTGAAAGCTATGTGAACTTAGCACCCGACTTGAAAAAAACCAAATTTTTTTTTTGCTATCTGGAAGGCTTTCGTATGTATTTGTTTGTAGTGAAAATTATTTCGTTTGTAGTTGAAAAAAAAAAAAGTTATGCCTCATGAAAAAATGGTCAGCACCCGACATTCGAAATTTAAAATTTTAAAACGGCACGTTTGTAGAGAATCGTTTGTAGTTGTTTGTAGTACAATTATTTTTGATTGTAGTAAAAAGACAAAAAAGTTATGGGAGAAAAACAAAAAAAAAAAAAAATATTTTTTATTTTTCATGATTATGCTAAAAAGTACCTTAAAATCGTTTGTAGTAAGCTAAAATTGGTAGTAAAGTGTCGACGAACATTCCTAGACGTTTGTAGTAACTTTCATTCGTTTGTAGTAGCTTCCAATCGTTTGTAGTAAGCCACGAATGGTTGTAAAGTGTCGACGAACATTCCAAGATGTTTGTAGTAACTTTCATTCGTTTGTAGTAGCTTCCAATCGTTTGTAGTAAACCACGAATGGTTCTAAAATGTCGACGAATATTTCGAGATGTTTGTAGTAACTTTCATTCGTTTATAGTAGCTTCCAATCGTTTGTAGTAAACCATGAATGGTTGCAAAATGTCGACGAACATTCCTAGATGATTGTAGTAACTTTCATTCGTTTGTAGTAGCTTCCAATCGTTTGTAGTCGTCTGTAGTTTGTAGTAAACGTCTAGGAATGTTCGACGACACTTTACTACCATTCGTGGCTTACTACAAACGATTGGAAGCTACTACAAACGAATGAAAGTTACTACAAACATCTCGGAATATTCGTCGACATTTTAGAACCATTCGTGGTTTACTACAAACGATTGGAAGCTACTACAAACGAATGAAAGTTACTACAATCATCTAGGAATGTTCGTCGACATTTTGGAACCATTCGTGGTTTACTACAAACGATTGGAAGCTACTACAAACAAACGAAAGTTACTACAAACGTCTAGGAATGTTCGTCGACACTTTACAACCATTCGTGGCTTACTACAAACGATTGGAAGCTACTACAAACGAATGAAAGTTACTACAAACGTCTAGGAATGTTCGTCGACACTTTACAACCATTCGTGGCTTACTACAAACGATTGGAAGCTACTACAAACGAATGAAAGTTACTACAATCATCTAGGAATGTTCGTCGACATTTTGGAACCATTCATAGTTTACTACGAACGATTGGAAGCTACTACAAACGAATGAAAGTTACTACAAACGTCTAGGAATGTTCGTCGACACTTTACAACCATTCGTGGCTTACTACAAACGATTGGAAGCTACTACAAACGAATGAAAGTTACTACAATCATCTAGGAATGTTCGTCGACATTTTGGAACCATTCATGGTTTACTACAAACGATTGGAAGCTACTACAAACGAATGAAAGTTACTACAAACATCTCGGAATATTCGTCGACATTTTAGAACCATTCGTGGTTTACTACAAACGATTGGAAGCTACTACAAACGAATGAAAGTTACTACAATCATCTAGGAATGTTCGTCGACATTTTGGAACCATTCGTGGTTTACTACAAACGATTGGAAGCTACTACAAACGAATGAAAGTTACTACAAACATCTCGGAATATTCGTCGACATTTTAGAACCATTCATGGTTTACTACAAACGATTGGAAGCTACTACAAACGAATGAAAGTTACTACAAACGTCTAGGAATGTTCGTCGACACTATACAACCATTCGTGGCTTACTACAAACGATTGGAAGCTACTACAAACGAATGAAAGTTACTACAATCATCTAGGAATGTTCGTCGACATTTTGGAACCATTCGTGGTTTACTACAAACGATTGGAAGCTACTACAAACGAATGAAAGTTACTACAATCATCTAGGAATGTTCGTCGACATTTTGGAACCATTCGTGGTTTACTACAAACGATTGGAAGCTACTACAAACGAATGAAAGTTACTACAAACATCTCGGAATATTCGTCGACATTTTAGAACCATTCGTGGTTTACTACAAACGATTGGAAGCTACTACAAACGAATGAAAGTTACTACAATCATCTAGGAATGTTCGTCGACATTTTGGAACCATTCGTGGTTTACTACAAACGATTGGAAGCTACTACAAACGAATGAAAGTTACTACAAACATCTCGGAATGTTCGTCGACATTTTAGAACCATTCGTGGTTTACTACAAACGATTGGAAGCTACTACAAACGAATGAAAGTTACTACAATCATCTAGGAATGTTCGTCGACATTTTGGAACCATTCGTGGTTTACTACAAACGATTGGAAGCTACTACAAACAAACGAAAGTTACTACAAACGTCTAGGAATGTTCGTCGACACTTTACAACCATTCGTGGCTTACTACAAACGATTGGAAGCTACTACAAACGAATGAAAGTTACTACAAACGTCTAGGAATGTTCGTCGACACTTTACTACCAATTTTAGCTTACTACAAACGATTTTAAGGTACTTTTTAGCATAATCATGAAAAATAAAAAAAAATTTTTTTTTTTTTTGTTTTTCTCCCATAACTTTTTTGTCTTTTTACTACAATCAAAAATAATTGTACTACAAACAACTACAAACGATTCTCTACAAACGTGCCGTTTTAAAATTTTAAATTTCGAATGTCGGGTGCTGACCATTTTTTCATGAGGCATAACTTTTTTTTTTTTCAACTACAAACGAAATAATTTTCACTACAAACAACTACATACGAAAGCCTTCCAGATAGCAAAAAAAAAATTTGGTTTTTTTCAAGTCGGGTGCTAAGTTCACATAGCTTGATGTGAATCGTCTGAAAATCTCAAATCTCGAACCGTCGAAACTGATTTGTATGGTTCACTATCAGTTGTAATTCTCTATAGTTTTACTGATGTTGAGAAGTTATGGAGTTAGGGGATGTGGTGTGGATACGTCATTGTTGTAGGCGGGAAAACCGCGGCCGCGAGAGTTTGACAGCTCCTGTCAGTTACTATATTTTTAAAGTCGGACTCGAAAGGAGGTTTGAAATTGTTTTGTCTTTTTGTTCTTAAAATCTTTTTAGATATTGATTATTTTAATTCGTAGTGTAGATTTAGAAAGCTTTAGGTTTATGACGAGAGCAATATAATAATTAATATTGTTTCTATGAAATGCGAGTAACTTGAGTAGTTGCCTGGTACGCAAGCGATTCAAGTTGCATACACACCGAATATTTTTTTGTTCTGCCAGAAAAAAATGTAATTATGTCATATCATGAGATACGGTGACGGAAATCATTGTGCTTATGTTTTAGAATAATTTCAAAGAATTTCTTAATGCAAAGCCCCTAAGTCCTTTCTCTTGTGTCGGCACCAAATCATATTCGGTGTAAAGTGGGTGTTGATCAAAGCACCTAAGGGATTTAGTACAGACATAGACAGATGTAGTAACCACAAGCGGAAAACCACAGTGCGCGCTGGAAGTCAACATTGAAATTAGAAAAAAATATTTGTTAATTGTTAAAATAGGTCAAAATGTCTGAGATTTATAAATACGACTCGTGATTGGCAATATCTTATGCCAATTTTGTTTAATTCAATCCAAAATCCGAACAGTGGGTTTGGATTGACAGGCCCAATGTCCCGTGTATTCGTCTGAAGGCAGTATCCGACAGGAGTGTGGAATGACTGCCCTTAATAGGGTCACTCGAGAGCTTTACATTGCGGTCCTACAAATTCATTTTGAGGTTCCAAAGGGATTTGCTTAAAGGAGAGCGATGGGTTGATTTCGGATGTATTCCAAGCTGTGTGGAATATGTAATAAATAAGTTTAATAATTTTGTGATTTGTCAGAATCATTTCCGTATTTTGTTATTAGGTGTACTAATTACATTACCTGATCTGCACACAAAATTTCATACACATCGGTCGAGCCGTTTCGGAGGAGTATGGTAACTAACATTGTGACATGGACATTTTATATATTAGATAGAGATCGGGTAGATTTAAGTTCATGGGTGACCCTCGCGGTCCAACCGTTTCGGAGATTAGCCGGAACAATCAGACAGACAGACAGACGGACAGATAGACAGAGATTTTTTTAGTTTCTTTCAAATGCATTTAGTGAAATCTGTTATTTAGGAATTACAAACAGACACTTCCATTTTATTTATCTATATAGAGTATAGATATTAATAAATACGATTAAGCCTTGGTTAAGCTTCGATTTGTCTTTCGAAAATAATCCGATGTTGAGAGTCCTGTATCCATAAAGCAGTTCCCGAGTAGGGCACGCCTGGACGATCAAAAGGGCCCGTGTGTCATCCAGTTATCTAGCCCCTTTTAAATCTCTGCGCTTCACCAGATCTCTTCCTCAATGATTTGTGGGTGTGTGGACTTTACTTTTGAGTTTTTGGGATTATTATTTGTTTCACCCGTGTAGACTTGAATTTAGAGATGGCTTCTGTTATTCCGCGGAACCCTAATTATTTATTTAATGTTACAGTATATATGTTACTTATTTTGTTACTCCTTGTAACATCAGCTATCTTTAGATATGTACCGTACCGTATATACTTTCGTATGCATTTAGTAGATAATTAATTAAACTTATTTAATTAACCATATTCGTTGAAATAAGAATAATATATTTCTAAACAATTTTTTTAGGAAAATATAGTAATTGAATGGTTGAGTTTTTTTTTATCTTACCTTTATTTATTTTATGAAAAATAATAACAAATTTAAAAAAATATAATCTAATGGGTGACTTCTTGTTAGCAATGAAAATAGATTACGTAGGTTTTTAATGCAAAGCTATTGGAAAGAGTTGCGTCGGTTACATCGACAAGAGTTAAATTCATGATAATGATGAGGCAATTCAAGGTATACTCGTTATTAACTGACGGCTTTTTTCTTAAGAGAAGAGAGGGTGTCACTACACTTAATTTGTGCATTGGAACGGTGTCCATGGGCTTATGTTTCTTAAGTGATTTATTTTGTATTTTCAAAATTGTATAATATTGTTGAAAAGAGTAATTACTGAGTTTCTTGCCAGGTTCTTCTCAGCAACCTTCCGAACCTGGCGATAGCATGTATAGTTTATATATATATACAGAAATGGTATATACTGTGCCAAAGCGAAGCGTGGCTGGGTACAGCTAGTCCTGTATAATAATGTCATTCTGAAAGTACTTTGTAAAAAGTCTAATCAAATAATGATATTTTTGACTTTGACTTCTATTTCTCATGAGGACTCTTAAGAGAAGACGTGAAAGAGTAAGAGGACCAAATACTTTTGTAATTAAAAAAAAAAATTACATCCTTGAAGTTAGTTGTGAGGCTTGAACTGTTGATTAGATTAAAAATGATCGCTGTATGGCAATGACCGTAGACATTGCAATTGACCGCATCGCACCACGTGCGAGACAACCAACACTTCCTCCCACCCTCTCACTCCCACTCATATATTTCCCGCATTTTCATCTATCCTTCACTCCCTCAGACGCGGAAAACTGTAGGGTAGTTTCCTCAGTTTACGTAGCGCTGTCGCGGCGGACGCACGTACTTGTCGGAGGCGGGTTTCTTCTGAATTTTACGCTCGTAAGCTGCATTTGCATACTCGTAAGTTTTGCACCCGACATCGTCGGTCGTACATTACACGGTCAGGGTGAGGTGTCGATTACTGGCTTGTATTATGCATAGAATCGTGAATTTTTAACATGGTAGTGTTATATTAGTGCTGCAGTGGTGTCGGGTAAACTTTGTGCAGTGTTGTAACCGGGAAAAGGATTACAGATTGTGTTTCGAACAAGTGTTATTTGATGCATGCGTGATTTCTTCCGGCTTCTCAAATTGGTATGTAAGAAACGAGCTGTTTACATAGTTATTTTGTTAGTTATCTGCAGAATTATATTTGCCGCATTAACCTTAGTAAATAATATAAAGTACTTTGAAGAACTATGACATTCTTTTAGTATTAAAGTTTTCATTAAATTGTACGTATCAATTTTCTACTATACGATAACTCAACGATCTCAATCAACATTGCTAGTACCTTGTACTAGGGTTTTGCTAGGGTTCAAACTCGAAGTCATAGTCAAAATATCTTCTTTCGATTAGACTTCTTACAAAGTACTTTCAAATCGTCAGAAAGACATAATTATGCAATATTATACATGCTACCGCCAGGTTCGGAAGGTTGCTTTCACTGAGAAGAACCTGGCAAGAAACTCTGTAACTTCAGAAATATTATACAATTTTAAAAATACAAAATATATTACTTAAGAAGTTCTTGTTCCCCTTACCAATTGAATAGCTTCGGCAATCGTTACAGGTCACTCGAAAGCCTAAGAAAGTCTGACAACTAGTTTAACCCAGATTACCGATTTTGCTCGTAAAAGGGGTTGCGACGGTCAAATGGTAGTCGCATTGTATGAAGATCAGGTGATCAGCCACATTGGGTTGAATCAAGCCCCGACTCCATGTCTCTCATGTATCTCATATATTCATTCACAGAAATGTACCTTTATTGCAAGCGTCCTCTGAATATGTTCAATTTATCAATATAAACTTCACTGGTTTATGTATAATTGTTATTTACTAATATGTAAGGTCTTATAATACTGTTTGTTTCTCTAAAATAAATAAATAAAATAAAAAATATTATTGGAGTTGGTGGTTGATTGATAAGACCAAGGGGTGATAAAAAACGTACTCACACATCTATACAGATAAATATAATTGAAGTGTCTGTTTGTAATTCCAAAATAACATCTGTGCACTAAATGCATATGAGAATATATATAAAAAAAAAAAAAATCTCGGTCTGTCTGTTGGCTTGACCAATTTAAATGGGACTTTCACAAGCAGATAGCTAATTTTACAAGGAGTACCTTAAGCTACTGTTCTTTAAAAATAAAATTAGGGTTCCGCGTGTCACCCATGAAATTAACTCTACGCGGGTAAAACCACGCTAGTTGTCAAACATAATTATTGCCTATTTACACATTATCACCATCTGGCCTCCTTTAATCTTTGCAATCAAGGTCACTGACGTTTAATTCGCGGAACCCAATTAAAAAATATATATACCTAATTTACTCCTGTAATGACAGCTATCTGACAGTGAAAATCAGATATAAACATATTCGGCACGGGGCTTCGGTAGGCATATGAAAATGAAAATATTTATTCAGTTTAGGCCCTGGTAAGGCACATATGAATGTAAAGCATTTACCACCGGTTCGGAAACTAGCCTTCGGAGAAGAACCGGCAAGAAACTCAGCCAGGCATCATATTTCACACAATAGTGACCAACAAAATATAAAAAAATAAATTTTCTTTCTATAAACATACATGGACACGCCTGTATTCTCCGAAGGGGCAGGCAGAGTTGTTGTAATAACAACACCCACTTTTCACTGAAAACGATTAAGTGCCAACGTGACAGAGGGTGAATCCATCGCAGTCTCAGACACTATACATACGCCTTTGAATTACTTCTCAGACATATGCAGGCTTCCTCACGATGTTTTCCTTCACCGTAAAGCATGTGGTGTGAAATCACTGTAGATAAGTTTTTAGAAAAACTCATTGCTACAGGCCCCGCTGGGATTCGAACTTGCGTCGGCCACAACCAAATAACATGTCTGTAGCATTAGATATTTAACGTATGAGCACGTTAGTGAGCCAGTCAGAACATTGAATGTTATGTGAATACAGTGCCTGATTTGTTGTAACAATGATACATCAGTCATCATCATTCGATTAGGTAAAGTTAGGCCCTTCATTCCCCTTGTAGGGATCGATCGGGAACGGCCGGTGTATGTATTGCATTTGATATGTTAGAAGCCTTATGCCTAGCGTGTTTGTATTCGTAATAACGTTAAGATAATGTTACTATATTGATATAATGTATCTTGATCCACTAAGAACATATTCTATTGATTAATTTTAAGTCACAATTCAAATATTTTGTATTTGCTTACTATATTTGGTAAACGTGATTTACTTCAAACATTTTAGCTAGCATTGTTGAATTTGCTTTTATTTTTGACTAGCTGTGACCCGTGGTTTCACACCCGACTTAATTTTATCAGTGGCTCGGGGGACCCTCATATTTTTTATTTAAAAGTAGCCTTAATTACTCCTTGTAACATTATCTATATACCAGTGAAAGTCCCGTTAAAATCGGTCCTGCTGTTTCGGAGATTAGCCAGAACAAACAGGCAGACAGACAGACGGACAGATATTTTTTTATAATAGATATAGATTATAAGCACTCATGTCTGTAAAAGGCTTTGTATCCAGTTCATATATAATGATATAAACTGGCAACCCTGAGATAGAATTATGGAAGAATAATTAGAACACAACGTTTATTACTGAACCTTACATACGATGTTCTCTCGAATAATATTTACCAGCCGGTTCTGAAAAATATGATAATAATGTAACTCGCATTGACTTATTGGCTCTGCCCAACATGATAATAAAAGAGGGGTGTACCCAGCACGCACGGCATTCGGCTCCACTCGATTAGCTGCACGCATTCGATTACACGAATATCGATTATTGCTTTAAGAATTAACACGAGATCATTTTGACAGCAAATTGACTGAGACATCCGATTTAATTTAATGGATGCCTTAGAAAATGAATTAAGGTGAATGGCGCTCTCTTTTCTTCTCTGCCTGTTCCGTAAGGGACATGACCAAATAATATAATATAATTATATGTCAGCAGTAAGTATATGTTAGTATATTATCTGACAATGAATATTGAAGTTAATTATGTCAAAAAAACAGCTTTTTACTAAAATAAAATTACACCGTACATACATTATAACAATCTGTCTGTCTATTTGTTCCGGTTAATCTCCAAAATGGCTAAATCGATTTCGATGGGGTTTTCACTGGAAAATAGCTGAATTTATAAGATACTATTAGGTATATCATAACTCAGAATAATGTTCTGTGTAAAAATCCCTGACTCCATGTAATTGAGGGCACACTTAGTAAGTATTATCATAATGCCATTGTCTTGAATACTTACTATTTTTGCGATCTCCACTTAATCATCATCTGGGATCTCCCTTGCCTTATCCCATACATTGTTCGGGTCGGCACTTGATTCAACTCGATGTGGCTGATCACCTGATACGGAGCGACTGCCATCTGACCCTCCTACGAGGAAATTCGGCAATCTGGATTAAACCAGTTTGTAACGTTTGCAAAGGATGTTAAATTGACAACCGGGCCCGACGGCTTAACATGCTCTCCGAGGCACGGAGGGAACTCGAAACCCATACTAAGATTCTATAATTTGTTCCAAAAAGTAATCGTATCTTTTTCTTTATCGTATGTGAAATAACAATGTTTAAATTGTCAGATAACGTGCACTCCCAAATACTTCTAATAGAAAGCGTACTTTATAAGTAACGTTAAGTATTTGAAACAAATCATACGAATGCCAATGATCTCTTTTTTTCCTTGTACAGAAAAGAGAAAAAAAATATTAAGGAGTTATTCTAATCGATACTATTAATACGGAAGGGCGAAATATTCCGCAGGCTTCTTGGGAATTAGGGATCGGATTCTTATGGAAATATAATACGATTATATGTACATGCTGTTATTGTTATGAAAAGCGCATCCCTTTATATGCATCGATTATGAAGAAATGCTTACGCTTTATTATGCTTACAAGCTGTGCTCCGCGTTTTTACCCGCATACTTACGCGTTATTTTCATTGTATATTGATATCTTTTTAATTAAATGAGTCTAAATAGTTTAAAACAGTTCAGAGATTACAAAGAACGGCATGAACGGACAGACAGACATACGGCAAAACATTTTAATAATCGTGTTATTTTTGTGTAGTTACCATAATTTCATGTGCATTTGGTGTAAAGCTGTTAATTTTAAATTAATTTACAAACAGACACTTTAATTTAATTATCTGTATAGATGAATAGATTAATGTAATATTGCTCGAAATGCTATACTATATAGTCTTGTGAAGTAATATAGGTATGAATGAACCAATATTTATCCTGCTACTTCAGGAATTCCACCTACTTTAAATTTAAATTTAATCACTGTTTAACGTAGTATATTTGTAGTAGTTAGCCATCTTATCACAAGATGGCGTTGTATTGTTTTACATCTCGATGGTAAGATTCTCTTTTAGTCGTGTATATAGTTCGGTGTTTTAAATTAAAAAAAATACAAAATATTAATAAAAAACTCGTGCATTATAAAATAACTCTATGAAACTGAAAAGTGAAAATAAATAAACCAGCTTCTGTTGAAAACACTTCAGAATTCTAGACTAGTGGTTGTTTCTTTTAGTTTTCAGTTTGTATTTATAGTTCATTTCACGCAGCGGTTTTTGATTTAAAAAAGTAGAATACTTAAGTAACTTATCCTGGCCTTGTTTTTCACCGTCAGTGTAGCCAGTAAAATTTAAGAACTCCCAAAATAATCCTGGTAAAATTGCTTTGTAAATCAACAACCATCAAAATATGAGAATATTGAATTAACTTTTTATATCCACAATACCGGAATGCCTGCTTTTTATAGATCTGTAAAAATAATACGACATAATCTCACCGTCCTACTTTATTGAAACGAACCGGGGAAGTTGCTTTGTTATTGTTATTTAAGTTTGTTTGTCATTATCTTTTGTACTGTGACCTTAGGAATAGTATTAGATTTAGCTTTTATCCTTGACTTAGCCCGAGTACTGAATGTAAGTACTGTAACATCCACATTCCGACTCGCATCAAAGTCAAAAATATCTTTATTCGATTAGACTTTTTACCAAGTACTTTCAAATCGTCAGAATGACATAATTATACAGGATTATACATGCTACCGCCAAGTTCGGAAGGTTGCTTTTACTGAGAAGAATCGATAAAAATGTATATAAAGTAAAAGTCTAGTAGTTCTGCTTATATCTAAATACGTAGCTTGGGATAACCAGCCCCCACAAGTATCACCTATTCCATACTAATCCTTTATGTAAATTTTTATCGACATTTGTGCATTAGAACTCTCTATCTCGTATCTTTCTTAAGTGAATTATTTCATATTTTTAAATTGTATAATATTTTTGAAAATATTTATAACTGAGTTTCTTGCCAGTAACCGCTGCAGTTCCCTTATACGCCCGAAAGCAACCCATCTCTATTGCAATTCCACACTTTCGGAAACTAGTCTTCTGAGAAGAATTGGCAAGAAACTCCTAATCACGTTTTCAGCACAGTTAAGTGACTTCAAATAATGATGCCATCACAAGATATGAGACCTTAATCTAGCAATATTTGTATGAGATATTTTAGTTCTTCACGTCACCGCTGGGAGTCGCTGCACAATTTCTCATACTAATATTCGACGGAGACGCTAGCAAGTATAGATTACGAAAACGGTTGCAAACCCGTGGTCCCCTACCACGGGTTTACAGTCAAAATATTCGGGGTAACTGCGCATATATTTATACTTATAAATTGAATACTGATAGAGGAGTGACCACAGAGTATATAACCTAACAAGGAGTAAGGATGTTACTGTTCTTTTTTGGCGAATGTGAAGTCAAGCGCAACATATTCAGTTAGCGCTCACAGCTCATGAGAGCAATTGTAACTACTAACAATAAGATTATAAACTGAACCCATTCAAATCCAGTTTATCAACGAGTTAAAAAGACATGCACGAAAAACATCCCAACGTTAATTTCAATGAAATCACAGTCACGTGAAGAGGGTTTGAGATTTTTTAACCCTGGCAGCACCGCCACGGCGCGGGACGACCGCCATTTTTCATTTTAACCGCCCATTTGATGTGACCGCTTTAATTATGTATATCACTTATCTAACGCTTGCTACATTGTTTTCAGTTGTTTTGATGTTAATTTTAAGCTTTGCTTTAGAAGTTTGAAGGTAATAAAGAGAAATTATGTGTTTTTAGGTGTATTCACTTGTATGGTTAAATTTATATCGTAATTAATGTTCCGCGTTCCACCCATGAAAAGAAGTACACGCGGGTAAAACTTAAACGTTCAAAACGAAAAACGTAACGTCGTAAAACGTTCTTCTCAGTAAAAGCAACCTTCCGAACCTGGCGGTATCATGTATAATCCTGTATAATTATGTCATTCTGACGATTTGAAAGTACTTGGTAAAAAGTCTAATCGAATAAAGATACTTTTGACTTTGACTTTGACCGCGGGGCACAACTACTTACCTAATATGACAAAATGAGAGTACTTATAGAACACCCACTATTTGGTATTGTTTTGCTTTTTAAATTCTTATTTTTTACACATGCATGATGATATAATTTTCACTATTGTGAATAATTTCATGTATTTTTTGTAATTATCATTGTTGTGTAATGAAATTTACATGGTGCCAGCTGAGTTTCTTGCCGGTTCTTCTCAGAAGGCTAGTTTCCGAACCGGTGGTAAATTGAAAACTGAATAGAACATTTTCATTTTCAATTTCATTTAACAAGGGTTAAGTATTTATTCAAATATTTGGCGTATTAAAACTTTCATCATAACAATATTGTATTACAATAAGGTAATGTACGTCTCGTGCATGTAATTCATTAGCGAAGTCCTTTAAATAAAAACTTTGTAGACGCCCGCATCTCCCCAACGTCGGAGTCTTGATACAATCCCCATACTATAACATACATGTAGTATCTCCTATATGCTAACTTTCGAAAGTATGGAAAATTGCTGACGAAATGAAAAATAGTATGTAATAAAGATTTTCTTATTCTTTTCTATCTTTCTTGTGTATACCTCGAATTCGGCAGCAACGATTTTTCATGAAATCTTTCTTGCGAGGAGTTTCGGGGTCGATAAATCGAACTAGTTTAGTAAGCGTCTATAAGTTTGAGCATAGGTCGGTTTTCCAGGTCCTACATTATTAACACTTGTAAAATATTTGCAATGTTCCCAAAGTGGTAGAAGCCCTCCCAGTGACAATATGAGTAGAGAGTCACAACGCTCCAGTAATAGTTTCCGGGCGGTCGCGCGCCCTTATTACACCCCCTTCCGGTCGGACGGTGCCCATCCAGATGGTAATCTATTACCTAAGGGTTAATTGAAAGTATTTTCCAATCAATTTTTCCCCAGAATTAATGGTGGGGCAATAATTATTGGCTACTAAGAGATCTATTTTCTGATTGTGCTATTAATGGGGTTAATCGGGGAGAAGTTAAATGTTAGTGGTTTCTTCGACCTCAGTAATACCTATGTGTTTATTATGAGTATAGATTTTTTTTACCGAGTTTCATGTCATTCTAATGACATAAATAAATGAAATTGAAGTGTCTGTATGTAATTCCAAAATAACCGCTTTTCACAATATGAATAATATGAAAGTATATAAGGTACTGACACGAAAAAACCAATTCTTAATTTTTTTCTTAAATTCCAAATCATTTTATCAGGCTATTTTAGGCCTCCGACCGACCTGTAACGATTGCTAAAGATAATGAATTGGCAACCGGGACCGACGGCTTAGCGTGCTCTCCGAGGCACGGAGAGTACTCGGGCGGTCACCCATCCAACTACTGGTTAGGGTTAGGGTTGTATAACTTCGCTAATCGAATGATATGCGCAATAGTAACTGTGCCACGAGCTCCTCAACACAACAAACAATTTTACCTATAGTCTGTTATATTATTCGCAAGTCAGAATGTTTACATGTAATATGTAACACAAATAATCCCCGTGCAAACAGTGGGAACCCTCATATTAATGGCTTGGTTTACGGAACCCCTATCGATGCCACTTTACAATCGCACTGTTTGCGTTGCCTATAAATTATGCTAGTCAAACATCTACTGAGTCTTCCCAAATACTATCATAGCTTTGATAGTCCCGAGGGCATCAACACGGATGTCACAAGATGGCTACACACGGCATCTCAATTCAATTTTAATTATATTTATTTATTAACTGTACTCCGCGATTTTACCCGCGTAGAGCTAATTACATGGGTGACCCGCAGAATTCTATTCTTTTAAATAAAAAGTAGCCTAAGTCTACTCCTTGTAAAATTAGCTATCTGCCAGTGAAAGTCTCGTTGAAATCAGTCCCGCCGTTTCCGAGATTAGCCGGAACAAGCAGACAGACAGAGAGACAGACTAACAGAAATGCCGATTTTGTTTTTAAATTGGTGTTTTCATCTACGTATCGAACATACTTTCAATATATATGTAGTAACAAGCTGTTTATTTGGAAACACAAACAGATGCTTCAATTTTATTTATATGAATAGACTGTAAATATAGATATAGATTTATAGACTCGAAATGCACCGCGATGGGATTATTAAAAAAAAAGAAGCATAGCCTAAGTTATTCCTTATAATATTATCTGCTACCTGACAGGTCTGATTTTAGCGTGACTTTCATTGGTAGATAGCTGATGTTTTAAGGAGTAACTAAGACTACTGTTATTTATAAAAATATTAGTGTTCCGTAAAAATATGCGATTAGTAACCCAAGGTTTAAAGTCGTAAACCTATTTATACGTGCGCTGAAAAATCTATTGACAATAGAACAAAATGATGTATTACGGGTTTTTAGGTCTTATTAAGATCTACAAAAAAAGTCAGCGAGAGCACATATCTAACTATCATAGTTTAATCACAATAACCGCTTTTACGTTCATAAAAATATAACACGTCTGAAGAAAGAAACTACGTTAAATGCTTATCGTAATATTAATATTATATAAAACTAAATCTACGCGAGTAAAACCGTGGGCCACAGCTAGTAGTTTATAACATAGAACTATTAAACGAATAGCAGAAACATTCAAAAAGCAACTTAAAACAAATGAAGAGAACACAACGGGAAAAATTCAAAACGAAACCACAAACAAATACACCTAACTTTTTATATTAGTACAATCGTAGCGCCTTTGTCGTTGAATGCGATTTCGTATTCATTATAGCAAACGAAAAACGGCATAGGTCAGTCGGCATTGTGAAAACGCTCTATTAAAGATTTCGGATCACGTGAATACCACATTGGGAGAGAATTTCGATCGACTTCAATCGTTCAACGATATTTCGATCGTTGGTTTTATGTGAATTACTGCAAATTCTCTCCTTCTCTCCAACGTCACAAAAGAAATCAACAATAAACCAATCATTTATTTGGTTTAACTTGAGTTGCAATTATAGCATACTAGCTGTGCCCCGAGGTTTTTCCTGCGTTAGCATACCCAAATTTTTTTTTTAAGTAGCCTAAACTTTCACCCCCTATTATTATTCCCTTGCGGGTAGAATTAAGCAAAATCCTTTCTTAGCGGACGCCTACGTCATAACATCTACCTACATGCCAAATTTCAGCCCGATCCGTCCAGTGGTTTGGGCTGTACGTTGATAGATCACTGTTTCAGTCAGTCAGTCAGTCACGTTTGAGATATATATATTTAGATTTTACAAATCTACGGAACTGAGAACAATCCGGCAATTGACATAATCATAGACAAGATTGCTAAATATGCAACTTTGAACGATATATTCACGTAACGCTTCCATAGATAAAAGCATCGTTACTCGGGGTCGTGCCAAGAAGGCTGGCAGCCACGTTGAATAGCAATGCTGATTCTCTGAGCGAGAAAAGCCCCAGCCCGCTTGTCACGAGAGGCTTCTACCAGACGTGTAACCTCTTTGAAAAGTTGATGAGCTTCTGGACCCCAAGGCTCCTGAGTTTCGACCGCTACCGCAGCAAAGTATCCTTGACCAATGCAGACATCCATTGTACGTTAGTTTCAAATATTCATCTGAATAGAAACAGAAAACCTCTCTCTATTTGCATTGACTGGAAGTGCCACAGTGCATAAAATGTTATGTTTTGCTGTTTGAAAACTGCTTCGCTAAGAATATTTTTTACATACATACATATGCTCACCCCTGTATTCCCCGAAGGGGTAGGCAGAGGTGTTGTTATCACAACACCCACTTTTCACCGAATTTTTGATTAAGTGCCAACGTACATACGTCTTTGAATTACTTCTCAGAAAAATGCAGGTTTCCTCACGATGTTTTCCTTCACCGTAAAGCACGTGGTGTGAAATCACTGTACATAAGATTTTTAGAAAAACTCATTGGTACAGGCCCCGCTGGGATTCGAACTTGCGTCGCTTGCGTAGCAGGCGTCTGCTCAAACCCCGAGGCCACCACGGCTCTTTTCAATATCTTTTAAGGGAGTAAACTTTACCAACCGTTAAAGAAAATAGTTCCAATATTTAGATTCAATTTCTAGTGGCTCTATCTATGAATATTCAGTCAGTAGCTCAAGAATTTGATCGTGATTCATTTAAAATTACTCTATAAATAGTTAAATAGATGTTCAATATTGTAACATCGTGTTTCTATAGTAAAGTAGGTTATAAGCGCAAAGCGATATTTTCTTTTCAATGACGTTTTCTCATATACGAATACTGATAAAAAAAAATTTACCGGTGAACGTCAATCTCGAACCGGGGTACTCTAGTTTCGTTATCGACCCGTGAGCTGGAAGAATCACGTCTCTACCATGACTTGACAGATGTCGGCGAAATTTACTGTCGAATTTAAATGAAATTTTTTTTTAATAAGTTTTGCAGTCCCTGAAAACATGGTCAAATCAATGTTTTCCAAAAATGACACCTAGCTAGATATTTTTTTGCCTCTGAAACCCCCTGCACACAAAATGTTATGTAAATTGTTGGAGCCGTTTCCGTGATTCAGATTCTATATATATACAGGATATCGGTGAAAATAAGGACAGCTGTTAAAATATGTGATAGGGTATAATTTTAGGATGCAAATAAAATTATTATAACAAGAATATCTTCTTCCGTTTTCGAGTAATTGACGTTCAAAGTTGACCATATCAAGACTTTATTTTCGCATAAAAATCTGCGGTAACGTAGAGTTATTCACGTGAAATCTAACTACGTTTTTATTCTCCCATGAAACTATTTCTCGAAATTTAATTACCGAGTACGTAATGTAGGTAAACGCGTTCATTCAATCGCTTAAGGCCGCGAGCTCTTCGGCCCTTAGCAACCATAGCCTATAACTACGTTATCGTTGGAGCTAGATATTTAACGACTTCAACACAGTGATATATTTATAAAAGCCTACAAGTTCTCAAAGACAAACTGTTCCTTTTTCTCCGACACCCTGTATAGGATTTCTCGTTTAAAGTATACAAAATTGTTGGTATTTCCTTACGGTCCTTTTCAGTATTATTATAAAAAAGGTCTATGAATAAGTATTTTCCAAGTAAAACTTAGCGCATGAAATCTCAGAAACTTGTAACTTTCACCATACAACGTATCAGTCGACAAACGAACCCGCAATGAATATAAATGTGTTAGTTATTTGATATAGCATCAGTGAACTATTCTATATTGGCGGCAGGTGCGGGTTTGATCTTACTGAGCGTGATAATTAGCCTCCTGTGATTAATTTGAATATGTGTTGATTAAGGCATTAGTTATATCTCTTTGTATTATATTAAGTTACATATGTGAGAAGGCTGTGGTGAGCAAGCGACGCAAGTACAAATCTTAAAAAGATTCAGATTTAAAGTAAAATTTAAAAAATATATATGTTTTTTTTATGTCAGTGCCTAATACTTTCATAAGTATTTAGTGAAAAGCTGTTATTTTGGGATTTGTCGCAAGCTCCTATGTACTCTTATATTTGTGTTGTAAATGGTCACCTTATCAATATCTATATATTTACATCTATACAGATAAATAAAATTGAAGCGTCTGTTTGTAACTCCAAAATAACAGTTATCCACTAAATGCATATGAAAATATACAAGGTTCTAACAAAGAATATGAAAACGAGGTTATTTGAACCATACAACCAACTTAGGTACAATCGGGTTCAAAGAGGAATCGATACTAGAAGAGCAAATGAATAAATACTGGAGTAAACAAGATCATTTCCAATTCCGTGCCGTTTCCATCGGCTATCGATCGGTGTAAACTAAGCTGGCACCGGCCATCAAGTATGCGTATTGCCGTCGTGTATTTAACCGTAACAATCTACTGCGCTATTGAGTTTGTTCTGTGTTAAACAACGTTAAACTGCGTCCAAAATGCTTCAGCGTCTATTTCTATACGAAACATTTGTATGTAAGTATGTTTGTAACGAATTGGCTCAAAAAGTACTGGCCCAATTTTAAAAATTCTTTCACCGTTTGTATGCTACATTATCACTGATTAATATGTGCTATATTTTATTCCCGTATATTTTTGACCTACATATTTTTGAGAAGTTATTCAAAGGCGTTGCGGCGATAGACTCACCATCTGTCACGTTGGCACTTAATCATCCTCGGTGAAAAGTGGGTGTTGTGATTACAACATCTCTGCCTACCCTTTCGGGAATACAGACGTGAGCATATGTATATTTTATTATGAAGGTTTTGTTATGATATTTACTACTTTATAAAGCTCTTAAACTAACACCACATTTTAAAGAAAATTTCATAAGAACTCCAGTTTATTGGTTATTTCTAGTTAGTAGTTATTTTAAATATAAGATTGAATTCGATGGAAATATCGATAAACTAATTTTAGGATCATATAGACAATTTTCGAAAGGTCTATTATGGTCTAAATAATTACATAATTCAGGTATTAGGTAGTTAAGTTTCATGACGGTATTATTCTTCAGTAAAAATCTCTTGATACCAAAACAATAAATTATGAAGTTAAAATATACAACGTATATATCTACGCAATACACGGATCAAGTTTTCATTTTCTAAGAAATTTCTTACCAAAAGAAAACATATTTCGTAGCACACTGGGTACAATTCAAGATTCTCACACAAAATTAACATTTTGCCAAGATGTTGAACACTCGAAATATAAGCATGTCGCAAAATTTTTCGTCTTAACTTAGTCGTCGCAAGTTGAGTTAAGTTCGTACATTAAGCCAGCCCGCGGGTGAAGTTAGCAAGTTAATTTTAAACTGTTCTTTACTTATATTGTGCTATTTAACTTACACCAGGAATGGATCTGGAATTGAACTGAATTCTGTATTATGTTACTCCATCTTACTTAATTCGACGCTCCGAGATTGTACTAACTTACAAGTTGTTTGCTAGACTTGGTTGGGAACTAGTGACGTCATTTGATGACTCTCAAATGCTTAATTTCGATAGCTTACTTTTTGAATAGGTTTTTTCTGTTCCTATATAAATCTGTATCTAAGCCAGGATCTTATCTTCAAGATAGATCACAGTATAAATACAAAGGTCCATGATTTTTTTACAGTCTAATAGGCCTCCGTAACGCTTCATTAATTACCGATTTAACCGTAGATGACCTCTTTGGTACGATTGGAACTTAGTACTTACATCGCTTGCGTAAGTTTCAACCACGATAATTCTGGTTATTTTTCCGTTTTAATCTCACTAGCCGTAATACCCCCTAAAGGTTAGGTCCATAGCTGAATCAGGCATCAGGAAGGTTACACGGCTAAACGGAACGGTACACAATCCTCACGGCCCACCGAGCAAGGAGCCCGTCTTTACAACGGCGGGGTGCAATCGACCTAAACCAACACGTGATTGCTCCTGCCTCATTACATTCGGACAAACAATCGCTTGTCGATTGGTCAGCTTTACAACGAAATCGTACGGATTTTGGGGTAATAGTGATCAATCGACCGTGTGGAGTGGAGAAACAAAGGCTGAGTTGAGATGAGCAATCGATTTAGTCAACCCTCTCTGTGGATGGAAATTTGTAAGGTTCTCTATAATTTTATCGATTGGATAACTATTTTAATATACTATCTATTAATTAACGTCGATTAAATAATCACCGTCAGCTGAGAAAAGTTTTGCCAATTCTTGGTAGAAAAATATAATTAGGGCAAAGGAGGGCAAAAGCAGAATATAATGTATCGACCCACATTATATTCTGCTTTCGCCCCGCGGCTTATTTGTATGGGTCGAACTTGCGTCGTCCGAATACGGAATAAATGAAATTAATCCTAGCATCTTATACATTTCATCAACCTAAGTTTTACTTTTATCAATAGGTTGTAAGTGTTCGACATAATTATGTTAATTTTATATAGTGGTCAATTCTTTAACCTTTATAAGTGCCTTACCAGAGCCTACACTGAACAAATAATTTTCACATTCCCTCAGAGTACTAAATTTAGTTGTTGGTTGGCGACAAACTCAACATTATTTTGTCCTATAAGTATTCTGCTAATAATATAAATATGTAATTTTCCTCTAAATTTAACACATATAATTTGGAGTAACACACAGCATACTGTATATCTCGTATAAAAATGGTTCCTTTGGAATGACCAAAAAAATACCACCGGTTAACCTACTTACAGTAACACTTAAGTCAATCCCTTCGGAGACATTTCCAAATCTTTTCCGATAAAATAAAAACTTCCCAACAAACTAAGTGAACCGTCCCTGATCACATCTATATTATATCTGTCATTAAAAATAAGTGTTACAAAATACACAAGCAGCATCGACTTTGCCGTGAAAAAAGTTGAAAGTTTATCCAAGCGCTCTCGCTAAGTGTTTCTTGATGAGATGTTTTAATGAACTGGTTCTACTGGACATTCAGTGCTGAAAGTTTTACGTTAGACTACAATAATAGATCAATTACAGAATGTTTATTAATGGTTACGGATGCTATTCTGTTATTACGATGCAGTATTATCGTCAGACAAAACAAGGCAGATAAAATAGGGTATTTCACACCAAGTGTGTCATTGGAATTTTTCCAGTAGCACATTTGCATACATTATTTAATTACTGACGATAGACTCACTATCTGTCACGTTGGCACTTAATAATTTTCGGTGGAAAGTGGGTGATGTTAGTTACATTACCTCTGCTCACCATGTTCTGTGCCCCACGGCACATTCACCAGCTATCTGCCGCTGCAAGTCCCGTTAAAATCGGTTTAGCTGTTTTAGAGATTAGCTAAAGCAAGCAAGTAAGTACCAATATTCTTTCATATGCCTTTACTGAAAAGTTACTTGTTTCGGTCCGGCTTGGTCTATCCTCTACATTTCTTATCCTTTTGGACTCTTTTGGGGAGACTTGAACCTGCTTTTTATGTAAAATTATCAACATTATCTAGGATTTAGGGGTTCCATCAGCTTCATTGATTAGAGCGATGCGATGCCATAAATACAAACATACGACACATTCACACGAGTACGTAATAAGAATGGGTCCCTTTCGTGCCGAATTGGTCCTTTGAACCGCACACACGCGTCACTAGGCCCTTTCATACCTACTCGTTTGAGGATGCCGCGTATTCTTTGCAACGGTGAGAAAAACATTTTAAATTGTACTCTGAAGGTTTAAGGATCTCTCTTGTGTGTCACAAATCTTGAGATAATATTGAACAAATATGAAAGTTTTCGTATTCTACTTAATTTTATGATCATTTGAGAATCGAAGAGGTTAAAAGTTTTTATACAATTTATGTTCCACCAATTATAGAGGGAATTAAAAAAAAAGAAAATTAATGTCTAAAAAAATCTGTAACGTACTGCGTTGTCAGACATAACAATGAAAGATTGCAAGACATCGAATCGATATCTCACTCGTTTCTACACCGAATCGATATAATTCAATTCAATCGCATCTTAAACTCCAATTTCCCTCGCTATAACTCGGACAATCGCAACGAATGTGCGATAAACTGATCGAGGCAATTCTTTCGTTATCTTTTCAATTATCCATCGTCGTTTGGGTGAAATTATTACATTGTCCTCTCCCTGATATGTTTGTTCTTTTATATTTGTCTTTGGTGGGCTTACGGCCCTTTTGTGCGGTGATAAAAGGTTGTAATGGTAAACACACGGGTTATACTTCAGCTGAATTCAGTGAATGTTTTTTAATTCAATGGATTCAATTCAAATTCAATTCAATTCAAAATATCTTTATTTGATTAGACTTCTTACAAAGCACTTTCAAATCGTCAGAAGGACACAAAAATACATTATACATGATTATAAATGTTACCACCGGGTTCGGAAGGTAGCTTTTGTTGAGAAGAACCCGGCAAGAAACTCAACAATTACTCTTTAAAAAATATATAGTATACGATGTTTTTGGTTACAGTACTTATGACTCATGAATATAAGCCCATGGCCACAGTTCAAATGCTCAATTGTCAAATATAATAACTTAAATATTACAAATATTTGTGAGCATGGCAAATTCCAGCCAGTCAAAGATCAAACTAAGATTAATTGATTGTAGCAATAGTACAGTGCCAATGGGATTATTTACAATAATTTTCCGACAAAGATACATCCCAGGATTTTGAATGATATTAACTATGTGTGTTTGATTTCCTATTTCACCTCTTAAATGTTGAGAAGGTAGGTAAATATTTTTACTATAAAAACTATGGATATAAGAGGTTGAGAGCGTCCTTCCTTTTTAAAGTTGTATAGAATTAAGACAACAGTATTTTTTCTAATTGTACCGTTAATTGTAGTTTAAAATAATACTTAATAATGTCGATAGGTCTACTAATTATTCCATACTTTGTTTTCCACTGATAGAGAGCTGCGTTATCAATAAAAACATAGGCTACGTGTTATGAAGCATCCTTATATAAAACGGGCAAAACCACGGAGGGAAGCTAGTCGCTTATAAGACCCACTTACCTTGCTATTAGCTCCAAAGTCGTTTACGCGAATGAATTAAACAGACATAAAAATGTCGGAACAACTTTTTTACACATTCCGAGTAAGAAACTTGTGAGACACCGTGAGAGTCAGATGGTAGTTATAATGACACTAGTTCGGTAGTTACTCTGGTTAATGAGTGAAACATAAAAGTTAGATTACGGTTTATTATCTGTGCATGGTTTTCTATCCATGCATCTTACAAATAATTAAAATTTAAGTGTCTGTTTGTCTTTCCAAATTAACAACTTTTCACTAAATGGTCCCTAAATTAAAAAAAACTAAATTAAATCTACCCGGGTGAAGCCGCCGAGCACAGCTAGTTCAAGATAAAGTGAAGAGAAACTTTGGAATTTCTAACTGCTCCTAATGCTTAAAATGATTATATATTTTTTAATCACTTTACCTTTTACTTTTAACTTTCAAGTAAATATAAATTGTCTCATATTTTGTAGACTACACATAGTATAGATAAAAGGAGGATCTTGTGGCACAGTTGCTATTGCGCACATCATTCGATCAGCGAAGTTAAGCAACCCTACCCCTAACCAGTAATTGGATGGGTGACCGCCCGAGTTCCCTCCGTGCCTCGGAGAGCACGTTAAGCCGTCGGTCCCGGTTGCCAATTTATCATCTTTGGCAGTCGTTACAGGTCAGTCGGAGGCCTAAAATAGTCTGACAGCTGGTTTAACCTAGATCACAGATTTTCCTCGTTAAAGGGGATGGCAGTCGCTTCGTATAAAAATCAAGTGATCAGCCACATCAGATTGAAGTGTCGACCCCAACAGTGTATAGGATAAGGCCAGGGAGATAATGACATAGTATAGATAAAAATGCTACACAGTGATGTTTGATTTCATTTTAAATTTCTAAGCAAGAAGAAGGCACCTTTTCTACAGCCAATGAATACTGGCTGGTTTAATAAAAAAAATACTATCTATTCGTTACTAGCTGTGCCCCGCGGTTTTACAATGTCATGAGTGACACTTATATGTTTTTTTAATAATAGTTACTCTTTGAAACATCACCTACTTGCCAGTGAAAGTCCCGTTACAATTGGCCCAGCCGTTTCAGGGATTAGCCGGAATAAACAGACAGACAGACCGGCAGGATGGGCGTTAAAAAAAAGTGTATTAATGGCAGTACCCTATACACTTTCATTTGCAATGAAATGAAAAGCTGTTAATTTGGTATTACAAACAGCATACATATGCTTACGCCTGGTACAGGCCCCGCTGGGATTCTAACTTGCGTCGCTTGCGTAGCAGGCGACTGCTCAAACCCCGAGGCCACCACGGCTCTTTTCATAATAAACCGTAATCTAACTTTTATGTTTAACTCATTAACCAGAGTAACTTCCGAACTATTGTCATTATAACTACCATCTGACTCTCACGGTGTCTCACAAGTTTCTTATTCAAAAACGATGAAATTACAATTGAATGATAAATATAACCAGATATCAGTTGTTAAAACAAATTTAATGGAAATCACTAGTAGTTTGTGTCAGTTGATTAAGCACCTACTGTGTCGGAGCACAAATAAATTGTGAAAGTGTGAATTACATTGGAAATCGCCATTTTGGAGTGGATTGTAATGTAATCCGGTCATGGAACGGGCCGAATCGGATACGAATTTTGTTCTCGATTTAAATTGATTAATATTTTGGTGAATTTGGATTATGGAGATTTATGTGCCTTTAAAATAAAGTAACTGGTTGACCAGTTTTTTTTCACTCAAAGGAACGAACTTGAATTTTATCATGTGGCAATCGGTGGTCTCTGCCTACCCCCATGGGATACGGGCGTGAGCTCTTGTATGAATGTATATAGGACTCGAACCGGGGTAAATAGACAACTCAGTGCGATAGTAGGCATCTTGCTATTAAATTTTGTTATCGCCCCATGGACTGGAAGCGTCACCTCTGAACTATCAGAATTTGACAGATGTCGGTGGAATTCACTTTCGTATTGTAATGATATTATGGGAGTTTTTCACTACCTGAAAACATGGTCGAAACGATGTTTTCTGAAAATTGAACGTAGATAGATCAATTTATTACCCCTAAACCCCTTACATACGAAATTCCATGAACATCATTGGAGCCGTTTCCGATATTCAGATTCTATACATATAAGAATTGCTCGTTTGAAGTTGGATTTTGAAACCAATAAGCATAATATTTTTTTTATTTAACTTATGAGAGTTGTCTCAAGAAGCCATTTTGTCTGCTCCGCTGTCATTTCAAGTAATGACGGTTACGACCCCATTATTTCAAGTCCATGCCTCGTTTTAACAACAAAATAAAAGTATACAGAAGGCCAGCTGCCGTATATTTAGCCTAAACGTACGTAAATATCAACGCGATACTAGCGAACACTTTCAGATTGTACGCCTGTTATGAAAATGATTTATTTCAGCTCGGGCCTTAGTATGATTTTTTATATGAAAAAAAAGGGGGGGGGGGCAAGGAGGTGCATCATCATCCTTCAGCCCTTATCCCATTTTATTAATGGTCAGCGCAATGGGTTTTTCTCTTCCATTTCGCTCTATCAGCCGCCATAACTGTATTCACTCCCATTTTAGCCAAGTCATCTTTCACACAATCCATCCATCGTTTCTGAGGGTCATTAGATAGAAAATGATCACCGTTGCCAATGAACAAAGCAATTAACTGCAGGAGGGCATGCAAATGCGTTGCTAGCCTTTCAGGAAGAAACATGCTGCGACTATTCTTGAAGGTCGAAACGGTTCGAAAAGACCTCCCGCGACAGGTTCCAGGGTTCCAGAGAGTATTTGAAAATAACTACTCGTATAGACACTTTTGAGTAAATCACTTTGCATATAGAAACTCTCGCGAAAAAAAAAATATATTCTCGCTTAATGAAGGTAGTCCTTGAATTACCCTTTTATTTAGTAGTTAAACTGTTCTTCATGAATTTATAACGTGATTGCTTGTTTGACATCGTTAACTAGTAGTTACAGTTTCTTTGTGGAAGTATTTGTAAAGTCAAATACCTTTGTTCTAATAAGGGTTATTTCTACTCATGATTGGTCGACGTATCACATATATATCTATACATTATATCTTTTTCTACATACATACATATGCTCACGCCTGTATTCCCCGAAGGGGTAGGCAGAGGTGTTGTAATCACAACACCCACTTTTCACCGAAGATGATTAAGTGCCAACGTGACAGATGGTGAGTCCATCGCCGTCTCAGACACTTTACATACGTCATTGAATTACTTCTCATAAATATGCAAGTTTCCTCACGATGTTTTTCTTCACCGTAAAGCACGTGGTGTGAAATCACTGTACATATTTTTTTAGAAAAACTCATTGGTATAGGCCACGCTGGGATTCGAACTTGCGTCGCTTGCGTAGCAGGCGACTGCTCAAACCTCAAGGCCACCACGGCTCTTCTATCACGGGGAAACTCATAATATTAATGTAATGTTCTGACTGACTTTATTATATTAATATAATGGTAAATTATAGTTCTTAATTTTTTATTTATTGGTTCTGATTATGTTATAATATTTTTTTTGTTTTGTGTAATTACGTTTTGATTACTTGAATAAATAATTAATCAGCACACAACCAATGCTGCTGCTGTTACTTGAGACATGAAATTTTATGGTTATTGGTATTAGGGTGTGTTTTTGGTGTGTAGATCCACCAAGAAAGGGTTTTACGAAATATCACCCCTACGAAAGTGAAAAAGAGTTTGAAATCTTACTCAATCTGGCTAGATATAATCTGAGCAATCTATACTAAACGTATAACAGCTGAACACTACTCATTTGCTTAGTAATTAATTACGAACACGATTCCCGATTCGCATAATACTTAGCCGTAGCCCTGCCTTCGGAATTACATTCCCCAATTAAGTATTCATTGTGCATCACCCGTTAATAACTCGATAAATACCCAAAATAACTCTCTTAATCCGACCCACCACCTAAATTACAGATGCGCAATAATTTTTCAAAGAGATTGATCCCATTAACCAGCGTTATAAATGGCAATGACATTCTTAATTCGACCCCTAAGAATTATGAAGACTCTAAACTTCATTAAATAGAACATTTCACAGTAGAACATACCATTTTCATGGAGATATTTGGAAGGCACCCCTCTAACTAATGGCCACGGATCCATAACCTCGAAAATTAACATAAAAGCCAGTTTCGAATCTAAAACGGTCGATTTCGCAGCTCTTTGAGGTAATGTCGGGGCGATTGTGCTTGTGTTAATTGCGTTAGATGTGCCGAGATGAAATGTAAAGGGCCCATATTTTATTGTTAATTTCAACTCGGCCAATTGTCACTTAACCTAGCTCTACAAAGACTTAAATAAATTTAAGAAAATATAGAACCTTATTTTTTTATTATTCTTATGAAAAGGACTTAATATTAAACAGTTAGCGAATACATGTGAATGTGTATTCCGTTTCATTTGGAGCTGTCCGACAGAGGACTGCACCTTCACCTTACAGAAGATCGTAGCCAAATAATATACCAAATAGTAGTGTTGTGGTCGTTAGACTCATCAATACTCTTTGAGATCCGGAGGGGTACAAGTGAAGGTATAGTGGGATCCTTTCTTTTATCCTGCTCACACGTGGACGTAAGGATAAAGGCTAAAAAAAAGTATAAAACAGTAAAATAATTTCTGTCAGGCGTTGACATAGTAACATCTGTCGCGCTTGCACTACTAGAAGCTTTGTCTAGGCTTAGGATAATTTAACCAAGATTGCATTATCTTTATCGATCCAGCAATTTTTTTTCCTTGTCACCAGATGTCGCGTCCAACCCAAATGGGTGACCCATTCAAGGCTCACTGACGGTGCAACGTCACGATGGAGAGGCGCGAGGAGCTGCACCGCCATGGATGCAGCATCGCCAAGCAGACCATACTCACCACCCACCCCAGCGGCCTCCAGACCAGAGTATCCGTAGAACTGGCCAACTTCGACGCCTTATGCGTGCATTCAGAGTGCAGCTCGCCTAAGAGGATGTGGGAGGGGAGTCCATTTCTACCCAGACGAGGTATTTTGGGCGGCGTCTCTGGTCATGCCACTCCTGTTTTGGGGAGGCGTAGTGACGCGGTGAATGAGGGGAGACTGTCCCAGCAATGTACCCCGGTGATGAGACGGCGGGAGGTCCTGGACAGCCCTGGAGGGTCTCCGCTACCGTCCAGGAGGGTTTGTGAGGAGGAGCGGTGTGACGTCGACAATAGTGTCATCAGTGGCTGGTTGAAGTTTCGTGACAGCAAGCGGGTGAGTGACTGTTATTTTATTGTTTTAAAATTTTTCTGTTTACTTGTACTAGTTATTTATGGCATATGTTTAAGAACTTTGTACCCACTTGGGCGTATTTTTGTTGCGTTCCTACAAAAGTCATACCTTGTTCTTAAAATGACAAACGTAAATTTATAAAATTTCATCCAATTGGTTAAATCGTTAAAATTGTAGACCTGCGATGTCTATCTCTGCATCACCCAAAGGTCAACTGATATAGAATGCTTATGGCATTAAGCCTGTCTATGCAAATAATATATGCAAGAAGTTTAGACTGAATCATCATCATCAATTTAAGAGTAATAACTCTTGTCGGTGTAACCGATGCATTTCTTTCCACTTGTCTCTATCCAGTGCCATCTCTTTGACCTCCTTATACGTCATGACAGACATCTTTTCCTTAACTTGTCTCATATATGTTAGCCGTGGTCTTCCTCTCCCTCTCTTCCCTTCTACCTTTCCTTCTATTATGTTTTTAAAAAAGGTGTCATGTCGCACAAGGTGCCCAATCATCTTTCCCCTTCGATTTTGGATTGTTCTCCAAAGTATTCTGTTTTCCTTCACAATGTTGAGTACATTTTCATTTGTTACTCTTTCTGTCCACTTTATTTTCTCCATCCTCCTCCAGCACCACATCTCAAATGCTTCTAATATCTCTCTATCCCTTTTTGTCATTGTCCATGTATCACACCCGTATAGTTTGAATAGATAAAATAAATCTGTACCAAAGAAAAAAAATCGTTTAAAATGATCAAATATTTTTGTTTTGTTGAATTGGAATTTTTGCAATATATCGGCAATCGAAGAATCTGCTCCAGTTACTACATTACATGTCTTCGAAACAAGTCTGTTTTCACATACGATTTTAACCTCGTTTTCATGCAAGTAATTCTGATGGTAGTAAGTAGAACTAAGGTGTGGTGTACAAGAGGGCAGGTAGGAAACGCAGGCAAGTATCAGGAGTGGCATGAGCACGTGACGAGAGGTGAGACTGGGCTAAGGGCTTTCCTCTTTGCCTTGCTGTAGGGAGGGAACATGTCGATGACTTGCATTTCGATAAATAGAATCGATAGCTCTGTGTTGGCGTTCTTCAAACGAAAAAAATAATCTGGTTTAAATTTTCGGGGAACGCAAATTAAATTTAAACTTTTGTATAAGAAAATTATATTTTATGGTCTTAATTTCAGTATTTTCTTAATAGAGGAGTTATCTAAAGGAATAACTGAAAATTCAAAAATTATCAAAAAATAATAGAATATGATGAACAATGATTTGAAACTAAATCGCTGTTCCTTATCAAATCTGGGGCCTGTCCATGAGCTCTCAATGCAACGATAGTTCAGCTGTGTGACAGTGACAGATGTATACACGTAAAATACATCCGTCTCATAATAAGAGTAAAACTATTATGGCAATAAGAGCTCATGGTAAGGCCCCAGTTCCATAAGGTGATATTAAGTTAATTTTGTATCTTTCATGTAAATGTCATAAATGCAATAATCATAAGAATATGAAAACCTTGAAGTACCAGAATTATTTGAGCAAAATATTCTTGACGCGTCATATCGATGACATGCACAACACTATCACGAGTTCAAAGTAACGTAATAGGTACAAGTATTTTGTGCTCGAAGACTCGCGGCGCTACACTAAATCGTGGTCCCATTTGTTACACTGTGTAGTAAAAAATATAATTTCGCTGGGACCACAGTCGCCATAACTTTTAAGGTATTTCATAAAACGTCAGTCTCTTGTAATGAGGAAAAATGTGTACTTAATTTTACATTTTGTAAGTTAGCTGACATAAAGTGAGGGACGTCGGTAAAATGTGAAGGGAAACGATTCCAAATGCTTTGAAAAAAAATTTTATTACCTTAATGAAACACTTAAATGAAACGACAAGTCAGAAATACTTAAGGTATCTTTTTACCGACATATAGTAATGACTTTAGTAAGATACGCTGCTATTGAAGCTGACTAAAATTCAACTTTCTCAATTAAAATTCAAGCGGTGGAAATATGCAGATATCAGTCATGATTGTATATACCTGCCGTTTAGGTTTGAGACTGGGGCCATGGGGGCCAAATGCGAAAGTCCTTTTCCAGCGAGGTAACGCAGCCAGCTTACTGGGCACCATTCCCGGAGACACATTAAAATTCTGTGTTTCATTTATATATATTTTTTACAAACATACATATGCTCACGCCTGTATTCCCCGAAGGGGTAGGCAGAGGTGTTGTAATCATGATGATTTAAGTGCCAACGTGACAGAGAGTGAGTCCATCGCCGTCTCAGACACTTTACATACGTCATTGAATTACTTCTCAGACATATGCAGGTTTCCTCACGATGTTTTCCTTCACCGTAAAGCACGTGGTGTGAAATCACTGTACATAAGTTTTTTAGAAAAGCTCATTGGTACAGGCCCCGCTGGGATTCGTACTTGCATCGCTTGTGTAGCAGGCGACTGCTTAAACCTTCAAGGCCATGAAGGCTCTTTTTTTTCTCATTATTATACTAGATTTAATTAAGTTATTGGTTTAGTAATAAGTTGATGAAATTGTACGATAAATCAGTATAAAAACACAATGTAGCAAATTGCATATGCAGCAAATAGCACGTAGACATCCGTGTAGCACATATAGTAAGACATATTGGATACAATAAACACAAGGTCCCGTTCCAGTAGGTAACACACGACTGTATGTCCAGCCATTTGTAAATTTGCCCCAGTGTCTTGTCCCGACAAAGCTCTTCTCCTAAATTATCACCACACATTTGTTCAGGGACAAATGTGGGGACAATTTGCGCCATTATTGGGACATGGGACATGGCCTGCGGTCCGATAAATCATGGGACCGGTAAACAATGGGCACGACAGCCCAATCGATGGGACATTGGATGGGAAAAAATATATGTTTAATGGACAGAATGCAGAGGCTTTCAAACGCGATTAATGCTTTGTTTACGTTTAAATCAGAGTGTGTTTGTTGATGGTTTCAATGGGTGTTGAGATTAACAATACACAGTTACCAATGAATGGCCGAACAGGATTGAACGTGAATTTTAATACAAATATTAGGAGATGTTGATTTCCATTTATTTTCCAAATTTAAAAGTCGCGTATAGGCGACTTCGTCTCCGTGGAATTGTAATTTTAACCTGCAATTGGTCTTAATGTTAGCTCAATTAGCTTAATGATTAGCTTTCCTCAATAAATGGGCTATCAAACACTAGAATAATTTTTCAAATCTGACAAGTAGTTAGCAAACAAACAAACA
Organism: Watsonalla binaria; assembly: GCA_929442735.1. Taxonomy (NCBI): domain Eukaryota; kingdom Metazoa; phylum Arthropoda; class Insecta; order Lepidoptera; family Drepanidae; genus Watsonalla; species Watsonalla binaria. The sequence continues at coordinate 10,490,299 of OV838933.1, forward strand.
AAAAACCTCTTCAGTTGTGCCCCGCGGTTTCACCCGCGTAGTTTTAGTTTTATATAATATATCGGTTTAAAATTGACAAAGTTTCATACAAACTTTCAGCCCTTTGAGGATAGAATTAATCAAAATCCTTATATTCTTAGCGGATGCCTACGTCATAACATCTACCTGCATGCCAAATTTCAGCCCGATTCGTCCACGTGGTTTGAACTGTGCGTTGACAGATCACTATGTCAGTCAATCCGTCAGTCACCTTTGAGTTATATATATTTAGATTACAGATTGGAATCCTCCTTTAAAATTTCCAAATTTGTTTAATGCCTAACTACGTACCCTGTTTTTTTTTGGGTTTCTTGGGTCATTGAAGGCAAGGTGCCTTTCCAGCTTATAACAAAATAACTACACCACAGGACATTTGGTTAGTCTGTCGCTCAATCATGACACATCTTTATAATCTAATTTGAGGAATCCGTCCCTGGCGGGCCAATCATGTATCGCCAGTATTAGATAGGCTACTCTATCAAACAGACAGGCAATTTGTGCCCAATCGTTCGCCCGTGCCAGCCTTTGTTGGCGAAAGAAAGCAAAAAATACCGCCACTTCAGATCTGGATTGGAGAGAGCTTGCTTCAGTTTTGTGGTACAAGCAATTCATGGTAATATATACGTATCACTATATGGGAATATAGTTAAACAAGTCCAATATTTATATGAATTAAAATCAATTGGTGAATGTATGAAAGCGCATTATATAATCGCGTAATGTACTCCTTGTAACTTTAGCTAGCTGCCAGTGAAAGTCCCGTTTAAATCGGTCCAGCCGTTACAGAGATTACCCATTATTAAAAATAGAGTTTTTAAAAACAAATTACGTTTATTCCGTCTATACTTTCATATGCATTTAGTGAAAAGCTGTTATTTTGGAATTACAAACAGGCAATACAATTTTATTTATCTGTATATATGTAATATTAGTATAGATAATCTATAATAATATTATAAAGAAAAAGATTTGCATGTTTGTAACGAATTGACTAACAAAGGACTCGATCGATTTGAAAAATTCTTTCAGCATTGGATAGCTACATTATTAGCGAGAAATATAGGTTATATTTTATTCCCGTGCTCCCACGGGAACGGGAACTACGCGGGTGAAACCGCGTGACGTCCTCTAGTAGTTAATAAAGATTACGTTATAGATTTCATCCCACACTGGAAGTAGATAAGAAGTTGAGTGTTATTTGATTTATTCCAAAAGTGAAATATTCCTGGCAGCTGAGCTGATGATATTCATGAACGATCATTAACTTGACTCCGTACAGGCGTATTATTTCAATAATTCACGGGCAAAAAGCGGATAATTTGTCTCCGGTTAGGATGAGGGTCAAGTTTAAAACTTATCTCGTATTTATTTTACTTATAAAATTTTCAGTTAGATATGAGTATGAATGAGGAGCTCGTGGCACAGTTGCTATTGCGCATATCATTCGATCAGCGAAGTTAAGCAACCCTAACCCTAGCCAGTAATTAATGGGTGACCGCCTGAGTTTCCTTCGTGCCTCGGAGAGCAAGTAAGGCCGTCGGTCCCGGTTGCCAATTTATCATCTTTGGCAATCGTTACAGGTCAGTCGGAGGCCTAAAATAGTCCGACAACTGGTTTAACCCAGATCCTTTCCCTCGTTAAGAGGGTTACGAAGGTCAGATGTACTTCGTACAAAAATCAGGTGATCAGCCACATCGGGTTTGAGCCAAGTGCCGACCACAACAATGTATGGGATACGGCCAGGGAGATGATGAGATATAAGTATAAATGTTTTTTTACGTTAAATTAGGAAAAAAATTAGTGACCTATAGACATCTATCAGTATGATTGTAGATCCCCTCCTAGAATAAATTTCGTGGGTAACTTTATTTTGCAAAACCCTCATGTTAAAGAAAAAAATAAAGCTAGATGACTTCATAAGCTATCATCATTCGGCATAGAATTTTTCGTTGAAAATCGTTGAAGAATTGAGAAAAGTTTGGTTTTCAAACCAAAAATTTACCGAATTCTTTTATCCAATCGTGGTTCTGTCAGGGAACCTAGATAAAGAGCTGATGTTAAAAAAATGAAGTTATGGCTAGTTTGCAAGTATCGTATTTTTCTCTCAGAAAACTACAAATAATCCGTAAGTTGGTCCGTAAGTCCAGTCATTTCAGAGATGAGCCATTTTTTTTTTTACTTAAATACCGTATAGTAATTATATTTTCACATGGATTAAGAGTACAGCTGTTAATTTCGAAATACGAACAGACATCCCAATTTTATTTAGCTGTATATCTCACTTAGTCTACACCTGTCACTTGTGTCTAGATTCTAGCTTTTTCTTAAAGGAGTGTGATGGTGAATAGGAAGAAAAAAGTATTGCTATTCATCATCATCTCCCTGGCCTTATCCTAACAAGCAAATATAATGATGACCGCTAACATATCTGCAAATTCAAAATTAATAGTTTTTCAAGCCTGCACCAGTTTATTACTTGGGTCGTCTGTATAGTATTCCGTCTCGAGCGACGTATTTTTACGTTTTCCGCGAAATGTTCAGCTCGGTGGAATTGCTGGAATTTTTCATTGAGCACCGGCGCTGGTGCTGGCTAAATGGGTTTTAAGTACAATGTACATGTTGAAGTTTTAGTGGAAATTGTTCAGGTACTAAGAAGTAGGTACACACTTTTATCTTGCAATTGAATTGTATTGTTAGTTTATTTAACTTGCACTCAATATAAGAGATAAAAGGAGAGGAGCTCGTGGCACAGTTGGTATTAGTCTAGCCAGTTATTGGATGGGTGACCGCCTGAGTTTCCTCCGTGCCTCGGAGAGCACGTTAAGCCGTCGGTCCCGGTTGCCAATTGATCATCTTTGGCAATCGTTACAGGTCAGTCGGAGGCCTAAAATAGTCTGACAACTGGTTTAACACAGATCGCAGATTTTCCTCGTTAAAGGGGTTGCGAAGGTCAAATGGCAGTCTGAAAATATAAAAATTTATATTTTTATATTTTAAATTTATATTTCGTATAAAAATCAGGTGATCAGCCGCATCGGGTTGAGTCAAGTGCCGACCACAACAATGTATGGGATAAGGCAAGGGAGATGATGACTTAATATAAGACATAAAAGATGACTGTGTGTGTTAGAAAACCAGCAAGTGCAAGTCGAACTCGCGCATGAAGCACGCGTTTCTAGTAATATTAAAAAAAATTTTGCAAAAAACACTTTTTCTGTATATGCCCCCTTAAATATTAAAAGCGACGCAAGTTCGAATCCCAGCGGGGCCTGTACCAATGAGTTTTTCTAAAAAGACTTACGTACAGTGATTTCACACCACGTGCTTTACGGTGAAGGAAAACATCGTGAGGAAACCTGCATATGTCTGAGAAGTAATTCAAAAGACGTATGTATAGTGCCTGAGACGGCGATAGACTCACCATCTGTCACGTTGGCACTTAATCAAATTCGGTGAAAAGTGGGTGTTGTGATTACAACACCTCTGCCTACCCCTTCGGGGAATACAGGCGTGAGCTTATGTATGTATGTATGTAAATATTAATTGTATTCGGGAGGGAACATTGATTTATTAAGTAACTAAAAACTAATTACAAGTAGAAAACTTGGCCCAAATCGGTGTATCTCGGGATCCACGTTGAATAGCAATGCTGATTCTCTGAGCGAGAAAAGCCCCAGCCCGCTTGTCACAAGAATTGTATTCTGTTTTTTATAGTATTTCTGGATAAGCAGTAACAAAGATACATTTGTGAAAATTACAAATCTTAATCGAGCGGCTCGGTATATACTTTCATATGCATTTATTGGCAATGTATACATATAGATAGATGTATAAATGTGCATATTTATTATAACGATAAATATTGGGTTTTGCAAATGTTAAAATTAAATACTTTATCATAATTCCAGAGAAATAACATTTCCAAAATTACTTTAATGTTAAACAAAGATAAACACTCCATTAATTTAACAATATAAGTTCACATAATTAACGAGGAAGGAAGCACCAGAAAAGAACAATAAATTTATTTAATTTTAATTTCGTGAAATGGCGGAAATAATGCTCGATTGTATAAACATAATTTCTTTATGGCAGAAATATACCACTTTGGTGAATTAAATGCGGGGTAGTGAGCACGAAAACTACTAAATATAAAATGTTAACATCATTTTTATAGTATTGATTTTATCTATTATTCTCGGACTTTGATATGAGAATCAAAGTAAAAAAACGATATTTGTTTTGTGGTGTGATTTTAGGGAGGTTCTTGTGGTTTCCTGGACTTATGTGTAAGTAACCATGCCCCAGCTCACAGCCTATCTATAAGGAAAACATCGTGAGATAGAAGAGAAATGAGAAGAAATCCAAACACATTTATATATGTAATCACCATCTGCTGCGTGTTGTTGTGGCATTTAATGCTAGATTAATGTAAAAACTTGTCGAAAGTATGAATGGCGATTGTTTCCAAAAAATATTGATTTTAAATCGATTCGAATCGATACCTGATAAATCGATTCAGGTAAAAGGAGGTCTAAAATATCAATGTCCCAAAAATCGTTTTGTTGTTGCAAGTTAGCATTAACTGTGTAAAATAAATGTATTTAATCGACGTCACACGGTTTCACCCGCTTAGTTCCCGTTGCCGTGGGAGTACGGGGATAAAATATAGCCTATGTTACTCGATGATGATGTAGCTTTTCAATAGTGAAAGAATATTTGAAATCGGCACAGTAATTTTTGAGTTTATTCATATACAAACATACACACAAAAATACAAAACTTTCTTCTTTATACTGGTAGTGTAGATGTAGATAAACCAGACTGATAGAAGACACAAATATATATTGAGTATGTTAAAACATCCATTCACTGAATCAATTCAGTTCTACATTATATTGGTTTAAATTTTTGTTTTATCTTTGAAAATCGATTCTTCGTTTATATGCTCACGCCATCCCAGAAGGGTCCCCGAAGGGGTAAGCAGAGGTGTTGTAACAACACCCACATTTCACGGAATATGATTAAGTGCCAACGTGACAGAGGGTGAGTCCATCGCCGTCTCAGGCACTATACATACGTCTTTGAATTACTTCTCAGACATATGCAGGTTTCCTCGCGATGTTTTCCTTCACCGTAAAGCACGTGATGTGAAATAACTGCACATAAGTTTTTAGAAAAACTCATTGGTACAGGCCCCGATGGGATTCGAACTTGCGTCGCTTGCGTAGCAGGCGACTGCTCTAACCCCAAGGCCACCGCGGCTTTTTATTCTTAATTCTTCATTTATTCGATCGAAATGTTCGATATAGCTTCGTGCTCCTAAAATGTATTCTATGTAATAGTTTATAGACATCTTATTTAACTGGAAAATGGAATTCGACACGAAAGACTGATTGAAAGTAAACACATCCCAAATACCTTTAAGCTGACAAACTGAACCTTATCCTAAGGTAGTCTATTTCTTTATTGGAACCTAAATGTATACTTTATCAGTACTACGCTCCGATCCCCATTCCTACCAACAGTTTTCTATCAAGGAACTCTTAACCTTATTACCTAAGACATACGTGTGTAGTGTATGCAGGATGTTGTGGCAAATAAAACGCTCTCCAGAGACCACGCCAGTGTTATTCCAGGGTTTGATGAAACATTTATAAGGTGGGAGTGAGATGCGTGAACGGGGTTGGTACCAATCATTGTTTGACTTGTGCGTTTTATTCAGGTAATTATATATATAAGGGTCTAGACTTTTTATGTCAGCATTTTTGGTTCATATAAATTACAATATAAAAGACAAAATCCCTCAACATTTTTTATTAAATTCTAATAACTACGTACCTACTACCTACTTAAAAATAAATAGTATGTTAACAACAGCCACTTTTCACACAAGAAGACCAAATGTCAACGTGACAGAGGGTGAGTCCATCGCCGTCAGGCACACGTCTCGGAATTACTTCTCAGACATATGCAGGTTTCCTCATGATGTTTTCTTTCACCGTAAAGTTTCTTTAATATATTTTTTAATTGATGTCTAGACCCTATACGTATAGATATATGATTTAACAGGAAATTTCCTCCATGTATTTATCAAGTATCTTTTGTCCATCCTCGGGGCTTAAGGTCTGTTTCTAATATCAGATATTATGGGACCCTACACTTGCAAAGGACGCTCTTACATTCCCATACAACATGAGGAAAATATGTAATCGATATCATTTGCATTTAAATAATGTTAAAACGTGTACTTGGGCTACTGAAATGACGCCGCGCCGGGATTCGAACTTGCGTCGCTTTCGTAGCAGGCGACTGCTTAAACCTAACACGGCCTGTTAGACTATATTTTGTAAAAAGGGGGTAATGGATATAGTATACTTGCATATAGTAATGCAAGTATATCCATTACCCCAAAAAATGTCTAAAGTAAAGTTACTTATCCAATATCAAGTAGTCACTTAGATCAAGTAAGTACAGTGGCACCGACAAGTGCTTTAAGCAAAGCGTTTAAAGCCAGGCTTTCCTTCAAACAGAGTAGGACTGACAACAGCAAATTTCAATTTGGGTACACCGCGTCTAAGAGTAGGATTAAGAGATGTTTGCAGAGTACAAAAGCATTGGAGGTGATGAATTTTAATATTGGAATTAATCAACAAATTACGCATTGAATAAACTGATTTGACGATACTACAAGCTACATTACATTATCTACTTCCCTGGAATAATTATATTGTAAAATTTTATGAAATGGATTGAAATTCTATACTAATCTTATCTAAAGGCGGTAGCATGTATAATCCTGTATAATTATGTCATTCTGACGATTTGAAAGTGCTTTGTAAAAAGTCTAATCGAATAAAGATACTTTTGACTTTGACATTGACTTGACTTAAAAAGGATTATACAGTCAAAATTGGAAGGTTTCTTTTATTGAGAAGAACTCAGTTATAACTCTTTACGATAATATTTTACAATTTTGATAAATACATTGGAGCTTTATTGTACATTTATTGTTTTTTTAATTGAGCCAATCTCATTAGAGGATAAATACAATAATATTATATAACTCTAGAAATCCAAATATTTACATGGATACAAAAGTTACGATGGAACGATTAATCATATATTGAGCCCTAAAAATATTCCTAATGACCGTTTTAGGGCAGTCGTTTGTAATAATGATATTGCTTTGAAAACTTTGCTGCCTCTTATAGAAAGCCAAAACCTATCTTTGCAGCATCACAAGTTTAGCTATTACAAGTTTGCAAAAAACCTTATAAAGATTAACACTTATATTTAAATGCATACTAGCTGTGCACCGCGGTTGGACTCTCCTTGACGAATTTTCACGAGGCACCTATATCAATGCTAATACAATTTTCACTAATGTGAATAATTTTATATGAACTTCAATGTAACTAAGCATTATTTACTATGTAATGAAATTTATATGATGCCAGCTGAGTTTCTTGCCGGTTCTTCTCAGAAGGTTATTTTCCGAACCGGTGGTAAATTATTCGACATTCATATGTGCCTTACCAAGACCTTAACATTTTCATTTTCATAAATGGACATTTATAACCATTTATTTTACTCTTCAGATTTTTCTTAATGAACACACAGATTTAGAATTCAATCTGTAACCCTTTTACAGTAAACACACAAGTTAAATACAAGAGGTTTGCTACGTCAGTATAATATTTACAAAGTTACCGCATCCGATCTTCCGTCTCCGAGCTCCAAGCCTTCTCTTGATATGATAATTTCTTCACTGAATAAATAATTCATTTGTTAAGGCATATCACTCCGCGACATTGTTATGAATAAAACGGAAGATAAAACGATAATGCACCTTATCTGTTCATAGTTAAGGTGGAATTTAGAGCAGATTGTAGCAGTGATTCATCTTATATGTATTGTTTCCTTAATCCATTTTCTAAGAGCCTCTTATTTACTAGACGTTTAATTGTGCCTGACTCATTATGGATGTAAGGTTGTTGTGTAAACATCGATAGATGTTTCAACATTTTTGTATCTATCAGTATCTATTGTCTCTGATAATATAATTTTTTTTTTAAAAGCATGTAATGTAATAAAAACAACATAATACAATATCGTTTGGTAATAAGAGCCGTGGCGGCCTTGGGGTTTGAGCAATCGTCTGCTACGCACACGACGCAAAGACGAATCCCAGTCAGGCCTGGGATATTACCATGACCTCTTATTGCCATGATAGTTTTATTATGAGACAGATGTATTTGACGGGTATATATCTGTCACTGTCACACAGTGAAATATCATTGCAATAAGAGCCCTGTACTAATGAGATTTTCTAAAAAGTTATGTGCAGTGATTTCACACCACGTGCTTTACGGTGAAGGAAAACATCGTGAGGAAAGCGGCATATCTCTGAGAAGTAATTGAAAGACGTTATTAATACTGCGTTAGATTCATCATCTGTCACGTTGGCTTTCAATCATCTTCGGTGAAAAGTGCCTCTGCCTACCTCTTCGGAGAATACAGGCCTTTTTGTATTATATTTGTATGCTTATTACGAAAGTAATAGTGAGACCTATGTTTCGTCTGTAATTACACGAAAACAATATTCTATAATGATTTTTCGCTTGTATGCAAGCCTCAGCAGGTTCGTTTCAAATTGATCTCCTTTAGCGATCTTCAGTCTCAATGAATCCACTCTTAAATCCAAATCATAATCACCTTTACTGATCATCCTTCGTTCAATCACAATCGCGATAGCTCTTTTGCACAATTGTAAGGATTATGTAGATCGACAACCAAGCAATTCGTGGCTTAATTTTTGCCGTTGAAGTGTTTCAATCAGAGGTTTTTGATTAATCTTTGAATTGGTGGTATTACGTTGATTTTACGAGAAAGAGTGGAAATTTAATTGAACAGGAGACCTACCACGACCTCTTATTGACAATGATTATTCGAATTGTAATTGTCGTGGAGATTACGGGAATGAATGTTTCGGTTTCACCCGCGTAGTTCCCGTTGCCGTGGGAGTACGGGGATAAAATAAAGCCTATGTTACTCGCTGATGATGTAGCTATCCAATAGTAAAATAATTTTTGAAATCGATCCGGTAGCTTTCGAGTCTATTCATTACAACCAAACAATCAAAGTTTTCCTCTTTATAATATTAGTATAGTTGAAAACTAGAATACCTACTAAAATGTTTGTGAGCGTGGGGTTTTCTACCTGGTGACAGCAAATCTGTGAATGCCGGTTATGGTGAGCCCTCTGTAGGAAGCCTCCCCAAAATCATATCTCCAAGTTTTTAAGAGGTTCGCATTATGTATGTAATAGATATTATTGAAATTGATGCGCAAATTTCTTCCGAACAAAATTTTGTGTTCACTATGTTATTGCAAATGTTTTTTATAAAGAACTAGCGCAAGTCAAGCGGTTTCACCTGCGTAGTTGCCATTCCCGTGGGAGTACTGGGATAAAATATAGCCTATATTAATCAGAGATAATGTAGTATTCAAATGGTGAAAGAATTTTAAAAATCGTTCCAGTACTTTTTGAGCCAATTCGTTACAAACATACTTACATACAAATATTTTCTCTTTATGATATTAGTATAGACTAATTGGGCAGGTAACTGCTCAAATCGCTTGATTGGTGACATAATAAGGATTCAGTGCAGAGCCCCTCCTCTCTCCCCATAGCTCTGGCACTCTTATATACTGACCGCTAAATAGCCAAGACATTTGAGTCTCACATACCCTGAACAGCATACCTGTAGATGACTTTACAAAAATTCAGTGATTGTTCAAGCTTGCGTGTTATAGAACAAAAACCCACCATTATATAACAGTTTCGCATGAATAATGTAGTCGGTGTAATTTAAGGTGGATAACCAAAATATTGTAACGGTTAATATATTCAAATTGAGACCATTTTGTGAGGCTACATTGTAATTTAGTTGGTTTATAAATACTTTGTTACGTAGCCAGATATTAATGAGCAGGGACACGCTTCTTGAGCGGGCTTTCGGAGTACTATGAATATTGTGGTTTATTATATGAACAAAAAATTCGCGTTGATTATAAATAAATACTTCTATAATAATTATATCTGAGCCCAACCGGTTTACCAACACATTAATAAACAGATAATTTGCGATCGCTTTTCATTCTGACTTACATTGACAAGAAACTTTTCAGCTTTATTACAATTACAGGCTTACATTTGGAAACGGTGGTAAATTAATCTAAGTTATCGTAAGAGAAATGACGATCAATGAGTGTTCCGAGTGCCTCTTATGTTGGATAAAACTTTTTGATTTGATGAACACTCAAATACATCATCATGGGCGTCTCAAAATATATTTTATACTAGCTGTGTCCTGCAGTTTCACTCGCGTAGACTTAATTTAATGGGTGGCCCGAGGTACCCGTGCTTTTTATAAACAAAGGCACTTAAGTTACTCCATGTAGAATTAGCTATCTGCCTGTGAAAGGTTCGCTAAAATCGGTCTAGCAGCTTCAGAGATTAGCCGGAACAAACAGACAGACAGGAACGGGCAGACGGACAGACAGAGAAAAATAAAAACATTGGTTTTTTAATGTAAGTATCGTGTATACTTTCATATGAAAAGCTGTTATTATGGAATTACAAACAGACACTTTCTATATTTTTTATCTGTATAGATCTGCATGTATAGATTTACGTCCAGAAAACTTTACAACCTCCATTTATGAAGTAAAACTTTCGAAATTCATACGACTTCCTTTATTACTGGACGAAAATCTATAATTGTGATTTTTCAAAGACCACTTAGCCTCCTGATGTATTTTTTTTTAAAATTCAGCATATCTTGTGTAATGTTATTAGTTTTTTTTTATTCTCCCGTAAATCTCCAGCTATTTATTGATTTGGGGAAATAAAACTGTTCTTAAGTAAAGCTTATTGTCTGGAAGACGCTTGAGAAAAGAGTGATTCCTTCATATAAATGTAAATGGTATACTGTGGGGTTGAATTACCCCTCTTACAATGACAATAGCGTTTGATTCCTGCACCGTGGGTGTTCTAAAAGTCAATCGACTTGCCATCTATCATGGCTTGTCTCGCTATTTTCAACCTTATCGCTAAATGATAGGGTGTTAAATTATGTAAAATCAATGCAGGGGAATGTGTTAATAATGAAAAATGGTGTTGGAGCGTAATTGAATAAGTTTATGTACTGGAAAGTTAGGCAACTTTTATTGTGATAATGGTTCTTGCCTTGGATAATAAGATTGATAATCTCATGGATCACCAATCTAATATAATCTAATCTTATCCTGTTTTGTCCCTACGCTGGATATATCCCCATTTTCCAGTTCGCACGGTTTTCATTTTCATGGTTACATTTTCCGGTGCGCTGGTAAACATTATCATGGTTCCCATAATGAATAAATATAATGTATAAGTTATTTAACGGCTTCGTAACTTAGAATTCACAAGTTTCTATAAATCTGAGTTTGGATTGAAATTGTTAATGTAATGTAAATGTTAAGGAAATACAAGATATCAAAACTCGATTGTAACTTGCAAACCTGGGAGTTGCTTCGTCGATTGAGTTCATTCATTACCTCCATATTTATTACCTATCTTCCCTAATTATTTTAAGAACTAAATTCGTGTTTCATGCAAGAATATCATTAAATTATTAAAAAATATTAAGTTTATCATAAAGTTTAGAACATTGAACTATTACCACCGTTGAAGAAAATAGATTTATTATACTGTTCTCCCCTTTTTAAAACGTAAGAGTCTTTTATTATCGTATATACTGACGATACACATAAGTACAGCATTTATCTTAATCAAACAATTTCGCTAAATTGCAATAAATGGCACGAAATAATAGAAAACAATTTGGAATATTGTCCCTTCCCTGTTCTGTTGAATGTCATCACAGCTATCAAGGGCCCCAAATTACTATCCGATATAAATATAGGGCTGGTGTAGTGGAAGTGATTATAGAACATTAGTTTTAGTTCATTCACACAAAGCTGCAAAATTATGACACATTCTTTATAATCTTTATAAGCTGTAAGGAATGTTATCTGCTAATGCTAAGATGTATGTACCGTACGATCGCCCGCCAACAGAGTACCGAAGATCGTCTTTTGTAACCGTACTCTTATGATTTTATATTTTTGTTCATAAATTCAACGTCAACCTATATTAGTCCACTGCTGGACATAGGCCTCCCCTAATGAGCGCCACAGCGCACTGTCTTCAGCTTGCCGCATCCATCATTTGCCTGCAGTCTTTTGCAGATCATCATCCCACCTGGCCGGAGTGCGTCCTACACTACGTTTGCCGAGTCGCGATTTCCACTCAAGATCACGTTTACCTCAGCGGTTGTCGGTTCTTCGCAAGATATAGCCAGCACACTTAAATTGGTGTGCAATACAACATATTATAATATATATTGTTTTGTATGTCTTCTACCATAAAATAAATAAAGAGCCGGGGTGGCCTTGAGGTTAGTTCGAATCCCAGCGGGGCCTGTACCAATGAGTTTTAAAACGTATGTACAGTGATTTTACACCATGTGCTTTTCGGCGAAGGAAAACATCGTGAGGAAACCTGCATATTTCTGAGAAGTAATTCAATGAAGTACGTAAAGTGTCTGAGACGGCGATGGACTCACCATCTGTCACGTTGGCACTTAATCATCTTCGGTGAAAAGTGGGTGTTGTGATTACAAAACCTCTGCATACCCCCTCGGGGAATACAGGCGTGAGCATATGTATGTATGTATGTCTACCATAACATACGTCAGTCACTCCCTCACGCACATAATGTGTGCATTCTTTCGTCCACCCTCCGTTGTGGTCAAATCTCCCTTTAACAAGAACCCAAACAAAAATCTTAATTCCATTCACAGAATCACAAAGGATGACACTACGACCACAGACCTTCGTCAAAACATTAAAATTAATATAACGCCCGGACCATGCATCAAATGGTTGGAGCTTCATTTTCATTGCTTTTCAACTGAACAAAAACATACGTAAAACATCTAGCCACTGGAAATCAAACTCTATTTCAAACGTTATAAGTTCTACGTCAACTGCTCTGAAAAGTTTGCAAGCTATGATTGAAAAATAACCAAGGAAATATACACTTTATCACAATGGAATAAAGGCGACACCATTTTTTAATATGATCAAGAAATTAACCGGGTATTGCCTATTATAACGAGGGAAAAGCGACTTTAAAATGATTGCGCCAAAATTTTAATTCCCGCGTGGAGTTACTTATAACAACGACAAAAGTCGGGGTGATGTAAAATAGCACCTATTGTGAAGGGAATAAGAGGTGTCTTGGAAATGACAATGACAAAGCTAGGGTCCGAATGACAATGAAAGAGTGACCTCAGCTTTGTTCTCTCGGGTCGGTGAAGGTTTTGTTTGGAAAAATTATGGTCCCGTAGGTTTCAGGGTAATATCTGGAATGGAACTGAAATTGTTCAGTCAAAGGCTGTGTGTCATGAAAAGGTTATATTTTGTTCGGGTATTCAATCGTTAATACCGCTGATGGCTTTTTGAGAGAAAAATACATTTTAGTATCTTTGTTCATCGAAAATTGGTGGACAGAGCCGTGTTGGCCTTGGGGTTCGAGCAGTCGCCTACTATGCACGCGACGACCAATGATTTTTTCTAAAACTTATGTACTTTACGGTGAAGGAACACATCGTGAGGAAACCTGCATAAGTCTGAGAAGTAATTCAATGACGTATGTATAGTGCCTGAGACGGCGATGGACTGACCCTCAGTCACGTTGGCACTTAATCATATTCGGTGAAAAGTGGATGTTGTTATTACAACACCTCTGCCTACCCCCTTTGGGGAATACAGGCGTGAGCATATGTACGTTAAACGTTAAGCGATGCCTACATATAATAGACTTGATAATCACGTGTGATTTTTGTACCAAATTTAGTAATATTTTTTTTTAATAAGTCTGTCACAATTATTTTTCTCTTGCAATTTTTTTAGTAGTTATAAAAGAACTCAAGTAACCTTTATTTAAAAACTAGCAGTGTCTCGCGGCTTTACCCGCGTTCAGTTCAATTTAATGAACGGCCCGCGGAACCCTAATGCTTTGGAATAAAAGTAACCTAGGTTACTCCTTAAAACATCAGCTATTTGACTGTGAAAGCCCCGTTAAAATCGGTCCAGCCGTTTCAGAGATTACCTGGAACAAACTGACAAACATAAATTTTTTTTTTATAGCAGTACCGTATGCATTGAGTGAAAAGCTGTTTTGAAATTACACAAATAGACACGTCAATTTTATTTAGCTGTATAGATATGATTAAAAAAATCGCTTTTCTTCATGCCCTCCTGCAATTTTCATATATTTAATTCAGAGAATTAAACGAGATAAAGGCAATTACACAAGAGCGCTTGATCCGCGAATAATGACTCAGATACAATACGTCGGTAATATGGCTAATGTTAGGGTGACAGTGACACGTGGCGGGGACGGTAATGAGCCCGCGCTTATTGGCACGGGTGATTAGACTGCACTCGGATTGTCTGACTGACATACTACATTGTTAATTGGAATTAATCAATTTATATTTTGCACTAGCCGTGCCCAGCGGTTTCACCGGCGTAGACTTCACTATTGGTGGCCTGTGGAACCCTAATAATATTTTTTTTTAACTAAACGAAATCGTGGTGGCCTCGTGGTTAGAGCAGTCGCGTGCTATGCAAGCGACGCAAGTTCGAATCCCAACGGGGCCTGTACCAATGAGTTTTTCTAAAAAACTTAAGTGCAGTGATTTCACACCACGTGCTTTACGGTGAAGGAAAACATCGTGAGGAAACATGCACATGTCTGACACGTAATTCAAAGACGTATGTATAGTGCCTGAGACGGCGATGGACACACCCTCTGACATGTTGGCACTTCATCATATACGGTGAAATGTGGTTGTTGTTGTTACAACACCTCTGCTTACCCCTTCGGGGACCCATATTTTAAATTCGTTTTTTAATGTCTGTACTGTGTACACTTTCATATGCATTTAGTGAAAAGCTGTTATTTTGGAAATACAAACAGACACTTTTATTTATCTGTATTGAACATGTATAGATATTGAAATGGTTCCCATGCAGCGGGAATCATACCCGTGATATCGGACAATTATACCATCCACCAGTTATACCAGGATCAATTGGAGCAGACCTTGGGTGATTTGAATAAAGCAGCGTAACTTGGGCAGTCGCTATATACGATATGGAGAGAGACTTTCAACAGCGCGATCTAAAAAGATATAACGCCATCTTGTGATGAATAGTAAAACTAACTTGGTGACGAGTTCTACATTTAACAACGGTGACGTATTATTTTAACGATAGATCATAAGACAAGTATTGTACGTGACTAACGGATGTTCATTTCACAAGTTCAATTTGTAACTTTTGTCTGACACTCGAACCGAATCCCGCGATACACAAACTGAACACGAAGCGTGATTCAAACAAAGATTGATTCAAAATGCACAACTTCATATCGCGTTACATTCGAGCGACTCCATAACTCATTTTGCAGTTCGCGTGATTGTAACGCAACTTAATTTAATTCAGAAGTTCGCTTGAACTAGTTGAAACTTGGAACTACGTTGGAATGAATCGAACGCGTTTACAAACTCAATTGGTTCATATCGAATGAGTTGGATCAATCATTTCATTCGGTATGAACTGTGCTTTAATTTACATGTTATTTGATTGGGTAATGAAACTGAATACTGATTTTGATTTGAACGATGGAAATATGGAGTTATTTCAAACATTAAAGAATGTGTGGTTTAATATATTTTATAGCAAAGTACATAAGAAAAGTTTTAATTATCAATTATTATAGTTAAATACTAGCAGTGCCCCGCGGTTACACCCGAGTAGGTTAAATTTCATGTCTGGATTTATTTCCTGGCACCCTATCTTTTATCATCAGCTATCTGACGATAAAAGTCTCGTCAAATTGGTTCAGGGATTAGCCAGATCAAACTGACATACAAAGAGCATTTGAAAGTATACACGGTAAGTATTGACATAGAATAACCGAATTTTCAAACAATTCTCTGTCTTTCTGTCCGTCTATTTGTTCCGGCTAATATCCAAAACGGCTTAACCGATTTTAATGGGAGTTTCACTGGCTGATGTTTCAAGGAGTAATTAGGTTACTTTTACTAAAAAAATATAATAGCGTTCCTCGGGCCATCTGTGAAGTTACGTCTACGTGGATGAAACCACATCTAGTGATAAATAAAATGATCATGAGGATAATGATAAGTTCACGAAGTCTAAGCCTTCGAGGATTGCGAGACGTTCCAAACTTTAATATTTACGAGCCAGCCTAGTTTAACTCATTAAGTTGAGACCTAGGCTTGCCTAACTTACAAACTGACTGGAGTCTTACAGCTGATTTATATCATCATTAAGAGCCCTTAGTAACAACTTTTGCATAAAAATACATCGTTTAGTTTACTTGACTCAATCACTGCAGCTTAATAGATACTTCAAATATTACCAACATAAGTGAAAAAATATCATAGATAAAATATTTAAAGGCACAAATGAAAATATTACTAGCTTTGTCCTGCGGTTTAATCCACGTAGATTTATTTTCCTTCGGCAGAACCCTAAATGTTTTCTACACTAATATTATGAAGAGGAAAACTTTGTTTGTTTGGTTGTAATGAATAGGCTCAAAAACTACTGGACTGATCAAAAATTATTTCACCATTGGATAGCTACATCATCAGCGAGTAACATAGGCTTTATTTTATCCCCGTACTCCCACGGGAATGGGAACTACGCGGGTGAAACCGCGTGAGGTTCGCTATTTTTTAATAGCCCAAACTTACTCCTTATAGCATTAACTATCTGCCAGTGAAAGTCCTGTTACAATTGGTCTATGATTTTCGGTGATTAGACGAAACAAACATCGAGACAAAATAATTTTGAAACTTGATTTTTTTCATATCAGTATACTTTCATATGCATTTAGTGAATAGCTATTATTTTGGAATTACATACAGACACTTCAATTTTATTTATCTATATAGATGTATAGATATGTCACTGGGAGCAGGCGAATATAAAAGTAGCGAGTGGCATCAAACGAGCGTGCACACTCCATCTATCAATCAAAGTGCCGAGTGCAACTGACGTTCATGACACAAGCATCACTTACATTTACATAAACTTTACTAATATTGCCATATTTACCGCTATATTGAACCCCTAAAAGGGTTCTCGACAGCTAATTGAATTTCTTTGAATTACAAGAATTTTAACCGACTTTGAATTACTTCTCAGATATATGAAGGTTTCCTCACAAGGCACAAGGCTTTCTTTCACCCTAAAGTTTGTTAGAGTTATTCCGGTCTGATCCCCTCGTTTGATCCACTCTTGGTTACTCTTTTGTTTTATGATCGACCTTACGATACGATACGACCTTTTGTCATGAGGTCAGATCCACCTTTATAATTTTGAAAGGTAAGTACGGTCAAGAGAAAACATTACTGCACGTATGGTTCTAGAAAACTTATTGGTATATATTTTATTTAGTGGAACCAACAACAGAGTTGGTGCGGCATGTGAAGCGGCTGAAAAAGCCAAAGCCTGCAAATACAGGGGTCTCGGCTCCGAATATGACTTTGCCCCATTCGGAGTCGAGACCCTTGGTCCGTGGGGTCCTAGCGCTATTAGACTTTTTAAAGAAATAACCGAAAGGTTAGTCGACATCACAGGAGACCGGAGAGCTGGCAGCTACCTCGGTCAAAGAATTAGTCTTGCCATCCAAAGGGGGAATGCTGCCAGTATCTTCGGTACCTTGCCTACAGGGACTTCTTTTAATAATATATTTTAGTTATAAGATTATATATTTTTAAGGTTTTTAGTTATTAGATTATATTTATAAGGTTTTTAGCTATGTAGTTCTGTTAAGTTTATATATTCAAATTAAATTAAATATATTTTTATTTAGTTACATAATATCGATATATGAAATGTCAATAGTCTATATATTTCCAGGTAAAGAGAATTCAAGTGTCTGTGTTGTACCTCCAAATTAACAGCTTTTCAATTAATACGTTCGATAGCATATCCGGTATATAAAACATATATATTTATTCTCTGTCTGTCTGTTTGTTCCGGCTATTTTCGGAATTGGCGTGATCAATTTTAACGAGCCCTTGACTGGCATTACACTGATGTCAAAAAAAGGACTTAGGCTAGAAGACCTGGGACCAACAGGGCACTCCGAAGTATAAATTATAAGCTTATTTAAATCATTATAGATACCAACCGCAACAGTAAACAAAACACATCTCACGCACAGAGAGACTACAGTTTTGTTGAACCAAACCTAGCTCTCATAATGGCGGTTTTAGGGATCCTTTGTTTAATTACTCACGTTTTTTTTGTGTTTAAAGGTTCAGTTATGTTTTCGGAGCGTATGAACACTCACTTCTCACACAAAATAAATGAAGCGAATCATTTCACCAAATTTAGTAATTTTTTTATATACTACTAAATGTGGCGGCCGGTGCTGCTGCTGTTCAGCAGGAGTGCCTCAAGCGCCGGAAATATGCTTGCATTGGTCAAGGATACATATTTTCTGCGTTTGCGGTTGAAACTCTGGAGCCTTGGGGTCCAGATGCTCATCAACTTTTCAAAGAGGTTGCACATCTGGTAGAAGCTTTTCATGACAAGCGGGCTGGGGCTTTTCTCGTTCAGAGAATCAGCATTGCTATTCAACGTGGCAATGCTGCCAGCCTTCTTGGCACGATACCGAGAGACACCGATTTGGGTCAAGTTTTCTCCTTGTAATTAGTTTTTAGTACTGTACCAAGTTTAGTTAAATAGTTTAACTGAATTTTTTTTACCCAATTAAAAAAAAACAATATATCAATCAGTTACGTCAGTTTACTATTAAAATGTTTAGTATATTTAGACTCGATGTTAGGGACTTCAGATCAAAGACTACAGAACCCAAAGTAAAAGTATGCAAGTCGCACTTTGGTAGATTTTCGTTTCCCCGCTAGAGGCGACAATCCACGTCACTCAGCCGGTTTAATTGCGAGTAGTAACACAAACGAGGGGTGTATAGCCCTGGCTGTACAGACGGACGGCGGAAACGCACTACACCTTGTATTATAAGGAGAACATTTGTAAAAGGATTTGACTGAACGTATGTTTCAGTAAACTTTCTTTAATGATTAAATTAGTCCCTTCATTAGATGATCTCATAATTTCCCGGGCCTTATCCCATACATTGTTGGGGTCGGCACTTGATTCAACCCGATGTGGCTCCATGTTAGTCGCAATCAACTTATTAACTCCTTGTCCGTTATGTGCTCCTCGTACTTCGTGTACCATATCATCATCTCCCTGGCCTTATCCCGCACATTGTTGGGGTCGGCACTTGATTCAACCCGATGTGGCTGATCACCTGATTCTTATACGAAGCGACTGCCATCTGACCTTCGTAACCCCTTTTACGAGGAAAATCTGTGATCTGGATTTAGGCCTCCGACTGACCTGTAACGATTGCCAAAGATGATAAATTGGCAACCAGGACCGACGGCTTAACGTGCTCTCCGAGGCACGGTGGAAACTCGGGCGGTCAACTATCCAATTACTGGCTAGGCTTAGAGTTGCTTAACTTCAGTGATCGAATGATATGCGCAATAGCCACTGTGCCACAAGCTCCTCCCATTATTAGGTAATATATCCACTGGAAATGAACGTGGTAAAAATCAGCCAATAGATTTGCACACGGAGATTCGGTGCTACTCTCTGTTTTTTTTCACTCTCCGCTGCCTCACTCTGCTCCAGAGGATAAGCAGCCTTTTACACTAGATAGACAGACAGACATCGATTTTAAAAATACAAAATAATGTATTCGATTGTACCCGGTATGTACCGTTAAATCAAGTACCCTAAGGGGGCAAAAGTTATAGGAGTGTTAAAGGTATATTTTGTTTAATCCTCTATCCGACATAAGAACCAGCTTGTGACCAGCTAAAAACCGCTTATTTCCGCCGCTCGTCTACAAACACGACTCCTCACATAATATACATCCATACCTGAATACATCATGTATATACATGTTTTTTAATTCTTCTCTGGTTGTATGTCAATGAGGGAGGCCAATCAAAATAAAGCGGTGCTCGTTTGTAACAAATTGGTTCAACGTTGGTTTGTTGCGCTGCGGTCGACTGATTCGTTTAAACAATCAAAAAATGTATATTTGCATAGTTTGTGATAAAATTTGCTTGAATGTGTTTGTAAATTGACTCGGACTTGGCTAACATAGAATCCAAATTCACCTCAGAACCTACAACATTATCATCTAAAAAAAAATATATGCTAACGCCATCCCATAAGGGTCCTTGAAGGGGTAAGCATAGGTGTTGTAACAACAACACTCACATTTCACCGTATATGGTTAAGTGGCAACGTGACAGAGTCTATCGCCGTCTCAGGCACTATACATACGTCTTTGAAATACTTCTCAGACATATGCAGGTTTCCTCACGATGTTTTCCTTCACCGTAAAGCACGTGGCGTGGAATCATTGCACATAAGTTTTTTTGAAAAACTCATTGGTATAGGCCTCCCTGAGATTCAATCTTGCGCTTGCGTAGCAGGCGACTGCTCAAACCCTGAGGCCACCGCTCTTCATACGGCTCTACACGGTACATATTATATATATCATTGAGCACAGTTCCAAGTTTTCAGGCTTGTTCTCTGATGGTGGTAGTGCGTGTTTATTTCATGGTGCGAGTGTTAAGAGTTTTACTGTAGCCTCATACTATCAGGCGGACTGGGGCCCAACTATGAAGCCTAAATCATCATCATCATCCTCCTGCCCTTATCCCATGTTATTTGGGGTCGGTGCAATGTGTTCTTCTTTCCTATTTTAGCCATGTCATAGTTCACACAATCCATCCATCGTCTCTTAGGTCTTCCTCTACCCTTGTAACATCCACATTCATAAACAAAACTTTTTTCGCAACATTATCGACATCCCTCCGCATAACAGGTCCACGACAAATATTTATTCTTCTCAGTCACTGGTGCTAATTTCAGACTTCCCCTTATATACTCATTCCTTACCTTGTCCAATCTCGTTACGTCACACATCCATCTCACCATCCGCATCTCAGTTGCATGCAGCTTTCTTTCATCCGTCACCTTTGTGGCCCAACATTCTGATCCATACAGGACAACTGTGCGACAGTGACAGATGTATAAATGTCATATGCATCTACCTCATAGTATGAGTCGAGATATCTTGACAATAAGAACCCTGTACGCCTGCTTCAGTTGGCTAAAGGTCAGGTTGTATAAGGAAGAACAAAATAATGATAATATATTCACCCAATGCACTAATCACTAAAATAAACTTAACTATTCAAGTGAAATAGCACGACTAGCCAGCGTAGGTAACTCACAGTTAAACAGACCGTAAGTAACTTAACTGAGCCTTGACTTAAACTTCACGTTAACCTTGCTCTGCCTTCGGAAAGCGTAATTTAATCGTTTACCGTTGGGGTTAAGTGTTTAACTGTAAGCGATAGTGGATAATACAGGGTTTAAAGGCGAATTATATGTACTCGTATATTACAGGACCAAATATAATTCATATCGATGCTTCAATCAATCGACTTGCCTTGGCGATGAAACCATCGAGAGGTTTTTCAATCGTTTTGATGCTAGCGATTGATGCGAGCCACGCTGAATGAAACAGATCGTCGGCCGACGCGATGCATCGCTCTGTGTTCGACGATTGGCAAATGACACATGAGTCTGAATCGATACAATCGACTGAATAATCGAAGCAAAGTCCGTTTACTTCACTAGATGGCGTTTATCAAGTACTAACGGAGTAGTTCTCGTTCCCGTGGGAGTACGGCATAAATAACAACCTATGTTACTGGCTGAAAATGTAGGCATCCATTGTTGAAAGAACTTTTCAAATAGGTCGAGTAGTTTCGGAGTCTATTAAATAAAAACAAACAAAAAAAAGTCAGTCATTTCATAACAAATTGATCCAACTAATATTACATACATACTTAAATACGTAACCTCACGCCTATGTTCCACGAAGGACTAGGCAGAAGTGTTATAATAACAACACCCACTTTTCACCAAGGGTGATTAAGTGCCAGCGTGACAGATTGTGAGTCCATCGCCGTCTCAGACACTATACATACGTCTTTGAATTACTTCTCAGACTAATACAGGTTTTCTCACGATATTTTCCTTCACCGTAAAACACGTGGTGTGAATTCACTGTAGATAAGTCTTTAGAAAAACTCATTGGTACAGGCCCCGCTGGGATTTGAACTTGCGTCGCTAACGTAGTCTAGTTTCTCAAACTAGGCATTTTTAATCAATTTCCAACAAGGCTTCGTTCTGAACATAATATTGGAATAACTTTATAGAGCTTACCTCTTGTGTCTTGTACCAAAGTTCTAAGCTGAAGACCTCCTTAAGTAACAAGACGAAACCTATCGAAACTGTCCGTCGCAACCGCTCTCTAAATGTATGCAAATCAAACGGTACACTTTAGTCAACTATGTGTGTTTATATATAGCGAACCAATTCGAGGTTGTCCTTAAAATTATGGGAATAACTAACCAGGACATAGCCCGATTTATGACTGGAATAATTTTTTTTTTTTAAATGCAGTCTAATGTTTTTCGGATTATTTTTGTGAAATGTTGTAAATCTTATTCATTTTTTATTTGTTTCGGAAGGTGATACAATTTATGGAAATATAATTATATTTTACGTTTCGTGAGCTTAAAGGACTTTGCTTTTAAAAACGAGTGGTTAGTTTTAGACACTATTGAACTCTAGTTTAATAGACAAAATGTTTCCCATATAACGATTAGTGAAAAATATTTTATTCGAGGTATGTATAGGTTTCACCCGATTAGTTCCCGTTCCCGTGGGAGTACGGGGATAAAATATAGCCCATATTAATCAGTGATAATGTAGCATTCAAATGGTGAAAGGATTTAAAAAAATCGCTCCAGTACTTTTTGAGCCAATTCGTAAGAAACATACACCTTTGTCCAAGGAAAATCTATATGAAGCTTAGAAATTGAGATGCTACGGCGTAGCTTAGATCGTAGACCTAGCGTAGCGAATACGCCGTAGCAAATCCATGAGCCATTTAATTATATTTACGCGGTATAATTAATTATATTTACTACTTAATTTCAAATTTAAATAAAAAACTATTAAATAATACTTTAGAAGTTCTCAGATACTTACATAAGAGGATGGCATAAAAGCCATCTATGCTAATGATAAAGAGGAAAGATTTATATGTAAGTATGTTTGTACTGAATAGGCTCCGAAACTACAGAACCGATTAGAAACATTATTTCAGATATAGATAGGTTCATTATCAGCGAGTAGCATAGGTTGAGTTTTATCTCCATACTCTGATGAGAGCGAGAAATGCGTGGGTGGAAACGCGTGAGATTCGCTAGCATAGTAGAAATCACAATATCTGGTCTGTGCTCGGTTTCTACTTCAAACAAAAAAAAAAAAACAGAAAAAAAAATCCGGTGAACGCCAGTCTCGAACCTTGGTATTCTAGTGTGGTTATCGCCCCATAGACTGGAAGCCTCACGTCTGAGCTACCATAACTTGACAGATGTCGGCGAAATTTACTGTCGTATTGTAATGATATTGTTGGTCAAATCATGGTCTAAAAATCGCCGTTTCCGAGATTCCGACTATATATATATGCAAGAATTGCTCGTTTAAAGATATAAGATACGACACAGTTCTGAAGGTATTCTCCTTCAATAAAAGGATAACTGTGTTACCTGCACATAAAAAAGTGTATTATTTGACATAATATTTTTGAACAAAAAAGTGTATTAGCTCTCGCAGTCTGAGCGAAATAAAAGGAGGTCGGAAAACAGATTGAAAAAGTAGGATTCCTTAGAGTTATGGAGGGAGGCTACGTAATACCATTAGGACGTAATCTAGTAAGTACTCGTAAGAAATGGAAGAACGCCTTAGAGTCTGGATTACTTTGATTTTAGGATAGTTAAGTTATTTCTTCGTATAGAGACTTTAGGTATAAAGTATTTTATACAAAGAGCTAGAGTGGACGAGAGGTTTTGACAGTCACCTGCTTAGCAAGCGACGCAAATTTAAATCGCAGCTATCTGTGAGGAGTTTTTCTAATAACTTAAAGGTGTAGGAAAATACCATCAGGAAATATTCACATAGCTACAAAAAATATGCTCACGCTATCCCATAAGGGGATAAGAAGGGGTAAGCAAAGATGTTGTAACAACAACACCCACATTTCACCGAATATGATTAAGTGCCGACGTGACAGAGGGTGAGTCCATCGCCGTCTCAGGCACTATACATTCTTCGTGGTCGTAATGTCAGAATTGGTGGCTTGCTGAACAAAACGGCGCGATTCATTTCAGACTGCTGCTTTTCGGGAATACATACGTCTTTGAATTACTTCTCAGAGATATGAAGGTTCTGTCATGATATTTTCCTTAACTGTAAAGCATGTAGGGTGAAATTGCTACACTTAAAAAGCGAACTACACGTGAAAAGTGGGTGTTGTAACATCTACCTTTGAGAAAGACGTGAGCTTATAAATAAAAACAATTGTTTTTTAATATACTATAGTCACGCGGTTTCACCCGCGTAGTTCCCGAGAGAGTACGGGGATTAAATATAGCCTTTGTTAATTTCTGATGATGTAGCTATCCATTGCTGAAAGAATTTTTCAAATCGGTCAAGTAGTTTTGGAGCCTATTCAATGCAAACAAACAAACAAAAAAACTATTTTTCCTCTTTATAATATTAGTGTAGAAAATTGTTATTAAATGAAAATGAGACATCAATATATTACATATCATACTGAGTCATGTAAAAGCAATTTATTTTTATAAGTGGTTTTCTAAATCGTTGACTTGTTTAAATATCAGAGACTTTGTCTAAACAAAGGCCTTATCTAGGACATATCCTAGACTTGGTAAAATTGTGTGGAATTATAACGAAATTGTTCATTATTTGGTTAGTATTTTATACGCAATTTGGTCTACTTTGAACTAGTAAAATACCTATTAAGCGATACTTATTTATTTTTCCAAATGGATTCGGATCGTCATAACAAACATCGTTTTCGTAAACTCCATTGTAACATCATCTATATATATACAGATAAATTCCAAAATAACAGCTATTCCAAAATAAGAGCCGTGGTGGCCTTGAGCACCTTATATACATACATTCATACATACATACATATGCTCACGCCTGTATTCCCCGAAGGGGTAGTCAGAGATTTTGTAATCACAACACCCACTTTTCACCGAAGATAATTAAGCGCCAACGTGACAGATGGTGAGTCCATCGCCGTCTCATACACTTTACATACGTCATTGAATTACTTCTCAGAAATATGCAGGTTTCCTCACGATGTTTTCCTTCACCGTAAAGCACGTGGTGTGAAATCACTGTACATAAGTTTTTTAGAAAAACTCATTGGTACAGGCCCCGCTGGGATTTGAACTTGCGTCGCTTGCGTAGCAGGCGACTGCTCAAACCTCAAGGCCACCACGGCTCTTTTTTAATAGTAGTGTAGATAACAAACACCCATAACTACTTTAACACCCTATAGAGCAGTCTCCACGTGTCTGCCCAGATTGGGTGTACCTCAGTTATTACTTCAAGAGCTCTCGTCTGTTCAGTCTCATATTTGCCAGCTCTCCAACTAAGGAATGTACAGATATGAGATAGTTCAAGAGCTCTACGATAGTTTTATCATGTCATGTCACAGTTGGGACTAGTGTTTTAATTTTGGTTAACTATACTGGCGGCAGCATGCATGTATAATCATATCGTTCTGATGATTTTAAAGTACTTTGTGGAAAGTACTAATATATATATATTTTTCATATTGAATTTGTATTTATCAAAGTGATGTCCGGTTCTGTATCAAGAATATTAATTTAATTTATTGTGCACGGTATTGATGATTTAATTTTGTAGTAGAAATAAAAAGATTTGATAAAAAGGCTTTCTAATGTCAGTTTATAGAAATAACCGTTGAATTTGGTGTGTTTGTTATCCCTGCGAATACAATGAGAAGCGATATAGTTTAAGAAACATTTAGATCATAACTGAGAGAGCCGTGGTGGCCTCGGGGTTTGAACAGTCGCCTGCTACGTAAGCGACGCAAGTTCGAATCCCAGCGGGGTCTGTACCAATGAGTTTTTCTAAAAAACTTATGTACAGTGATTTCACACCACGTGCTTTTCGGTGAAGGAAAACATCGTGAGGAAACCTGCATATTTCTGAGAAGTAATTCAAAGACGTATGTATAGTGCCTGAGACGGCGATAGACTCACCATCTGTCACGTTGGCACTGAATCAAATCGGTGAAAAGTGGGTGTTGTGATAACAACACCTCTGCCTACCCCTTCGGGGAATACAGGCGTGAGCATATGTATGTATCATAATTGTGACATATTGTATCAAACGTAATCAATTAGACATAGGAACGCTTATCATCATTCAGTTGAGCAAAATATATGTACGTACACACATGCATATATATTTTTTTACAGATAAATAAAATTGACGTATCTGTTTGTAATTCCAAATAAGCTTTTCACTATGTATATACGGTACTGACAAAAAAACAAATCAATTTTCAAAATATTTCTCTATCTGTCTGTTTGCCGATTTTAATGGGACTTTCTCTGGCAGATTACTAACGTTATATTCATCCTTGGACGCCTTTTACCGACACATTTGCTATATAAATTTCTTTCTTTCTTTCGGTCTATCTAAATCATCTCAACATACTTTTTTTGTCAGTATAACAGTACCCCTATCACGGGTTTGCATCTGTTTTCGTAATTTATACTCGCTAGCGTCTCCGCCGAATATTAGTATGAGAAATTGTGCAGCGACTCCCAGCGGTGACGTGAAGAACTAAAATATCTAATACAAATATTGCGAGTGACGCTAGCGAGTATAGTTTACGAAAACGGTGGTAAACTCGGGATACTGGTCTCCTAGACTAGTCTCCAGTTGATGGCGGTGTGCCGGCTATTATTTGTCAATTTGTGGCGACATCGTAGGCCGATTGTTATCATACCACTCGACATCGCGAGGGAGACATCTGAGAAGAGTCTGCCTTTCAAGGAGCATATTGTTTTATATACTTTTAGATCATTTACGCAATTTAAGTTTCCATTTTGTTATTCTACAATTAAATAAACATGCTCAGGCCATCCCAAAAGGGTCCCCGAAGGAAAGCAGAGGTATTGTAACAACAACATCCACACGCTCAAGAGCCGTGGTGGCCTTGAGGTTTGAGCAGTCGCCTGCTACGTAAGCGACGCAAGTTCGAATCTCAGCGGGGCCTGTACCAGAGTTTTTTCTTAAAAACTTATGTACAGTGATTTCACACCACGTGCTTTACTTTACGGTGAAGGAAAACATCGTGAGGAAACCTGCATATTTCTGAGAAGTAATTCAATGACGTATGTAAAGTGTCTGAGACGGCGATGGACTTACCATCTGTCACGTTGGCACTTAATCATCTTCGGTGAAAAGTGGGTGTTGTTATTACAACACCTCTGCCTACCCCTTCGGGGAATACAGGCGTGAGTATATGTATGTATGTATGTAACATCCGCATTCCACTGAATATGGTACGTGACAGAAGGTGAGTCCATCGCCGTCTCAGGCACTATACATGCGTCTTTGAATTACTTCTCAGACATATGCAGGTTTCCTCCTAATGTTTTCCTTCACCGTCACTCCTTCCATTTTTTTTCTATAAACAAATAAATAAGGTCACGCCATCCAAGAAGTGTCCCGTAAGGGGGTAGCAGAGGTGTTGTCGCAACACCCACGTAACACCGTGTGTGATAAAGTGCTAACGTGACAGAGGGTGAGTCCATCGCCGTCTCAAACACTATACATACGTCTTTGAATTACTTCTTAGACATATGAGAGCGAGTATAGGAAGGATTTCGTAATTACTAACGTCAGTGATAAAACATACTACATTATATATTTGGGGGTACAGATACAAAGTAGTTTCCTCAACCCGGTACACTACAACACCACGACTAATTCCCTCAGGACATTGTATAAACTGGTTAGGCTGCACTCCAGTCTATTGCTCGATTAGACGGATCTGCCTGTGACGGACACCGTTCGTTTGTGTACCAGATGCGGGGGAATACAAACCTTATTGCTGCCATTAGGGACGTGAATGCTACATTTTTTGTATGCATACGTCTGTCTCGCAATCTGTATCTTTAAATCTATTTCTTTACTCTGTGCAGATAAATAAAATTGAGTTGTCAGTTTGTAATTCCAAAGTACTGAAAAATAAAAAAAAATAAAAAAATCTCTGTCTGTTGGTTTCGGGTAATATCTGAAACGGCTGGCCCGATTTTACGAGACTTTCACTGCCAGATAGTTGATGCTACAAGGAGTAACAGGCTTATCAAGCTACTTTTATTTAAATAAAAACATGTAAGGTTCCACGGGGTTGAAATTAAATCTACGCGGGTTAAACCGCAGGGCATAGCTAGTAATATATTAAACAAACACAGTATCACAATTTTGGAATTTGACAAAATTAAAACTATTATTATGATATGAGACTTATTTGTTTAAAATCCCTACGAATTTTTTTAATAAGATGTTATTAATTGCTATTCAACGTGGCAATGCTGCTAGCCTTCTTGGCACGATCGACTGGCTGGAATTTGCCATGCTCACAAATATTTGTAACATTTTAGTTATTATTGTTGACAATTGAGCATTGGAACTGGGCTTATATTCATATATAAATACTGAATAACATTGTATAATATTTTTTCAAAAGAGTAATTGTCGAGTTTCTTGCCGGGTTCTTCTCAACAAAAGCAACCTTCCGAACCCGGTGGTAACATTTATAATCATGTATAAAGTATTTTTGTGTCCTTCTGATAATTTGAAAGTACTTTGTAAGAAGTCTAATCAAATAAAGATATTTTGAATAGAATTGTTGAATTCTGATCCTGAGAGACACCGATTTGGGACAAGTTTTCTGCTTGTAATTAATCCTTGTACATATAATTAAATCTTTATTCAATAAAGAAATAAATAAAAGATATTATTTTTTGTGAAAAAAATAACTGATTTCGATTAAGAATGTAGAAAACATTTGAGAGAAAAGAAACGTTTTCACGAACGCACCCATATCGCAAGCGTGTCGAAGTAAGAAGGCTCTATTAAAGTCGTTTCAACTGGGGCCAGCTGGGGCACTTCTAATCAACCGTCACAATCTCCCGAACAAAAAACTTTTTTTTAATAACATCTCCAATTCGCAACAAGAATTCAAATTGAAATGTCATCGCGTCGCGTCAGAAGCTACGTGGCATATTATGGAGGGTACGCTTGCCGGAAAACCAAGCGATTATAACCCTTAATAGTTGTGAAATAAAGATGTTAATAGTGCAAGTGTAACGTGTTCATATTTTATTCCTATTAGTGCAACGCGCCGTGCAGCGTATAATCGCTTTTTAATGAAAAGATTAGTGCGCTCTCAACTGTCCTATTGTCGAGCAATCAATAGCGGACACTTCGGGAATTTTCCCATTTCGCGCTCTCGCTGCGACATCGTTTCGGCTCGTTCGATCCTCCAATACTTATTAAGGAATTTTAATTTGAAGTTCATTTTTCCTTTTGTGTAGGAGTTTATTTTATTCGCTTCAAAATCGATCATTGTTATGAATAATTTTAGCTTCCGATATTATCAAAATGCGAACACAGACAGACGAAAACTGTTTCGTATTAATGATATTATTATTATGGGTATCTAATCGATAGCGGTGTAGCGATAGTGAACCTCTTTTGCTATAATGTTTTTTATTTATATTATATTCAAATATTGTTAAAGGTGATTTGACACAAGATGTCAGAATGACTAGAGAGAATGATTTTTATGTTTTCTGGTGGTAAATAAAATAGCTAAGCGAATACCCCGAATAAAGTAGACTCAATTATCGTAGCGTATTTAGTTACTGCAGCAGTATGCAATCCAAATAAATTTTATTTAACTGACACCTTCCCAGAAGTGTCTGCGAAGGGGTTGACAGTTGAAAATGAATAGAAATGAAATGAAATGAAAAGATTCCTACGGGACAGATGCCGAGTCCATCGCCGTTAAAGTAGGTACTTACATTTTATTTATAATTTTATTGATCACTAGTGGACGTCACGCGGTTTTACCCGTGTAGTTCCCGCTCCCGTGGGAGTAAGGTAATAAGATATAGCTTATATTCATTAGTGATAATATAGCATTCTAATGGTGAAAGATTTTTTTAAATCGGTCCGGTAGTTTTGAGTTATTTCGTTACAAACATACATTAATAAACCTTTCATAGTAAACTTCTCTTTCGAATATTAGTGTAGATATGCAACTTTCCTATAGATGTTTCACTTCAGCATCATACTGTATTCATTAACGAATATAGACGAATAATATATTGAGGAAACCAGCATTTATAATTAAGGCTGTCTCATCAAGAAATTGAAAAAGTTTATTTTATTGTTTCATTTGTCAAAAAATCGTGAGCTTAAAATAGAAAATCCTTTTCTCGCCCCGAAGTAATTTATGGAGTAATCTCTCCTCATCTCGTAATGCACTGTCAAAGACAAAAGTTTCAATTGGAACCAAAACAAAGCAGTCAAAGGCATCATTGACGGACGGACAGACAATAGCCGCCGATTTTCTTAATTAAAAATGTCTCACTATTAACGATAGGGGGCGAGAAAGCGCTCGCTTATACATTACGATATTATGACTTTTGTGATTCATGCTTTTACGAAATTGCTATTATATATCTATACAGATAATTAATAATTAAAGTGTCTGTTTGTAATTCCAAAATAACAGTTTTTCACTAAATGCATATGAAAGTACTCACAATACTAACATTGAAAATCCAAGTTTTGAAAATTTTATTTGTTTGTCGGTCTGTTTGTCCCTGACTTTCACTGGCAGATAGCTAATGTTACAGGGAGTAACTTAGGCTACTTTTATTAATAATTCTATTACTTTTATAAATCTACACGGGTGAAACCGCAGGGCATAGCTAATAGTATAATAAAGAAATTTTTTATAAAGCTTATGTTTTTTTAGATATAGCAAAAAAAATTTTTTTTTAAATCTTTAAAATATTCTTAGCTAGCTAATTTCACCCGTGTGGACCTACGTGAAGGGTTTCCATCTACTATTTAAAATATTTTTGAAAAATAGAGAGCCGTGGGTGGTGGCCTTGAGGTTTGAGCAGTCGCCTGCTACGCAAGCGACGCAAGTTCGAATCCCAGCGGGGCCTGTACCAATGAGTTTTTCTAAAAAACTTATGTACAGTGATTTAGACCACGTGCTTTACGGTGAAGGAAAACAATGTGGTGAAACCTGCATATTTCTGAGAAGTAATTCAATGACGTATGTTAAGTGTCTGAGACAGCAATGGACTCACTATCTGTCACGTTGGGACTTAATAATCTTCGGTGAAAAGTGGGTGTTGTGATTACAACACTTCTGCCTACCCCTTCGGGGAATACAGGCGTGAGCATATGAATGTATGTATGTATTTTGAAAAATAAAAGTTTTTTTATAGTTTAGCCGAAACATATAATTTATTTTTAGCAGGGAATACGAACGATGATTGCAAATTACCATACAACCCACCACATTTATACCAAGCGGTTATTGTTAAAGCGAATGTTTACTTTTGAAAATACAAAATAAACAATACTTTTTTAATTGGTAATCGCACCGTACTCGTGTCGTAAAGTCTGACTGGACGTCAAAATGTTTTCATGTTTTTTTAATTAAAATCGTGGCGTACTGCAGTTGCTAAGGGATTGTTTAGGTATTATATATCTGTGCTACCTCCATATAAATGATAGTGTCGTTATAACCCGCAGACTGTGGGGAACAAACGGGAATTAGTTCCTAGCTCACAGTCGAGCTCGCTATCACAGAAGGTGTAATTTCAGTGCAACATTTTAATGAATTTATTTTGTTGGAAACTCTGGGCTTATAGCAACAATGTCTTCACTTGTATGTCATGGTGAGATATAGCCTGGAGACAGATGGTTGAGCAGACAGACAGATGGACAGTGAAATCTTAGTAAACGCTTACAACTTATTTTATTTTATTTTATTTATTAGGGGTAAAAACCAGATATACAATAACTAATTGGTAGATTATTCTAGAATTTAAAGTTTACTTATTATATACCCAACACCATTACCCACGAATTATAATATAGACAAGTACAGTGGTTTGCTGCTATTATAGTAAACTTATGTAGTAAATTATTTATAATATGTGTGACTTTGATACATAATTATGAAGGCAGTAAGTGTGAATACCCTCAGTGCATGAAAATCTAATCTAATAGTTGTGGGTGTGTATTGATATCTGCAAGTTTCCTAGTAATCTGAGTTTTAAATGAGTGAAGAGGTGAAGTGAATATATCAATATCAGTGAAAAACTCATTATAAGACTGCATTATACGGCGCAGAGGAGCGCGTTCACCTGCAATAGTGCGACATAATTTTGGCGCAAAAAGTCGTTGACTACGCGTTCCTCGTATGCCTTGTGAGCGGCTTGGTATTTGGAGGTATATTTGATGTGCAAGTTGATTACAGTCAAACTTATTGTGGCAAATATTGTGAAGTATTGTCTGATCCAGGAGCAATCTTCTAGAGCGCAATGTCTGGAGAGAGTATTTCTCTAGAAGAGCCTTATACGTAGACTTGGAGCGAAAACATCTGTAGTTGAGGGACCGAAGGAATTTTCGTTGTATTATTTCTATGGAATCTATATATTTAGTGAAAAATGGATTCCAAATGGCGGAGGCATATTCTAAGTGACTTCTTAATAGTGATTTGTATAGTAACAGGTAAGATGAATGTCGTTTAAAGAAAGTGCAAGTGCGCATAATGAAGCCATACAACTGATAGGCTTTAGTAACTATTTTCCGAATGTGGGCATCTAAGTGCAATTTTGAGTCAATTAGAACTCCAAGGTCTTTCATTAGGTTTACCTTTTCAAGAGGAGTGTTACAGAGACAGTAAGTGTAGTTAATGGTATTGGTTTTTTTGGTAATACTGATAAATTTACATTTTGGCAGGCTAAGGTACAGTTTATTATCCATACAGTAAGATTGAAGACGACTTAGATCATCCTGTAGCTTCCTGCAATCGTCTATTGTACGTATACGATGATACATTTTAAGATCGTCTGCATATAACAGAAAGTTAGTATGTCGAAAACACTGAGAGATGTCGTTTATGAATATTATAAATAATAATGGTCCAAGTACAACACCTCTACTTACCCCTTCGGGGACCCTTGTGGGATGGATGAGCATATATATAAAATAAATTCCCAATATGTTAGTTAGTGCCAATCGTATTGAAAAAAAGCACCATCTAATAATAAACATACATACATACATACATATGCTGACGCCTGTATTCCCCGAAAGGGTAGGCAGAGGTGTTGTTAACACAACAACACCCACTTTTCTCCGAATATTTGATTAAGTGCCAACGTGACAGATGGTGATTCCATCGCCGTCTCAGATACTTTACATACGTCATTGAATTACTTCTCAGAAATATGCAGATTTCCTCACGATATTTTCCTTCACCGTAAAGCACGTGGTGTGAAATCAGTGTACATAAGTTTTTTAGAAAAACTCATTGGTACAGGCCCCGCTGGGATTCGAACTTGCATCGCTTGCGTAGCAGGCGACTGCTCAAACCCCGAGGCCACCACGGCTATTAATAAACAGATGTATAATATTCTTATTTCGCAAGTCAGTTTATACATTTCATTGTTAGCGAGAGTTAGCTTAAAGAACAAGTCTCAAGGTGTCTATTATACCCAAAAATAAAATGTAATAAGCCAAATCGTAGCTGGGAGGCGAATGTAATGAATGGATAAAGTAAACAATACCATTTGTATCAAGCAAATGGATAAGTTGCAAGCCACCGCGGCAGCCACGAAAATAACTGATATCTAGTGAGCCTCCCGTGACTTATTGAACAAACTATAAGCTTTAGCGGTTTAATTACCGATTTCAAAAAAGGAGGTTACTCAATTCAATCGTATTTTTTTTATAAATACGCTTTAAGATGTATTCTTCTGAGCCGTAATGGCCAAGTCCGAATCCCAGCGGGGCCTGTACCAAAAAGCTTTTTGAAAAATTTATATGCAGCGATTTCACACCACGTGCTTAGTGAAGGAAAACATCGTGAGGAAACCTGCATATGTCTGAGAAGTAATACAGATACCTATGTAAAGTTATTCAGACGGCGATATACTTAACCTAATAGTAGAAAAATATACAATCAATACATTAACGTGAACAAAAAATAAGTAACAAGATTGTGCATCAGTCATTACTTTTAATCGCTGTTTTTGAAGTAAATTTATAGGTTTCTTCACATTATATTCCACTTTCCCTATTGTAATGCAAGGCGAACATCAAAATGCACATTTAATTTCCGTCCTACCCTCAATATGAACGGGAGACTTTCATTCCAGTCAGAAACAGGGGACAACTATTAGATTAAGTCTAACTGCCAAAGCAAGATGGAAATAAATATTTATTAAACTTAGGGGAAGTCTGGGACGTTTGTTTTTCTTTTAATTGTAATTACAACCGGAATAATCAAGTTCTCTACAGTATTCTGTTAATTCCCAGTATTATGATAATTGAAAAAATGAGTTTAAAAAAATATGGAAATGTTTTCCATAATTTTTTATCTGTTATTAAAAAATAATATGAAATAAAGAAATTGATTAGAATTAATAAAATAATAATAATAAGAGCTGTGGTGGCCGTGGGGTTTGAGCAGTCGTCTGCTACGCAAGCGACGCAAGTTCAATTCCCAGCAAGGCTTGTAATGTGCACTGATTTGACGCCACATACTTTACGGTGAAGGAAAACATCGTGAGGAAACCTGCTGTCTGAGAAGTAATTCGAAGGCATATAGTGCCTGAGACGGCGATGGACTCACCCTCTGTCACGTTGGCACTTAATCATATTTGGTGAAATTGTAGTTACAACATATCTGCTTACCTCTCTGGAGACCCTTATGGGATGGCGTGAGCATGTTTATTTTATAATAATAATAATAACCCTTTATTGCACACCACTAAGAAAACAATAATAAACTATAAAATGAAAAAGAAACTCATGCGAGAGTATATAATATGTAAAATTTTATAGAATATTCACAAAATTAATAAAAAAAGCATGTGTTTTTTTGGGCTTCCGAGGAATTTTCTCTCTATTCACTAACTTGACTTCCTCAGCTTTGTACGCTGATCTCCTGTACCTTGCAGTGCCAAGTTTAACTTTTAATCCAGCGTCGACAGGGCATTGTTTGGCCGACCGGCTGATTACTAGCAGACGCCTCCACATTGTGTCGCGGTGCAGCCCACCACTCACACTTTTTGCCAACTGTCCAGTTCATATTGTTGCGAACTCGTTATTGTAATGTAGATGATACAGAGTCGGAAAGTTTGTGTAACAATTCTGTTAGGTACAAAAGATATGTAGTGTGATAATATTCAATACGTTCGGGATTTCTCTTGCGTTTCAGGAAGACTAGACAAAGTAACATTCTCCCTCGCTTGCGCTAATAGAAACTATAAAAAATTTGCTGTGCCCAACAGGGTACATATTGTTAATTTATAGTGTTACCGCTCACTACCTGTAAGTGCTAAATTAAGAATATGTTTTAAAGCAATAAATTGAAATTGAAATTGAAATTGAAATTGAAATTTATGGAAAATACAGCAATCAAATCACTCACGTGACATATGTCATTCCCGTACATTTATTATATGTTACTAGCTGTGCCCGGCAAACGTTGTATTGCCATACATTTTTTTGGGGTGGACTTCCCCTAACATTTAGGGGATGAAAAATAGATGTCGGCCGATTCTCATAGATACCGGATAAGCACAAAAAATTTCATCAAAATCGGTCAAGCCGTTTCGGCAACGAAAACTGTGACACGAGAATTTTATATATTAGATAATGCTACCTATAGTATGGTGTAAAATAGCTTGCAGTCGTATTTTAATCAATTCATCTAAATATATATAACTCAAACTGACTGACTGACTGACATAGTGATCTATCAACGCACAGCCCAAACCACTGGACGTATCGGGCTGAAATTTGGCATACAGGTAGATGTTATGACGTAGGCAACCGCTAAGAAAGGATTCTGATTAATTCTTTCCCCAAGGGGATGAAAGTTTGTATGAAACTTTGTCAATTTTAAACCGATATATTATAGAAAAGTAAATCTACGCGGGTGAAACCCTTGGGGCACAGCTAGTATTCAAAATGCTACTAACTTTTGTCCATGAATAAACTATTAACTTATCGCTAGTTATCATTATTATGAAAATGAAAAATATTTATTCAATGTAGGCCCTGGTAAGGCACTTCTGAATCAAACAATTTACTCAAACCACATTAGCATTAAAATAACATTAGTTTACAAACCTTAAAAATAACAACTATGGAAAGGTCTAAGAAATCCATTTGCAAATTAAGATTTAAAGTACATAAAACTATATCAATATCCTTCGATACACTATACCAAAGCCTGAAGTTTAGAATGGAAACTTGGTTGTATACTGAACTAAATTTATTGTAAAACTTGTTGTCTACTAAGTTGTCTTGATAAACAAGCCTTCGTAAAACAAGCGTGCGGGATGTATGTCGGTTGATTTACAAATTGGAAAGGGTTAATTTTTAACTAACTCTTTGTGTGGTTGTTGACAATAAAGTTATTTTTAAGTGAATATTCTCGTCTATTGCCTGGTGCTACTAAATTAAATAAGACTGGTCCGCCTGTAGCTCCCTGAACTATACTGGTCTTATGTTTTCTTAAAGAGTAATTGTTGAGTTTCTTGCCGGGTTCTTCTCAACAAAGGAACCATTTTTGTGGATTCGAAATTACTAAATCCAATTAATTGAAGATATTTTAAATTTGAATTTATATGCATTGAAAGATTTTTAAAGTACTATTAGCATATTCATGCCATTTAACACTAGTAAAAAACATGCTGTAGGCTTACTAGTAAGGGGTTGCAGGATATTTAGAATAGATGTATAGAATATTTTAATTAAAGAGTGATGGTGGCCATGGGGTTTCAGCAATGGGATTGCCTGCATAATTTAGCTTCACACCACGAGCTTAACGGTGAAGGAAAGTATTGTGAGGAAACCTCCAATGTGTCTCAGAAGTAATTCAGAGACTTATGTATATCTATCACGGAGGTATCGTCGGTGAACAGTGGGTGTTGTTGTTACAAACCACGACACCAAGCGTCAGCAGTCAGGTAATTTTACTACAAAATCAACGGTGTTATCAAAATATCTGTTTCGTAATAGTCTTTTAAAGTTAGTCTTTACTTTCTCTGCTTACCACATTCTAATTCAAAAATATCTTTATTCGATTAGACTTTTTACAAAGTACTTTTAAATCGTCAGAAAGACACGATTACATAGGATTATACATGCTGCCGCCAGGTTCGGAAGGTTGCTTTTACTGAGAATAACCTGGCAAGAAACTCAGTAATTACTCTTTTAAAAAATATTTTTACTGCTTTGAGTAATATATTATAAATCATAAAAAATATATATGAGTCCGTGGACATAGTTCCAGTGCACAAAAGTCGATATATAAAATTTAAAAACTAATAATAAGTACTACGAATAATTGTGTAGATGACCAGCCCCCACAAGCAGCACCTGTTCACAAGTATGACGAGAATGCCACGTTAGGAATATCATCTTTTTTATAGTATTCACAGGTAAACCGCTACATTTCACAAATATTTAAGAAAGTTCATTCTCCCTGCTTGAAATCTCAGAGATTTCAAGCAGGCAGGGTTGCCTCTTGTCAAAATGTTCACTTACTCAAATATTTTAAGTAAAATTCAAGTAGTTGACGTTCTATGTGATTCTCTTTTCAAAAGTAAAAATTCATGTTCTACTAAACACAATGTCAGACTGCCTTTTATGGCTGCATCAAAACCAACAACCTTAAGCAATTCCACAACTACTCTCAAATACAACGTTCCACAAGTCCAAATAAAATGTTCATTTGTATTCTACTTGCAACATAACTGTTATACAAGTACTTCAATGTGCCAGTACTGGGGCCTTACCATGACCTCTTATTGGCATGATAGTTTTACTCTTATTATGAGACAGATGTATTTGACGTGTATACATATGTCACTCTCACACAACTGTAATAACATTGCAATAAGAGCTCATGGTCAGGCCCCTGAGCAGCGGACTATACCTATCCGAAAAAGCACATCATGTTGGTATATTTGTGCTTTCAATACATTGTTTCATCATACATTCATATGCTCACGCCTGTATTCCCCGAAGGGGTAGGCAGAGGTGTTATAATAACACCCATTTTTCACCGAAGATGATTAAGTGCCAACGTGACAGATGGTGACTCCATCGCCGTCTCAGACACTTTACATACGTCTTTGAATTACTTCACAGAAATATGCAGGTTTCCTCACGATGTTTTCCTTCACCGAAAAGCACATGGTGTAAAATCACTGTACATAAGTTTTTTAGAAAAACTCATTGGTACAGGCTCCGCTGGGATTCGAACTTGCGTCGCTTGCGTAGCAGGCGACTACTCAAACCTCAAGGCCACCACGGTTCTGATTTCACCATCTCTTTAGAAAGTACGGCTTCACTAGACTGGCAACATTTCAGATACGTAATGGTAATTATTCAAAAATACAAATTCTTAGTGACGCACAACTTTATTGGAGTTATCTAGCATACAATATAATGCATGATCATTATCATTATGTAACAAAAACATGAATAAAATAAGTATTAATTTGCATTCGAGTTTATTAAATATTAGCCACACTGCAGTAGAAATATCACAAGTGGAAAAGCAGTATGCTCACTCACACGTTCATTAAATAAATGACTTATAAAAAATAATCTATACTCTATACTACATACTACAGATAAATTAAATTGAAGTGTCTGTTTGTAATTCCAAAATAACAGCTTTTCACTAAATGCACATGAAACTATATACGGTACTGACATAAAAAAACAATTTTTAAATTTTTTCTGTCCGTCTGTTTGCTCCGGGTAATCTCGGCGGGACCGATTTTAACGGGACTTTCACCGGCAGATAGCTTATGTTACAAGGAGTAGTAATATACTTTTATTTATAAATATACAAAATAAAGTTTGCAAACCTGCCTCTTAACCTGCCCGCCTGAAAGTCTTGTGGTCGTAACCGTTACTGCGAAGCAACACTACAAGATCCTGGGTACAGTCACCGGGTCAGGCAGAGTGTTATTGAGTTTGAGAGCAGCTTGGAGTCTGGATTAAGGCCATATAACATGGAACTTATAACTCGTGAAATGTGTCCCATAAGTACACCTCTTACTCTTTTGAGGAATACAGGCGTGACGATAATGTTAGTAAAAAGTATGATTTGAAAGACGTGAAAATTTAATTCTTATTGATGGTTAGGAAAGATACAAACACGTGGCGGGACTCGAACCCGGACCTCCGCAAACCGTGCAGTTTGTCCTCCAATATGTATTTAAAAGTTTTTTTCTTAACCTTTTGTTAACAATTTGGAATATCTAAAAATATTTTTCATTCATACAAATCTAATATGTAGAAATAACAGTCAGAAAAATGTAACAAGCCACTAATGGCGCGCATACATCGTTATTAATGCGAGTTGCTGTTGTTCATTCCACGAATGACGTCTCATAAAAGATCCCTAACAAGCTTCATACAAATTCCCTACCTCATGAAGCAACAAATGATATAAGAGGTTCGTCATAATAGCGTCAGTTTAGAAGCAGCTGACTTCGTCATTTATGGCAATAAGCTTTTAAATTCTTCTAATTAAGAGTGGGGATTTATTCAAACCGTTAAATCTAGGAGTTGGGAAACAAAACGTGATTGCTCGCCGACTTATAATTTAATGCAATTTCCTCTTTTATTGTTAGGTGCGAGTCATGAGCGGAAGCGAGAAGGGATACTATCTATAAGGCTATTTCATTTTGTCGGATATAAGTCGCTTATTCTCTAGTCACAAGAATTTTTTACTGTTCATGGAATACGTAAAAAGCCTGACACGACGATGATCTCACCATACGTGGTATTCACGGACGTGGTAGACGATGAGTCCATGTTCGGTAAAAGAGGTTTTTGTAACACCTCTGCTTACCTGGGAATCTTTCTAGTATAGAGCGAGCATAATACATTTGAAAATTCACTCGTCATACACGCTCCAGAACTATTCTACCTATTAGCTTTATATGATAAACCGTTACGATATCGTAGCGACTTTGTTGTTGACAGCGTTTTCGAATTCTCATCCAATCGCATCTACTCCAAATTCGTTAGATCGAAGTGTACTTTTCTGACATTCAGCATTCTTAAAATCAAATTGAGACACTTTGACGCTTGAGGGCTTCAGAAATATTTGGTACCTCTTTATGTTTTTGGATGGTGGTGTAAAAATCTCTTCAGTCTCCATCTTGGGCCCTTCCCTCGCGAAGGGTGCACAATCCTCTTATTGCAGTTCGCTGGGCTGCGAGTAGGGCCCCATTTCGCGGGGCCTACGCTTCGTTAGCGATAATACGGGGGCTGACGGCTGCACTTTTGGACACGGACGAACGTCTCTGTTTTGTTCATATTTGGGACGAAAAAGGTATTAGAGTAGGATGGAGTTATTCAGCAGAACAACGATCGATTTTCAAACATAATTAATTACTGAAAGTTGATGTGCTGGGCAATTTACGACTGCAAAGTTAGTGTCTTAAGAATGAGTGCCTAGTTTGTCACTAGTTTCATCACTAGTAATCGCGTTGACGTAAACGCAGATTTGTATCAAAATAGTGCAATCCTTGAGCCGACAGACGGCGCTGTTTCGATCCTATACAAATCTGCGTTTACGTCAACGCAGTTACTTGTAACGGCGGCAGTAAAACTTCAGTTCAATAATAGGGGGTGAGCCTATTGTCATTGCCTGGGCAATAATTCAGGCTGTGTGGTGGTGGAATGGGAAAGATGAAATACCCAACAACACTTAACCCTAGGGGTATCAAGCTCAAGACCTCGTATCCCGCAGCACCATTAAACCGAGACAGACGCCATATAAAAAAGCTTGAGGCAGTACTCACCTAGTAAAAGTATTTACTCAAACAGAACTTTTTAATCAACTTAACCACTGACAACAGAAAACGCGATAGGTGAAAAAAACCGCGGCAGTCTTGTCACGATCCGTACCTTGTAAAGACCGAAGAGCAAACTTAAACAGCCTCACCAATTAGCATTCCAGTGAGACGGGAAAAATCTCATTCAACTTCTTAATAGGAATACCTCATTAATAAAACCGTCACGTTGTGCAATTTCCCTCGTTTAAAATGCTGAGACAATAATCAACATTGTTATAATAAGGGTATGTGTTTAGTAGCGATTCTGAGATGTTTCAACAATCGGAGTTGGTAAAATTTTCCATCGAGTCAACCATCGACTCGCCCAGGCGATGAAACTATCGAGAAGTTTTTCGATTCGATTCCATGCTCACAAATATTTGTAGTATTTTAGTTATTATATTTGACAATTGAGCATTTGAACTGTGTCCATGGGCTTATATTCATGAGATATAAATACTGTAACCAAAAACATTGTATAATATTTTTTTTTAAAAGAGTAATTGTTGAGTTTCTTGCCGGGTTTTTCTCAACAAAAACTACCTTCCGAACCCGGTGGTAAAATTTATAGTCATGTATTTTGTGTCCTTCTGACGATTTGAAAGTACTTTGTAAGAAGTCTAAACAAATAAAAATATTTTGAATTTTGAATTTTGATTGTTTTGATGTCAGCGTGATTCTGAGTCGGACGGAACTGATCGTCGGCCGACGCGATTCATCGCACCGTGTTCGATCCGTAGCGACTACAAGCGATTCGGACTCGCTACCATCGACTGTGATTGAAATAAATAGCAATGCATCGTGATCTTTCAACATCAAAACAATCGCGATTAACCTCTCGCCATAGCGCATCTCTACTGTTCAGTATTCACAGCGCGCCGTTTTAGGGTTGATTTCTGTCAGATGGACCCACTGCTTAACGGATTAAAATTTATTTATGATCGTGCATGTTTGGTTTGAGTTGTACTCGTATTTGGACCGTCTTAGGGTTGGTTATAGAATGATCTATGGTTGTTAAGGGTGCTTAGGAAGTTACGGACTTGTTCCTTTGCATTGGAATCATTTATTAATTCTTGTGCATTGATAAATTACTGTTTTGTTTGTCGTATATTCCTACGAATATAAGACAACTTCTGTCAGCTTACCTTATATTACTTCATCAACAAAGATGTGAAAAATTAGACGGTGACATGATAAATGGTTAGTGCACCACCGGGAGGCCTATTTTTATTCAATGAAATGCGAAGTTTGACTACGATTTTTAAGGATAAGGCACTAATATAATTTCAAA
The DNA here is from genome assembly GCA_929442735.1 of Watsonalla binaria. Taxonomy (NCBI): domain Eukaryota; kingdom Metazoa; phylum Arthropoda; class Insecta; order Lepidoptera; family Drepanidae; genus Watsonalla; species Watsonalla binaria. The sequence goes on from OV838933.1 coordinate 10,533,039, forward strand.
AACAATAAAAAATTTGACTAAAATGAATTAAAATACAAGAATTGCTCGTAAAAGGAATAAGTACCTTTAAAAAGCCGTGGTGGCCTTGAGGTTTGAGTAGTCGCCTGCTACGCAAGCGACGCAAGTTCGAATCCCGGCGGGGCCTGTACCAATGAGTTTTGCTAAAAAACTTATGTACAGTGATTTCACACCACGTGCTTTACGATGAAGGAAAACATCGTGAGGAAATCTGCATATTTCTGAGAAGTAATTCAATGACGTATGTAAAGTGTCTGAGACGGCGATGGACTCACCATCTGTTACGTTGGCACTTAATCATCTTCGGTGAAAAGTGGGTGTTGTTATTACAACACATCTGCCTACCCCTTCGGGGAATACAGGCGTGAGCAGATGTATGTATGTATGTAAGTAACTTTAAACGAGCAATTTTTGTAACTTATATAGAATCTGAATGTTGGAAACGGCTCCAATGATTTGCATGAAATTTCGTATGTAGGGCGTTTTGGATGCAAGAAAAAGATCAAGGTTTAATTTTCAGTAAACATCGTTTTGACTGTGTTTTCAGGCAATTTAATATACCTACAATATCATTACAATATGAAAGTAAATTATGCCGACTCTGGCAAGTTATGATAAGCTTAGTCGTGAAGCTCTATGGGGCGATAACAAAACTAGTATACCCCATACCATACATGCATGAATATATATGCTCATGCCTACATCGCATGGGGGTAGGCAGATACCACCGTTTGCCACACGCTAAATGTCAATTTCTTTATTCTGTGCCTCTTAAATATGAACTTGAATTATAAAGACAACACAAGAATAACAACAGTATTATCACAGCAAACAGCTTAAGTGACGGAAGGAAAGTTAAGGGATTTTAAAGGGACTTAGTTCTGTAGATGCACACTTGGCGGCAAATATTTGCGTATTAGAGAGCCCGCGATATTTCGAGGGGATAATAGGGAGGGTTCAAGATGTCGAATTCTTGAAGCTGCTACGCTGAATTATGTTGGATAAATAGTGACATTTGAGGTCGCTTTGTTTTTTTAGCAATCTGGAATTTGATACACAAATGTATACTAATAATATATTTATTAGGTAACTAATAAGTAGCTAAAAACTAATAAAAAATTTAAAACTTGTCCCAAATCGGTGTCTCTCGGGATCGTGCCAAGAAGGCTGGCAGCATTGCCACGTTGATAGCAATGCTGATTCTCTGAGCGAGAAAAGCCCCAGCCCGCTTGTCACGAGAAGCTTCTATCAGACGACGTGCAACCTCTTTGAAAAGTTGATGAGCATGTAAACTTAATTTCGGTTGAGGTTATAAGAGGAAAAGCGACACTCGTCTGCTATTATCAGGTCAATACAAATATATTAAATATTATAAATATAAAATATTAATTTAAATCGAAATACAAAATCTGCTATAATACTAACTATTGGATTTTTATGCATGACACACATGTTTTCATTCTAAATTCTTAAAAATGGTCAGGTAACATCCAATTTAAGAACACGAGGATGGACTCGAACTCATGAATTTTAGTTCTTCCTTTGTTTTGCGGTTTTAGGGGTCGCCTTACGCCATCTGTTGGTTGATATATCCAAACTCAACTGATACTTCTAGAGTTACATTTAGCTATATATCAATATTTATCTTGACCGATTTAAAAAAAGTCTAACAATGAACTATCACGGTTCATGAGACACAACCTGGTGACGGACAGACAGACGAACGGTCAGCGGTGTCTTAGTAATAGAGTGACGTTCGAGAAGATTTCGTTATAATAATAAAGTTTATAATAATAATAATAAAGTTTATTCGGTAACTAACATGGTGTACATTACAGGGTTAGGATTCGCCTTTTAAGCAATGAATTTGCTTGTATTAGGAGAACCCGCTCTTCCAAAGCTATTACAGAATATATTTTTACAAATGCATTCTAAATTTAAATTTATGTTGGAGGAATAAGTTATACCTTACTTATTTCATCAGCAAAAAGCGTTGTGTATTCGAAATACGAAACATCATGTATCCAAATAAAGGTAAGGTGACATCGGTCTTGTGTATCAGCGTTCACGCCCGACTGCCGTCCGTGTGTGGCGCCCTTATAATATACCCGCTCAGGTCGAAAGATAATACCTCTTTGTTGGTCCTGGGACGATTAACAATTCCTGTTGGCCTACACAAAGTAGCATTATCTCGCTTGCGCTGATAGAAGCGATACATATAATTACATACATATGCTCACGCCTGTATTCCCCGAAGGGGTGGGCAGAGGTGTTGTAATCACAACACCCACTTTTCACCGAAGATGATTAAGTGCCAACGTGACAGATGGTGAGTCCATCGCCGTCTCATACACTTTACATACGTCTTTGAATTACTTCTCAGAAATATGCAGGTTTCCTCACGATGTTTTCCTTCACCGTAAAGCACGTGGTGTGAAATCACTGTACATAAGTTTTTTTAGAAAAACTCATTGGTACAGACCCGCTGGGATTCGAACTTGCGTCGCTTGCGCAGCAGGCGACTGCTCAAACCTCAAGGCCACCACGGCTCTCACGACATATCTAATATATAAAATTCTCGTGTCACAGTTTTCGTTGCCATACTCCTCTGAAACGGCTGGACCGATTTGTATGAAATTTTGTGTGCAAATCGGGTAGGTCTGAGAATCGGCCAACATCTATTTTTCATCCCCCTAAATGTTAGGGGTAGTCCACCCAAAAAAAAAATGGCAATACAACGTATGCCGGGCACAGCTAGTAATTATATAAATCAGTTAAGTTACATATCTAGTTTTACATATCTAGTTTCTACTAGCGAAGCTTGAGGATAATGATACCTTTGTCTACAGGCCCTGTATAAATGGGGACCGAAGTAACTAAAGAGTTTACAAAAAAAAAATAACCTGTCACATTTTGACGTTTCATTGTGCTATCGAAAAATTGAGCGTCACAGTTAAGAAGTACTAAATACGCGCTCCTTAAAAGATAATTATTGGCATAAATGCGGGTGTTTATGCTCATGCCACGCCATTGATTGTTTGCCAACGTGACAGATGGTGAGTCCATTGCCGTCTCAGGCACAATACACACATTTTAGAATTTTTCCTTGGACATAAATCACGATTTGTAGTTTGTCATCACTGCGCTTAAGTTGGAGATTGAGATTGGATTGGACGAGCCGTGGTAGCCTCGGGGTTGGAGCAGTCGCCTGCTACGCCAGGGACGCAAGTTCGAATCTCGGCGGGGCTTGTACCAATGAGTTTTTCTAAAAACTTATGTACAGTGATTTCACACCACGTGCTTTACGGTGAAGGAAAACATCGTGAGGAAACCTGCATATTTCTGATAAGTAATTCAAAGACGTATGTATAATGCCTGAGATGGCGATAGACTCACCATCTGTCACGTTGTCACTTAATCAAATTCGGTGAAAAGTGTGTGTTGTGATTACAACACCTCTGCCTACCCCTTCGGGGAATACAGGCGTGAGCATATGTATGTGTATGTATTGAGATTGGATCTTGCGTCGGACGGACCAGAAGTCAGTCATGTAACACCTTTGCCTCCGCCTTCTGGGACCCTTCTGGGAAGGCGTGAACTTAAGTTATGTTTATGGAAATATATAATTCAAATATAACCGCCTACGACTACCTCTTTGGTAGCTAATGGTAGAAACGCACGCAACAATTCGGTAGCCATAACGCGATCTTATGGAAGTTTACAAAGTTAATGCACAGTTAATAGTTGTTATTAAGTGGTAAACTTAGTTATAACTTGCTTATTTATTGAAGTGCCCCGTCATTTGTGGATGCAATAAAAATATGGAAGGCATTTGTCGAGCCATTGTTGAACACGGTTGCTTGGTGCGAAGATAACATAGTAAGCGATGGTGGGAATTGGAATAGTTCCCTTTTGTTATTATAATGTTTAAATCAAGTGGGATTGAAATACTGATCTCTACGAACCACAAAGTACGATAGAGGCTCAAATCAAAAAAACAATTTTTTGATATCGCAGTCAGCAAGTTTGAATTCATAACATAGGCAGTAATTATTTGATTAGTTTTGAATACAATGTATTTTATATTAAAGTATAGTTTAGGTAGTGCATTGTCGTACGTGTAGTATGTATAAATATAAACTTTTCGAAGTCTGTCTATTTTAACATATATTTTCGCAATTATTTGAGTTGAGTCCCTACAAGCAGTGCGGATTGACACACAGATAAAATTATAAACGAAATTATAAACGACCCAGTAGGTTACAATGTAAAAATCTCTCATGCAAAATGTATAGAAGTGACATACATCAGTCACGTGACATATGTCATTCCCGTACATGTTATTACGTCTACGGGAACTGGTCGAATGTCACAAGAGATGTTACGTCGTGACCAATCGCGTATACGTTATCAACGTGTATCAACATTAAACTGAAACACAGACATTACTGTGACAGTTAATAAAGTCGATCCTCGATGGAGTAAACGTTCTTATTTCAATAATCTATATTGTGTAGGTACATTAATAGTATTTTTCAGAAAGGTCAAATTCAGAGCACTCGTAACCGAAGAAAGTGTATGAAGAGATGCATGAATGTGGATGAAGCGAAAGAAGTATGTAAGGATCGTAGCATGTGGCAAACGGTGGTCTCTGCCTACCCCCATGGGATACAGGCGTGAGCATATGAATGATGAATGAATGAATTTAAAAAAGTTATAGAGCAACCTATTAACTCGTCAGGTAAAACATTCACCGGCCCATTTATAACCAGCCAGAAAATAGCCCTTTTCGTTGAGTGAAAAATAAACAAAACTATAAGGCTTGGGACTTAGGGACCCGTGTCACGATGACAGCGGCCGATTGCGTCAGGTGTTCTGGGCCCTAGGACTAATGGTGGGCCCTTTTTATTTCGATCATGTAGGGTCTGATGGATCCTTGTTGGCCACGATTAGTTTGGGGAGGACTTCACCTATAGGACGTCAATATGTAGAAGTATTGTTCTTGCTTAAGTGGTATTTTTTTTTATAAAAAGTAAACTTCCTCCATAAAGAAATTTTTTTTTAATAAATGTAAATTTATCACCTTTTCTAGTCATTTTTTTTGACCAGTCTATTTGCCAGGAACTACTTACTACACCCACAAATAAGTTACAATGATGTAATAGTTGCACATCACTTTCCTGTGAATGTAATCCTCATTTGAAAAATACTTTTTCAACACTTTTTACTTCGCCATCTCCAATAGATTCTTTAAAAGTCCTAATGAAATTCTCAGATTTATTTAGAGCCAGATAAAACTCCAGCAATTTTAAGTTTAACGAGTGCTTGACTTCCAGTGCTTGTACTGGGATGGGCGTAAGGGAAAAGGCGAAGCGGGAATCAAACTCATCACCTATTTTTTTTAAAGGTGAACATCTTGCTTGATTGACGGTTTATTTAATTGATGCATGTAAAAAGTACCCTCCGTAATTACGCTCTCTTGATATGAGACTAGTTTACGCTCGCGGTGAGGCTTGGTATATACACAGATAAATAAAATTTAGGTGTCTGTTTGTATTTCCAAAATAACAGTTTTTTACTGAATGCATGCGAAAGTATACACGATGCTGATATTGATAAACCAGTTTTTAATTTTTTCTCTCTCTGTCTGTTTGTTCCGGCCAATCTCCGAAACGGCTGGACCGATTTTAACGAGAGTTTCACTGGCAGATAGATAATTTCACAAGGAGTAACTTAGTTTTAAGAAAAACATTAGAGTTGTCCATGATTTATATCCATGTCCTAGTGTATACCTAATATAATAACCTACTTCCAAACAGAATGCCCATTCTAAATAGCGGTAAAATAATTTCTGAAATAGAATAAGCAGTTTCGTAGATTACCAAATATAAGCTGACATACAAAACGTAGGTTTCTCCTTATAGAATTATGTTTAGCTGTATATATAATCCTTAATGCATTCAAAAACATCTTGATGTCATTACAAAATCGCTCTCCCATCCCTTAACCCTTCCAAGAAGCTCGCTTGGAGTAAAATGTCAATATTGGTAGTGCTCTTGCGACAAAGCGAATTGCCTGCGTAGACAGGAGAACGCCAATATTATCACAATAAACACCGGTGTTTGGCAGGGAAACTGTAGGGCCTGTCTTCTCTGTCCATAGGCATTTTGGTGTTTGACGACGATGAACTCTTGTGTGCGTTCATTTTGTTTTGTTAGGATTATTTTGATCTCCACGGAGTAACAAACCAGCAAGGTTTCAACTTACATATGCTCATGCCTGTATTCCCCGAAGGGGTAGGCAGAGGTGTTGTTATCACAACACCCACTTTTCACCGAATTTGATTAAGTGCCAACGTCTCAGATAGTGAGTATATCGACATCTCAGGCACTATACACACGTCTTTGAATTACTTCTCAGAAATATGGAGGTTTCCTCACGAAGTTTTCCTTCAACGTAAAGCACGTGGTGTGAAATCACAGTAAATAAGTTTTTTAGAAAAACTCAAACGAACTTGCGTCGCTTGCGTAGCAGGCGACTGCTGTAACCCCAAGGCCACCACGGGTTTTTTTTTCTAATACTACACAATATGTCTATCAATTGTGCCGCATGTATATTCGTGTCGTTCTGATGATTTGAAAGTACTTTGTTAAAAGTGTGATAATCTTTGAATTTGAATTTATTTTACGTCGGTATATATTTTTTTAATGTTTGTTCTAACTATAAACTATTCGTTCCTACAACTACTACTCTTCTTTTTTTCACAACTTCTAATAAAATTTGGTGACTAACTTTTTACAAGAAATTTAAATTTCTCGTCGTTTTTCGAACCATACCTGAGTTTCTTGTCGGTGATTGAAAATGAAAATAATTAATTCCTAATATGTGTCTTACCAGGACCTAAATTGGTCCTGGTAAGACACATATGACTGTTGAAGAAATTACCATCGGGTCCGAAACTAGCCTTCTGAGAAGAACCGGCAAAAACTCAACTGGTATCATATAATTTAATTGCATGGTAAATAATTCATTATTACAATATAATTAAACTTAAAAAAAAAGAGCCGTGGTGGCCTCGGGGTTAGAGCAGTCGCCTGCTACGTAAGCGACGCCAGTTCGAATCCCAGCGGGGCCTGTACCAATGAGTTTTTCTAAAAAAACTTATGTACAGTAATATCACACCACGTGCTTTACGGTGAAGGAAAACATTGTGAGGAAACCTGCATATGTCTGAGAAGTAATTCAATGACGTATGTATAGTGTCTGAGACGGCGACGGACTCACCATCTGTCACGTTGGCACTTAATCATCGGTGAAAAGTGGGTGTTGTGATTACAACACCTCTGCCTACCCCTTCGGGGAATACAGGCGTGAGCATATGTATGTTTGTATGTACAATATAATTTTCTTCTCAGAAGATATAGTCGTGTATTCAAAAAAATAGCAGGGAATAAATCTTTTCCATTGAATTTTTACCATTTTCTATACTATCAATCAGCCCCCACCCCGCTTGCACGGTACATTATACACCCATACGTCAGCGACGGACACTATTTGTCTCTGTTAGACTGAATTAATTCAGTGCCGGCCGCTAATCGAGTTATATCGGCACTGTTAATATACGTTGTGTATTAAACCATCGTTAGGTTTGGATAGCGGTAGGTATGTCGACTGGAGTCCAAATGTATACATACAGATATATAAAATTTAAGCGTTTGTTTGTAATTTCAAATTAGCAGCTTTTCACTAAATGCGTATGAAAGTAACTATATATTATTTTTTCTCTTCGTCTGTCACTGAATCACTGAAACAACGGTCGATTTAAACGAGACTTTCGCCGGAAGATAGTTGATGTTCCAAGGAGTAACGTAGGCTTTTATTTAGAAAACATGTTAGACTTCCGCGAAATAAAGCATAAAATCAAATCATCTACGCGGGTGAAACCGCGGGCTACAGTTAGTAAATTATAATTGGAGTTGAGTGGTTCTTGTCTAATATTGATCAATAATATACTAACGGATACCAGTAATATACAACACACTCGTAGTAGCTATGCAACGCGTAACATTAGCCAACCGCCAGTGAAAGTCCCGCTCAAATCGCTCCAGCAGTTTCAAAGATTACCTCGAAAAACAGACAGACAGAGAGCTTTTAAAAATTGGTTTTCCTTAATCAGTACCCTGTATACTTTCACATGCATTTAGTGAATAGCTGCTATTTTGGAATTACAAACGGACACTTAAATTTTATTTATCTGTAGTGTATAGATTATGCCAATATTAACTTGGCTGCTTTACGTACATATGTTCACGCCTGTATTCCCCGAAGGGTTAGGCAGAGGTGTTGTAATAACAACACACACTTTTCACCGAAGTTTATTAAGTGCCAACGTGACAGATGGTGAGTCCATCGCCGTCTCAGACACTATACATACGTCATTGAATTACTTCTCAGACATATGCAGGTTTTCTCACGATGTTTTCCTTCACCGTAAAGCACGTGGTGTGAAATCACTGTCCATAAGTTTTTTTAAAAAACTCCTTGGTACGGGCCCCGCTGGGATTCGAAGTTGCGTCGCTTGCGTATCAGGCGCCTACTCAAACCTCACGGCCACCACGGCTCTCCTTTGTTGGCTGCTTTGTTTTTCAATATCCATCCCGACCCACTTTCCTCGCTTCTAGCACTTCAGTTTTAGATTAATTGAAACAATCCATAAAACAAGCTTTTCAAATAAAATCTGGTTAGCTAATATTACAAAACTTTCTTCAATACCTGAATTCAGTGTGGCGTTTCCTAGTAAAAGTCATTTAGAGGCCCTAACATTATTCCAGGCCAGTCAGCGACCAAAAAGGTTTGTGACCCAAATTACTAAGCCTCGCAGAAAAGTTATTTAGCACAATCGTGGCACATCGTGGGCAGTGAATGACTTCTTAAGCCGACCCTAATCCGCAAGTAATAGGGAATAACTACATTTTATAAGGCGAATGTTGAGATCAAGCCCCAGCCATCAGAGCCTTGAGATTAACGTCTTGTTTGTAAGGGTCTAACTAATCTAAACTAGGAAACCAAAATACAAACACGATAATAATACTAATGTTAACAAGCGAAGAGTTCTGTATTTTGCGATTAACGCTCGTAGAGTTAGAGCCGTGGTGGCCTTGAGGTTTGAGCAGTTGCCTGTTACGCAAGCGACGCAAGTACGAATCCCAGCGGGGCCTGTACCAATGAGTATTTGTAAAAATCTTATGTACAGTGATTTTTTAAAATATTGCCTATAACCTTCCTCGATAAATTGAGTATCAATACTGAAATATTTTTTGAAATCGGATCAGGAGTTCCTGAGATTAGCGCGAGATGTATATATATATATATATATATATCTCGCGCTAATCTCAGGAACTCCTGATTAGTAATTGTCCTGCCACTCGTCACCTTTACTGTAATAAGCCTTTTGGTGTCAATCAAACTGTGTCACATGCGAAAAGGTTTTCGCGAGAACCGAGTTATGAGGAAAACGTACACTTATGCTGGGAATATTACTTATATATTTCGTGAGAAATTACAGACTAATACAGAACAATCACAAAAACTTTTTTCTTCACCCTTCCATCTCATACGTTTTAACCTAATAATATGAGGAATGAAGTTATAATTATGTTAGAATGATAGGCAACGTGTGAGCGGGAAGACTAGACGAAAAAGTGAGATGTGATGGATGACAGAACGATGGTGGACGACGTGAAAGACGGACGACGATTGATATATTTGTGGGATTTAAATAAAAATAAATATAAAGGTTTGAAAGGAATCTTATTATTAAAAATCTTATTATTCAATAACAACTTAAACTTAATTATAAAATAATTGATATAAAAGACATATCAATTATTTTATGATTTTAAGTTGTTATAAAGAGTAATTAAGGCTACTTCTATTTAAAAAAATCATTTATGGTTCCGCAGGAATTAAATTAAGTCTACGCGGGTGAAGCCACAGGACTAGTAGCTAGTACGTAATACAACTGCATTTTACTACTAGAACCAATAAACATAAAACTTTCGTCTCTTTCGTAAACTGTCAAAGTCAATAAAAAGTAAGTTTATATTATGCTATTGGAAGTTGGAGGCAATAATGAAATACGATACCTTTGGCAATGTTTGCAACAACCTGGCTGCTTCCATTCATAAACCTAAATCGTTTACAGCCTTATTTACGATTTATATCCTCAGACAGACTTTCGTCGCACGCTATTGCGGCTTCTGATTGTGCCTTTAAATATACAATGTCTCTAAATATAGTTACTAGCGAACGACATGCGTGAGAGTATGGTGATAAGATATAGCCTATGTTGGGGCTGAAAGAATTTTCAAGAGTCGGTCTGGTAGTGTCTGAGCCTATTCAATACAAAGAGCATTGCTATTGAACGTAGCAATGCTGCCAGCCTTCTTGGCACGATCCCGAGAGACACCGATTTGGAACAAGTTTTCTACTACTACTTTATAACAAATCGAAACATAAAACAAATCTTTCTTCTTTATAATATTAGTAAAGACTAGCTTCTGGCGTCGTGGTGGCCGTAGGGTTTGAGCAGTCGCCTGCTATGCAAGAAATGCAGGTACGAATCCCAACGGGGCCTGTACCAATGAGTTTTTCTGAAAGCTTATGTGCAGTGATTTCACACCACGTGCTTATCGTTGGAGAAAAATGTCTGACGGCGAGAGACTCATCTCATCTGTCGCGTTGGCACTTAATCATCTTCGGTGAAAAGTGGGTGTAGTTGTTACAACACTTCTGCCTACCCCTTCGGGGAATTAGGCGCCAGCATATGTATGTACCTATGTAAGTTTGGTTCAAACACCGCGACACGAAAATTTCATATTATATTTGATAATCTACTTACATAATTATATATGGAATTCAATAATCAGTAAACATACGTAAATACATCACCGCGTGAGTGAATAGAGCGACAGGGCTATTTATTTACCCGGGGTCATCGATCTTAATCTGAGGGCAAGACTACATTTAAGGACCGTTTACACCAGTCGAGGCAGTGATGAGATGTTATGTTTAAGACGCCTTGAGGCTGTTCTTCTTCTTGTTCCTTACTCTTTTGTCAGATCGATCGTAGTCATCATGCGGTATTCGGCGCAGATGTCACTCGCCTCACGATGTATCGTCATCGATCTCTGTTGGATGTCATCCTGGTGCACTCGTGTAAGCGTCCGCCCACGGCTGTTATAATCTGGTCAGTCAATGGCATGGGTGAACTCCCCTACGGTCTGGTAGCTTCAACTCTACCTTGGACGACTGCCTAGAAGCAGGTGTGTCTCTTCATCTTGTATTTGTCACTTTCGTCCTAAAAGTACGATTTTATATTTACTCTATTGTTTTTGCCTAAAGGTCCTCCTAAAATAAAACGACACGGATTGTGTATTCTCGAAAAACTTTTATTAAATTGAAATGTCCTCTTACTTAAATATAAACAAAACTAGCAGTGCCCCGCGGTTTCACCCGCGTAGATTTAGTTTTATATAATATATCGGTTTAAAATTGACAAAATTTCATAAAAACTTTCATCCCCTATTTTATCCCCTTGGGGGTAGAATTAATCAAATCCTTTCTTATCAGATGCCTACGTCATAACATCTACTTTATGGGCTGTGCGATGATAGATCACTATGTCAGTCAGTCAGTCAGTCAGTCACCTTTAGTTATATGTATTTAGATGAGCACAATGCTACCCTTTTTTAATGATGGTATAACGCCTTCTATTGATGAGAATTTTAATCGAACGCCTAAAATAGTCTGACAACTGGTTTAACCCAGATCACAGATTTTCCTCGTTAAAGGGGTTGCGAAGGTCAGATGGCAGTCGCTTCGTATAAAAGGTGATCAGACACATCGGGTTGAATCAAGTGCCGACCCCAATAGTGTATGGGATAAGGCCAGGGTGATGATGATGACTGCATATTTGACATAACATATAATTGATTGGTAAGTCAAGGCACACATGCAGTGAGTACGATCCCCAACACCTCAAAATAAATACAGCTCGCGGCGCATTAGCGTCGGTAATCTGATCTGCCTCGCATTAATTCCGCGTGCACTTGTGTGTGTCCTGGCTGCAATATATCGACGGCCATTCACTTTGACAGATCACTGGTTATAATTGAAACGGTAAGATGGAAGGTGGAAAATGGAAGACCACCTTAAGTTTACGATACTACAAGAGGAAAATTGTGACGAGACAATCACTACCTATTTACAATGCTTTAAGGGAGGTCGCGTCACGAGCCTGTCTCTGTTCGGTACCATACTGACAGATAGAGACAGATTCATAAAATTATCAAATGATAAAACCATAACTTGCGGCGGGATCTTTAGAGCGTAATGGGATTTCTCGTTCGATATTCTTGAGACTGTATCAGAGCTTCATATGTGTTAGCCCACGTCATCTCAGAGGCGATAGAATGCTACCATCAGTTCTGTTGGAATCTTATTTACCTTAGTTACAAATAAATGCTTTACCCTTCAGGAACCTGGGTATGAGAGCAATAAAAGTTACTAAAAAATAATATATTTCATGTAATTTATATAGGAACTAACGGTTTGCAGTTCGTCCGCGTAGACTTGTTGTTTGTTGTACAATGTTGTTTACATAACCCAGTACTTCTTGCAATATTAGCTATCTTCCAGTAAAAGTCCTGCCAAAACCGGTCCAGTCGTTTCGGAGATTAGGCAGAATAACCAGAAAGGCGAAAGAAAAATCATGTTTTTTGGAGCCATGGTGGACTTGAGGTTTCAGCAGTCACCTGCTACGCAAGCGACGCAAGTTCGATTCCCAGCGGGGCCTGTACCAATGAGTTTTTCTAAAAAACGTATGTACAGTGACCCGTGCTTTACAGTGAAGGAAAGCATCGTGAGAAAACCTGCATATTTCTGAGAAGTAATTCAATGACGTATGTAAAGTGTCTGAGACGGCGATGGACTCACCATCTGTCACGTTGGAACTTAATCATCTTCGGTGAAAAGTGGGTAAAAAAGGCGTGGTTACCGTATATACTTTCATATGCGTTTAGTAAACTGTTAATTTGAAATTTCAAACAGACACTTACATTTTATTTTGTATAAATTTTATATTTAAGATATATGTAATCAGATGACGTACACAGTTAAGATAACATCCAAGCAAGAAACAAACTTGATCCTTACTTAGTGTATTCTCAATTCGCACTCAATAAAGTCTTGAGAGTTTGACAGTTACGCCCCCGGGATGATATTAATTTTAATTAGCAACTCAGTTGCCAAAAAGCAACTTCGGAATTAAGACGTGTGTTTGCGTAATCTCACAACTTTGAAGGCTGCGTTTGATTTTCATAATATTTTCTCAAACATTTGTTTATTTGGGCTGGTTGGGTGTTTGAAACTCTCTGTACACATACAAGTATCAATTTTGCGTGGGCTTAGTACGCGGTGCAGGTAATTTTTAAGTGAAGTAGGGCATAGCGGGATATTACGTTCGAAATTCAGAGCTGCTCTGAGATGTACCTCCGCCTTACAAAAGATCGCAATCAATAATGCTACTTTAGACTGGAGGACGGGTTGTCAACTTTCCTCTATGTTGTTTGAGGAGGTCAATGGCTGGCATTCGCGTCATACTTGTGAACAGGTGTTGCTTGTGGGGGCTGGTCATCTGAAGCTACGCATTTAAATATAAGTAGAACTACTAGAATTTTATGTTAATTTTTATGGACATTTTGTGTGTGTGATTTATGAGAAGTGATTTATGTTGTATTCTTAAAATTGTTCAATCTTTTTGAAAATAATAATTACTGAGTTTCTTGTCAGGTTCTTCTCAGTAAAAGCAATCTTCGAACTTGGTAGCAAGTATCTCTGTAATTGTTATTCTGACGATTTGAAAATACGTTGTGAAAAGTCTAATCGAATAAATATATTTTAGAGTTTTTTTTTGATATGTCATATTAGCTCTTAATCGTCTTCGGTGAAAATGGTTGTTATTACAACACCTCAGATTACTGCTTTGCAGTCCATTCTGGTGTGATGTGAACAAATTCAATTCACCCACTACGGCGAAGCAAAAAGGAGGGTTATGATTTTGACCGGTATGAAAGTATGTCCATCCGTTTCTTAAGAATTCTAAATGTACTTATGATAATTTGACAAAAGGGCTATCGTTGAATTTGTCTTGAATGTCCGCGCGTTATCGGTTATATAAGATCAAATAATATTGGACGAGGCAACCTTTAGAATTACTCTTGTTTCGTAATTTTGAGAGCGCGATTATTCAGTAGTCGGATTTAATATTTAAACTATTTTTATTTTATTGTTTCACTGAACGATCTTCAACATTTTATCTGTAAGTCAGAAAACTTGGATGCGCGTCGCGTGATATGAGCAGATGCATCACGTAAATCCTAGCTGGAATTGAGCCCTATCCTTCACAAGCAGTAAGCTGCATTGATTAAAGTGTTCCCTGCATATTCATGAGCTAGATTGGTCACAGCTCCAAAGCCAATCATATGCACGTATACTGGGGTTACGACTGTGATGGATCGCCTAGTCTTTGGACTGGAGCTATAAAGCTGTCATTCTCAAGCACATTTTTGGTTCCGTGTAGAAATTGGATCCGATTTCGGTCACAATAAAAGTAAACGAAAATCTGCGCCTGAATTAGAAAATGGAATGATAAATTTGTATTAAGATAGTATTAGAATTATCATCAAAATCCATTGTCCTCTGCTTGTATGAGTATTTGAGTATTTGCCCTCTGCTGCCATAATTTTACAATATTTTTGTAGTTGGTCTAAACGTATCTAATAAGTTTCATCAATATATTATATCAATGTCATAATATATCAATATCTATTAATTTGGAATGTTGCCTAACACCGGGATAATTCAATCTATTGTGTCGCATTTTTTTTTCATTATAATTTAAAACTAAGGCGCTTATAATAAAATACTTATAACTATCTAAGAAATAATGAAAGTCACAAATAATAGTATTTAAATTCTAGTATCTGGTTGTGTGTGCTAAGGCCCGATGAAGCTCGCACAGGAAATACAAAATTATATTAAAACAATCTCACTTTCACCGATATCTACACAAAATAACATACGAATTAGTCCAGCCGTTTCGGAGGAGTTTGGTGACAAACACTGCGACACGCGAATTTTATATATTAGCTTGTATTTTTATCACAATTCATACTTCGATAGAAGTCGTATGCATAAAACTAGCGTGTCATAAATTTAAGTTGACATAAAGTGTATTTTACTCACACAAGACGTATGTTAAAATTGCACAAACATTTCATGTGCATCGCACGGGTCGCGGGTTCGACTCGTTTGTCGCTATTCATCTTATAGACGATCCATCACTCCGTATTCTCCAGAGATAAGTACTCGTGTCTGTGAATTCTGAACCTTATTGTGTTACGTAAAAGCTTTTTTTTCGATTCTTGGTGTTGTTAGTGCGAAATGAATTGTTTGTGATAATTAAAACAAATGACGGTTTCGTGTTTCGATAATTTTGGTGAGCGTTTGAAACCCCATATTTGGATGGGGGATTACCTTTTGTGTTGAAGTCTTTCTATTACCTAGTATTTAAATGTATGCATGTGGATTTAAAATCGACAAGTAAGTCCTATTAAAATCGGTCCAGTCTTACAGATATTAACCGGAACAAACAAACAGACGGACAGACTAAAATATTTTTAAAAAAAATTGTTTCGTAATGTCTCTGTCGTGACTATACCTATCCTTATTCCTAATACGCAAAGTACTTCGGGACAAGGCGTATGAAGATTTTTTGAGAAGGCCACAACACCTAAGAATTCGTGACTTATTTTAGCGGGCCACAATGTAATATGCCGGTTATATT
The DNA here is from genome assembly GCA_929442735.1 of Watsonalla binaria. Lineage (NCBI taxonomy): Eukaryota > Metazoa > Arthropoda > Insecta > Lepidoptera > Drepanidae > Watsonalla > Watsonalla binaria. Next base: position 10,548,964 of record OV838933.1, read on the forward strand.
TAATGAAAAGCTTTTGTACTGGAATTAGAAACAGACACTTCAATTGTATTTATCCGTGTAGATACTCCCACACGGCTCCCTGATCTTAATAATCCTCAGGAATATATTTCTTCAGCCCTTTTCATCCTCTAAATTAGAATTAAGGACAGGCTCGCGGATGAATCCGCACTTGGGACCTCGATTTAAAAGTACAGTCTCGCAATTGTCTCCAAATTTAATAACAGATTTGAATGACCCTCCGCGACTCATCGGGGATTCTGCGAATCTTGGAGATTTGAATGTTCGGATTGAGGTACACTTGCAGCGTGGCTGTTATATCATACTGGAGTATAAATAAAATTTAAAAAAGTGACACCGGTCAAGTGGGATTCGGGCTCGTGTCCGAGGGGTTCATGTATAAAAACGTCGAATAAAATCACGTTTTTGTATGGGTTTCCCTGTCATACTTATTTTATACTGTTTTTTGATGAAAAACCGTGAAAATTTCAACTGTCTTACTATCATGATTCATGAGATCACCAACTAGTAACGGACGGACACCAAATTCTTAGTTACTCCATTTTTTTTATATAAACTGTTTATATAAACACCTGTATTTCTCGGGTATGTCACAACTGCAAAAATGTAGACTGTGAAAGAATAAGCTAGAACTATTTGAATATCACGTTTTTATGGTTCCGTACGTAAATAGTAAAAAAAAAATGGAGTACGGTGTCCGTCCGTTACTAGTTGGTGATCTCATGAATCATGATAGTAAGACAAATTTTCACGGTTTTTCATCAAAAAAACAGCATAAAATAAGAATGACAGGGAAATATATGCTCTCGTCATCCCAGAAAGGTCCCCGAAGGGGTAAGCAGAGGTGTTGTAACAACACCCACATTTCACCGAATATAATCAAGTGCCAACGTGACAGAGGGTGAGTCCATCGCTGTCACTGTCAAGTGCTTATGTCGTATATACTTGAGTCCGATGGATTCAAATAAGTGCCCCGTGCTATCATTGTATCACAGGCTTTACGAGGAGATTGTTACATCAAATTATGCGGCCATTGGGTTCCCAATTCGCAGACAGATATTCGACGAGTGTTTAGAGTCGAAACGAAAAATTTGGAATATTCAAACATTCGGAGAATATTATTTAATTTAAGCAGGAATCTTATAGAACTCCGTAACCGAAACTATCGGATATCCGAAATTAAATATATCCGTAACCGTACCCATTCCACATGTTTCGGATAGTATCGTATAAGGGCGGAGTGTAGATAATACGACATGTTTCGTAATTATATGAATTACTAGTTGTGCCCCGTGGATTCACCCACGTAGAGTTTATTGTGTTATACCACGTTTTTTGTCACGTTCCACAGGAGCTGGATATAATATCCTACGTCCTTCCTCTGGAGCTACCTCCCCACCAATTTTTAGCCCAATCTGTTCAGCCGTTATTGAGTTATAAATAGTGTAACTAATACGACTTTATTTTATACAATACTAAGCTGCGCCCTGCGGTTTCACCCACGTAGAATTTTATGGGTGTATTTTTCCACGGAACCCTAACTTAAATAAAGTATCCTAAGATACTCTTTGTAACATTTACTACCTGTCAGTGAATGTCTTGTAGAAATCGGTCCAGACGGTTCAAAGTTCATACAGACGGAGAAAATGTTAAAAATTAGTTTTTTTATGTACATACATACGTATGCTCACGCCTGGGTGCGAAGGGGTAGGCAGAGGGTGTTGTGATCACACACACTTTTCACCGAATATGATTAAGTGCCAATGTGACAGAGGGTGAGTCCATGGCCGTCTCAGACACTTTACATACGTGTTTGAATTACTTCTCAGACATATGCAGGTTTACTCACGATGTTTTCCTTCACCGTAAAGCACGTGGTTTGAAATCAATGCACATATTTTTTTTAGAAAAACTCATTGGTACAGGCCTCGCTGGGATTCGAACTTGCGTCGCTTGCGTAGCAGGCGACTGCTCTAACCCCAAGGCCACCACGGCTAACCGATAATCCGAAATAATTATATATCCATAACCGATATCATTTTATTATATATCATATCTTAGCATTCCTGAATTTAATTTTACGATGAATATTAGTAGACGTGAGCAGTAGGTATAAAAGTACAATATTTATAATGTCGATGGACAACACGTTATTTTTTTCGAGTCGAGGTAAATGACAACTTTGTCAGGCCCTTTCATTTAATAATCCTTAGAGTTATAATTAAATATTTCATTTATCAACCTCAACGAGAAAATAAAAGAGCAGAATTTACAAAAGCCGACAAGATATAAACCGCAAAATTCCCAAAGTTGATATTTCCGGAAAAATATCGCTTTGCTCGAGTAAATATGGAATTTATTTAATTATCCGTAATACTGAAGGGACCGCGGAGCTATGCTGAAAAAATCATGGAGAATTAACGGTTTGCGGTCGGTGCAAGTTATAAACGATTGTGGGGTTATTAATATGAATCGCAAAGCTCACGTCTTCACATTAGGTTCCTCAAAGGCCTACCCCTTTAAAGGAGTGTGAGGGGTGTAAAACACCCACTTTTCGCCAAAGATTATTAATTGCCAGCGAGATCATAAGTCCATTGACATCTCAAATACAATATACTACTTTAAATATGAATACTAGGTACTGGTACTCAAAATACGTGAACGTGTGTGTATATAAATAAAGTTGAAGCTAGAGTACATTTATATTTATTCTATACAGACAACAATAACAGCTTTTTTACTAAATTCATATGAACGGTACTAACCTAGAAACAGAAAAAATAATAATTTTCTCTGTCTGTTTGTTACGGCTAATCTCCGAAACGGCTGGATGGATTTTAACGGGCTGATGTTTCAAGGAGTAACTTAGGCAGCGTTTTTAAAAAACAATTTCGGGTTCTGCGAGTTAACGCATGAAACTAAGTCCTCCCAGGTGAAACCGCAGGGCAAACTTAGCCTAAAACATAAACACTAGCTTTTGCCAGCGACTTCGCGTGGAATAGTTCGTGTGGAACGTTAACTTTTCCCCGCTATTGGTCTTATCATGACATATAGCCTTCCTCGATGGGCTATCTAACACTGAAATATTTTTTGCAAGGGCCTGAGATTAACGCGTTCAAGCAAACAAACTCTTCAGCTTTATGTATAAGTAGAGAGATATATGAAGAGCCGTGGTGGCCTTGAGGTTTGAGCAGTCGCCAGCTCCGCAAGCGTCGCAAGTTCGAATACCAGCGGGGCCTGTACCAATAAGTTTTTCTAAAAGACTCATGTACAGTGATTTCACACCACGTCCTTTACGGTGAAGGAAAAAATCGTGAGGAAACCTGTATATGTCTGAGAAGTAATTTAAAGACGAATGTATAGTGCCTGAGACGGCGATGGATTCACCCTCTGTCACGTTGGCACTTGATCTTATTCGGTGAAATGTGGGTGTTGGTACAACACCTCTGCTTACCCCCTTCGGGGACCCTTCTGGGATGGCGTGAGCATATTTATTTATTTATTTATTTTTATATATGAATTCTTTGCATTTTCTGAGGAAACCCTTACTAATGATAATCGCTGTCCTTCGTCCCTTACGCCATTTGTCAAAGCAGCCCTTTGCCATTTTTTTCAAAGAGCTAAAACTTCAGTCGACCTTTTTGCTGACTCGCCTGTACCAGGTCCCAGCCTTTCAGTCTGAAAAAGGCTTTTGTTAATTGGACTTGCCCGTTTGGTCGGAAATTCCGCTGATGTTTAAACTTATCGATGTGGCAATTTTGGTTTATTAGTACCTGCCCCGCCCCGCGGTGCTACCCGCCCATTTTCCAGATACAAATTTATTAGAGGTCGTATCAGGATCGGTTAATAATAATGTAAGAGATCTCTAGCCGTGCCGGCCTCGGGGTTAAAGCAGTCGCCTGCTACGCAAGCTACGCCAGTTCGAATCCCAGCGGGGCCTGTACCTATGAGTTTTTCTAAAAAATCTTATGTACAGTGATTTCACACCACGTGCTTTACGGTGAAGGAAAACATCGTGAGGAAACCTGCATATTTCTGAGAAGTAATTCAATGACGTATGTAAAGTGTCAGAGACGGCGATGGACTCACCATCTGTCACTTTGGCACTTAATCATCTTCGGTGAAAAGTGTGTGTTGTGATTACAACACCTTTGCCTACCCCTTCGGGGAATACACGCGTGAGCATATATATGTATGTATGTTCTCTAGTAATATATATTTAATTACGTAGAACAGAAAAACAAGGATCGACAGATGACAAGTGAAAAGAACACAACGACGGGAAAATTCAAAAGTAAACCATAAACACAAATATATAGACAAACCTGGCTTATTACTTTACAATATAAAATAACATACAAACTTTAACAAAAGTACATTAAGCTATACCACACCCAAATGTAGGCTACTTTCGCTACAAATTTCATCTGAATCCATTCTGCTTTAATAGGAGGAAAATTTAAACACAATGTTTCGCATTCATAATTTATATTACAACTAGGTGTGCCCCGCGGTTTCACCCGCGTAGACTTAATTTTATGGTTGGATTTTTTCACGGAGCCCAAACTTAATAAAGTATCCTAAGTTACTCCTTGTAACATCAACTACCTGTCAGTGAAAGTCTCATAGAATTCGTTCCAGACGTTTCAAAGCTTACCCGGAACAATCAGACAGACAAACAGACGGACAGAGATAATGTTAAGAATTTGTTTATTTATGTACTTACATTATATACTTTCATATGCATTAAGTGAAAAGCTGTTAATTTGAAATTACCAACAGACACTTCATTTTTATTTATCTGTATGTATAGTTCGGGATATAGTATCCTGGTATCCTTTTCCTGGTTCTAAGCTACCTCCCCAGCAATTTTCAGCTAAATCGGTTCAGCCGTTGTTGAGTTATAAATAGTGTAACTAACACGACTTTCTTTTATATATATAATATATTGATGATAGCCAAGCATGGCAATGAGTTGGTCACTCTTCTATTAAATAGTTCTTAAACAATCCTATGTATAAATAAGGGACACATGTAAAAAAAGCCGGGGAGTTTGTTTCGCCGTTTCTTCTCCTGACAGGCTTACATTTGTAAACGGTAGTAAATTAACGAAAGCTACCGTCAGTGTAGTTTTTAGGACAGGTTGAATGGAAAAGTCAAAAACTAAGAGGCAAAATTATTAATATACGGAAAACTATTCTAACACATTACAAAAATTTTAACAAAACTGTGAGGACGGGACGCGCGGGAACGTGACCATTTCAAAACCGAATCAGCCATTTTTCTTTTCTCAACATTAGCGCCCTCGCGCGTCAATAATCAAATTACTCCATACGTCAATGTCAGATGTCACGTTGACCGCCTATCCGTCGCACAGACAAATAATATTAATCAATAAAATAAACCACAGATTAAAAATGGCCGTGGACAAGTACAACTGTGCTACCATTTATCTTTCACAGTAAGAGAAATGACGTTCACTCGTTGTTCCAAGTGTCCTATGTTATGTTGGATAAATTAGTTTGAATTTTAATTTGGAATTAAATAAATAATACTAGCTATCTTCCCTTACTTCACTGCGTGTTACGATGATTTTTTAAGAATTAAAAAACGTTTACTTTTCCCTACTGTATATAATTATTCAAAGTCGTATCTATAGGACTTTGAATTACTTCTCAGACATGCACAGGTTTACTCACGATGTTTTCCTTCACCGAAAAGCAAGTGGTGTGAAATCACTGCTTATTTTATTTTTATCATATAGACGTAAGTAAACTAAGAATACGATTGAGAGGCTTATTAACCACACAAACAAAATAAATTCATCTACTACTAAATCACATTACTACTGTCTGTCTGTCTGCGGGAGGGCGTCTCCCCTTTAAATGCCTTGTTTGGTTTGATTGTGTTAAATCTACAATAGGATTAGTCGTATCTACGCCTTGCAGTTGTTACTTTAGCATTTTATTTTTCAGGATCAAAACAGTTGACAACAGATCCTCGGATTGTTCATACAACCACAGTACAAAATATGCCTAAGCTTATTACGTTGTATGGAATCTAGACCCAATTTTTAATAAGAATGTTTGATTTTTAAACTTTAGTCCTGAATTACTGTCAAAGTAATGTCGATTTATCGATTTGAAGCTTAGAAAAATGTCTGTAAAATTCGTGACGAATACGGGATTAGCCACGACGTGACACCCCTTATGTACGTATGTGCGAGTGCGAATTTTTCAAACGATTTGTTCCTATATTCCGTACTGATTGTAGTAAGATTATATTTATTCTGTGAGGTGTTAACATATGGTCCGTCTGATGTTAAGCGGCCACCTACATCAGTAGCACCAAGAGCATAACTCGCTGTAGTCGTTCGGGAAAACTGTTCAAATGCTGTCGCTTACAATCATGTATATACTGCTATTTAAATATTTTAAAATTTAACACAACTATTTCATTCAGCAATTATTAACCGTGAAAATTAGACATTGCTTAATTTAATTTATTTGTAGCTCTACATATACGAGGATTTTGGCATCAAAGGTATAAGTATTTCATTATTCAGTAATATCACACACACAACTGTAAGCGAACACCATTACTTTTACCCCAAACGTTAATTCTCTATCCAATACGATAACCCATTCAGCGTCCATTGGAAATTTAAACCAATTTTATTTCTAACACTTCACGTAAAATAAACTGAATGGAAAGCTGCTGCATTCATAGTCCCACTTCCAGCTCAAATATACGATAGGGGAGGGAAAAAGTGCAGTAGCAATTGAATAATCCATTCTGCGGGGCCCAGTGACAGACGGCAGCGGCGGGTTAGCATAATTCGTGTGTCATGTCAAATTTACATCATGAATTACTGTCAAATTAGTGACGTGAATGTCACTGGTAGGGGTAAAGTCACAGTATAAATATAAGATTTAAAAGCAGTATGGAATAAAGGATGAAATCATTTGAAATAACATACTTACACAGAAAGAATAAGCGGTCTTTGCGTAATATCACTATGTGTTTACGAACATTTTTCTAAACTGTAAATCGACTAACCGATATTACTTAGACAGTACCTACATAATGCATACTTTTATCTATACAGACAAATACTATTGAAGTATCTGTTTGTAATTCTAAAATAACAGCTTTTTACTAAATGTATATGAAAGTATTACGTATCGAAAGTAATAAGTACTGGCCTAAATAAAAACAATTCTTAAAAGTTTTCTATGTCTGTCTGTTTGTTCCGGCTTATCTCCGAAACGGCTTGACCGATTTTAACAAGACTTTCATTGGCATATGATGATGGCATGATAGCTGATGTTTCAGGGAGTACTTTTATTAAAAAAATGTAGAGGAACTTTTCTATCCAATATAGCCAGTTTTAATTCTTTTTTGGGTCATTTACTAGGTCTCGAGTGAATGGTTTGTGTTAAATTTGATAGTTAAAATCGCCTCATCTCCCGTCTTGCGCCCATGGCCAGCAGTGCAGCGCCATATGCGGCGCGAGTATATTTGAGCGCAGATTAGATCCCCACTATCGTTGCCGCGTTTAATTTACTAAAATATTTGCTTAGCCATGCTGCGTGTACGGTACTAATACTTTAACAGATTGTGTTGATTATTGTACTCATATACATAGTTACTATTATAACTCGGATATAAAAGCGTGACCGACATAAGACGCGGTAACCAAGTGGTTGGAGCAGTCGCCTGCTACGCAATCAACGCAAGTTGAAAGCTCCAGCGGTCTTTAGCAAAGAGTCTTCCTAAAAGTGAAGTGATTTCACACCACGAGCTTTTCGTTTCGCTGAGAATAAATTAAATAACGTACCTATGTATAGTGGCTGAGACGGCGATGGACTCCGCATATGTCACGTTGACACCTAATCATCTTTGGACAGAGATGGTTAGGGTTAGACTCGGAGAAGTTTCGTCAAAGAACTCATAGAAAATACTCGTATATTTAACTAGCTATACCCCGCAGTGTTACCCACGCAGAGTTAAATTCATGGGTGACCCGCGGATCCCTTATATTTTTTTAAATAGTCTTAAGTTACTCCTTGTAAAATTAGTCTAAAATCGGTCCAGCTGTTTCGAAGATTAGGCGGAACAAACAGACGGACACACAGTCGGGTAAAGAAAAATAAAAAAAAATGTTTTTTCAAACAGTACTGTGTATACTTTCATATGCATTTAGTGATAATATGTTATTTTAGATTTACAAACAAACACTTCAATTTTATTTATAGCTGTATTGATAGATATATACGAGTATTTATAGAGTAGTACATAAAATTTTGCCTCAATAAAATCCGTTGTATCTCCGACTTATTAGAGTGACATTTTCACGACGTCTATCCGACAGAGCATACGTCTTATTTACGAAACCTTCATCATTCTAACGAAAATAAAAAATGTTTTCTTCCAAATCAATCAAATGGACACAATATTAACAAGCAAATATACTCAAAGTTCTTACAAATGGAGACAAAGCGTAATCTTAGTTCATTTGTGTAGATTTTTTGGTCCAACGCGATCGAGAGCTCTTTACTTCCTCTCGTTATTTCTTTGAGAACCTTTGAGATGCTTCAGAAAATGGCTCCGAGGAATTGTTTTCGAATGTCTTTTGACTTCGCTGTCACTCTTGTTCTCGATAAAAGTTTTGTTGAAATCGTTAAAACGTCACTAATTAGAGAGATTTACTTCCACCGCTATGGACAACACGTTCCGAGATCGAATATTTGAAACATTCCAAATCATTTGTTTAAACTTGTAAGTTGCTTGCCTTGAGTTAAGGCGTTTGGCGTGTATCCTATTTTCATGAAGTTTTCGTTCAATAGAATTGTCGAAAAAAGTATATTATACTCATATTATTTATTTATTAGCCTGTCGTGTCCCACTGCTGGGTAAAGGCCTCCCTTCCACTTTTCCAACTTTCTCTGTCCTCAGCAGTCCTCTCCCAATCGCTTCTGAAAGCATCAAGCTCATCCCGCCATCTCCTACGAGGCCTGCCGCGTAGTCGTTTCCTGCCATACTATTATTGCCATTGCCATATATTGCCATATATACTATTATGCTTATTTTGAGTCTAGATGGTGCTGTGTTTATATCAAAAGAAAAATGATGTTTGTTAAGTATATTAATCGGATATTACTCATCTGAATATAATCTGGGTTTAGCATCAAAAGCCCTTAATTTCAGAATGCGTCTTCAAGCTTTACTTAGTTAACTCTAGTAGAACTTGAAATGTAAAATATCGACTGTCTTAAATTTCACCATTAAGTTGTAATCTTTCAAGTTGGCTAAGAGTTTCAGTATCCATCCAACGGTATTACTCAGTTGGTACAATTTATTTTGCGGTAATAAAACCGGTAATTCGAGGCACTCGAGACGATTGGGTAAGCGCGACATGCTCCTTTTACAGTCAAATGTTTGGGTAATAGTTTTCCTGTTAATTTGTATCTTAATAACTAAATACACATACACATGTTCACGCCTGTATTCCCCGAAGGAGTAGACAGAGGTGTTGTAATCACAACACCCACTTTTAACCGCAGATGATTAAGTGCCTACGTGAGAGATGGTGAGTCCATCGCCGTCTCAGACACTTTACATACGTCATTGAATTACTTCTCGGAAATATGCAGGTTTCCTCACGATGTTTTCCTTCACCGTAAAGCACGTGGTGTGAAATGTCTGTACATAAGTTTTTTTAGATAAACTCATTGGTACAGGCCCCGCTGGGATACGAACTTGCGTCGCTTGCGTAGCAGGTGACTGCTCAAACCTCAAGGCCACCACGGCTCTAAATATCTATAACTAAATAGTAACACTAGCTATTAGTGCCAAATTGAATATTTATTAAATATTTATTGTTTTATTCCAAGTTAAAGAATTTATCGTACAGCATAATACAGCTGAAGCAAATGCAGAATCTGTGTGCAATAGATATGTATTCAATAATAATATGACGTACTTTTTAGTAGAGAAATTAAATCTCAACTAGAATGAAATATTTACACGAAAAAAGCCGTTATCGGGTTTTTTAGAGTTCCCATTCCGTTCTTAAGTATAAAGGAAAAGGCAATAATTATCATTCCTTACTTTACCGACTTGTACGAAAGATAAATTACGTTCAGCCAAATCTAATCGCGGGTCTAATTTCGGTTTTTAGGTGCGAAAAGATTTATTACAAGGGTGTGCCTTCGCGGGCTGTGTTATATAACTTTTTATGTTGTTATGTGAGGGAATGGTCGGGTGTGATGTTGAGATTGTGTTCACGATACGGAATTATATAGAAAAGGCTTCTGCCCGCGACTTTGCCCGGGTGCAGTTTTACAATGAGCTAACACTAACCTTAAAATATAGGCTCGATAAATGGGCTACAATACACTGAATATTTTTAAATCGAACCAGTTTCTTGAGATTTGCGCATTCAATAGCTAGTGTATTATAGAAGTCTAGTGAAAAATAAATTACATACATACATATGCTCACACCTGTATTCCCCGAAGGGGTAGGCAGAAGTGTTGTAATCACAACACCCACTTTTGACCGAAGATGATTAAGTGCCAACGTGACAGATGGTGAGTCCATCGCCGTCTCATACACTTTACATACGTCATTGAATTACTTCTCAGAAATATGCAGGTTTCCTCACGATGTTTTCCTTCACCGTAAAGCACGTGGTGTGAAATCACATAAGTTTTTTAGAAATACTCATTACGTACATAAGTTTTTTAGAAATACTCATTGGTACAGGCCCCGCTGTATTGTATTTTCTCAATTTTCTTAATTACCATACCCGTGTGATACCACGACGGGCAGTTAAATAATATATATCATAAGCAGCGGTGGAATACAATCACGTATAAAGCCTTACTGTTTCCTCCCAACCATGCGATCCATGAGAGTGCGTTCCTCTGTAGCGGTGAATATTGGATGAGCCGCGAGGATTAAGGACCTCTCTTACAAGACTTCCTATGGGAAACCCTGCAATAGGTGATGAAGCAATCAGACTGTAAGGTTATGTGGGATGTTTAATATATTCTCGATCTTATGATATTGATATTGGGGTTGATTTTAGGTAATATTTTTTGTTTTTAAACTTTATGCAGTAAAGCTTTGGGTGATTCAGAAAGGGATATCAGGTGTAGGAAAAAGAGATAAATATAAATGAAAGAGTGAGTTAAAATACATAATGTACGCATGTATTTATAAATAATATCACATATGAAAAAAAATCTATATAATAATAGACAGAGATCGGCCCATGCTAGTCGAGCGTTATCCCAGAGTTTGTATAAGCACCAGTAATTTTTTTACACTTAAAAGGTAGTAAGCATATATCCTGTTGGTAAGCGGCTACTGCAACCTATTAACGTTTGAGACACCAAGAGTGTCATTAATAATTTTATAAATAACTACAGGACGTCAAGAGGTTTCACCCGCGTAGTTCCCGTTCCCGTGGGTGTATGGGGAACAAGTAAAGTCTATGCTAGTCGCTGATAATGTAGCTTTCCAATGGTGAAAGAATTTTTGAAATCGGCACAGTAGTTTTTGAGTTGAGAACATACACACAAAAATACAAACATTTCCTCTTTATAATAGTAGTGTAGATAAAATCAATGTGCCAATATATTGAAAGTAGAAAAATTCCCAATAAAGCGAACGCACATCCACTCCCCTCCTTCTTTGTAAACTGGCTAGCTTACTCCTTACCATATTGTGACATTATAATAGAAAAGCCGTGGTGGCCTTGAGGTTTGAGCAGTCGCCTGCTACGCAAGCGACGCAAGTTCGAATCCCAGCGGGGCCTGTACCAATGAGTTTTTCTAAAAAAACTTATGTACAGTGATTTCACCCCACGTGCTTTATGGTGAAGGAAAACATCGTGAGGAAACCTGCATATTTCTGAGAAGTAATTCAATGACGTATGTAAAGTGTCTGAGACGACGATGGACTCACCATCTGTCACGTTGGCACTTAATCATCTTCGGTGAAAAGTGGGTGTTGTGATTACAACACCTCTGCCTACCCCTTCGGGGAATACAGGCGTGAGCATATGTATGCATATAACATTATAATAGGCATATTTAACGAAACATTACTCTACTCTAAGATAAACCAAGTACCGATGATTAACCACAGGCCTAACCAGACAGTCCAATAACAACAGATAGTCTAAACCATACCAAAGTCGATGGACTAAGTCACCACTAACTTACCCCAATCCATCAAGCTCAATGCCCAAAATGAAATTTACAAGAAAGTCGGCTCCGTTATAGACGCTAGCTAGGGCATGCACTCATAGAAATACCTACAAGCATTTCACAATATTGATAATAGTCGAGATCTTTGTACGCGTCTTGGACGGTCGTTTTCAAAAACCTATCAAAGTTATCATTTTAATATTCATTATCATATTAAATATCGATAAGTTATTGCAATAAAAGTGGAAGTAAACCTATATGACAGATAGATAGAATATTGGAAGCGGCCGATAACTCATATTTCCCCAACAATATACGCGATCTTTGTACGCGTGTCTACGTTCATGCCAATTCTTGACTAATGTAGGAGGCCGTTCTTCTGCTGCCTCTTTATTTTATGCTCAAAGTGTGGAATGCTCTGTGCACAAACTTTCCCGAAGCTAAGGAGTCTCCACTTAATTGTAAATTACACAAATACCCGCCAAGATGGAAATTAAACCTGAAACAGATATTTATTGCCCACCCAACTTTTACTTGAATAATTCGTCTTGGACTGTCAACTTTGTACCGAACAAGAGCACATAGACGCGCGGTTTTATATCAAGAAGATGCTTATATTTAAAAGTTGATTGCAAGGTGGTGGCATGGATTGGGTCTAATTGGGGGTAATTTCTGGCGGCCTACTATCATCGTTATAGCAGTGACGTCTTACTAACTCATTGGTACATGCCCCGCTGGGATATGAAATTGCGTCGTTAGCGTAGCAGGCGAGTGCTCAAACCCCAAGGCGACAGCTCCCATAATACTTATGTACTTTATTTTGTTAATATGTACTTATAATACATACTAAACACCCAGACACAACAAATGCTTTAAATGTTTACCTTGCATAGCAGTAGCAATCTAAGTTCTAATATTTCCTCGTAATCCTTTTCTAGATTGGTTTAGTAATAGACGTTTTTTATAGCACTAACGTTACTCTAGTATGTAACAAGCATACACAAACGAAGACGTCTGGGATTTACCGTTGAAATAAGTAATAGCCTGATATACACTTTAAATTGATTCGTTTTGAAATGCCACTTTTAATTTGATGGAATGAACAGGGACCCAACCGTGAGCTCTTATTGCAATGTGTGACAGTGACAGTTGTGTACACTTCATATACATCTGTCTCATAATAAGAGGAAAACTACCATGGCAATAAGAGGCTATGGTAAGGCCCCTGTACATATATTAGCTTTACATTGAATGTTTTTCAATCAAAAGCAATTTATTTTTCTTTCTACAAAGTTTACTGCAGCTAGTTATACAATCGTTTATTTTGTTGATAGTATAGTTTGATCATACTGTTATCTATTAATTGAATATAAATTATTTTAGTTAGCACCTAGTTCAGTTAATAAACCTATGATAAAAGTACTTCGTAATTTATATTTTTATTTCTTAACTACTTTGCCCTTCGGACACACAGAGAAAATTTTTAATAATTGGTTTTTCTATATAAATACCGTTCACATGCATTTATTCAAAAAGTATATATAATTTTGGAATTACAAACAGACAAATCAATTTTATTTATCTTTATTATCTATAATAATGTGTATAAGTCTATGTATGTATGTATGTATAGACTAACTGTGCATTGCGGTTTCACCCGCCGATATTTAATTTAATTTCCGCAGAAATCGAAATGTTTTTTTAAGTAAAAGTAGCCTAACCTTCTTCTTATAACATTACCTATCTGCCAGTGAAAGTCCGGTTGAAATTGGTCCACTTGTTTCGGAGATCAGCCGGAGCAAACAGACAAACCGAAAAATTGGTTTTTATTTGTCAGTACCGTACACTTTCATATGAATCTAGTCAAAAGGTGTAATATAGTATGTATATATAGATGTATAGATTAGATAATGAAAAACTATTTGACTGACTGCGTGATATATCGAGGGTGTGTTGCTTGTGAGGTGCAGGTGCACACTTGGAAAGGGTTTTCCGAAATTCGATCCCCACCGGGATTGAAAGGTTTTAAGTTTGTTTCCGAAATCTTACTGCCACTCAAATCTGTTAATTTATTATTTAAGAAAAAATATTTATCTGTATATAAATAGCTTATTTAAACCTATCACTCAAGTTAGATAATAAAATCAATATGCTCTATAGAAATATATGCATAGTGCTTAACTTCAAAAACTCTGTCCAAACAATATTAATTGATTGAAAATTTTAATGAGAATGATTTATTCAATTCTTAATTGAATAAATCATGATGCACTTATCATCGTTGAGAAATTACCACTGGTTCGGAAATTTGCCTTCTGAGAATAACCGGCAAGAAACTTACCTGGCGTCATGTACATTTCATCAACAAACAAAAATTTTCTTGCATTTTTGAAGAAGTTTAAGATATTCTGTATAAATTTGCAAAACGTTACTCACCTTACTTAACAAAGGTTGTTCTTGAAACCGCATGTTATAAATCATAATTACTTCGCACCAGTCTCGGGGCACACATTAATCACCTTCCTATATCTACCATTAGCCCTAATCACTGAACTAATTGTCGGACTAGAATTAATGTCACTGTTGATTCGGAAATAAATAACTGTAAAGCATAGAATTAAAACTAAATAGACGAGGATAAGTGTAATTGTTTTCCATCTGTTGATAAAATAGTTAGTGATTACCTATTAACGTTTATACAGCTTAGTATGTAGAGTATACAAAGAAATATCTACCTTATTTTTCCCTAATAAATGAATCAAATACCATGAAAATCTGGAAGCCGCGGAATGTCACACATTTTATGTATTTCTATTTAAATAGTTTTTTTTCCAAATTCCTGCACAACAGCTGCTCCTATTAAATTGGAAAAAAAATTAAACGGATCTGGACCCACTCATCCCCTGATCTCTCTAAAATACTAGGGCGTCAGAAGTTTAATGGGGTAACTTCTATGATTTTCGCCTATATGTCTGTATTATAACGTAACTATACCAGGTGACGTATTGTAAATAATCCCATTGGCACTGTACTTTTGCTACAATTAATTAATCTTAGTTTGATCTTTGCTTTGACTGGCTAGAATTTGCCATGCTCACAAATATTTGTAATATTTTAGTTATTATATTTGACAATTGAGCATTTGTGCTGTGTCCATGGGCTTATATTCATGAGATATAAATACTGTAACCAAAAACATTGTATAATATATATTTTTTTAAAAGAGTAATTGTTGAGTTTCTTGCCGGGTTCTTCTCAACAAAAGCTACCTTCCGAACCCGGTGGTAACATTTATAATCATGTATAATGTATTTTGTGTCCTTCTGACGATTTGAAAGTACTTTGTAAGAAGTCTAATCAAATAAAGATATTTTTGATTTTGATTTTGATTTTGATTTTGACGAGTGGGTACCTTCAGATTATATTTATAATTGACTGTTCCCGGGGGACCAATGGGCACCTATATAGGGGTCGAGTCTACAACTTTTACTCTAAGGGACTAATATTGGGGGTCCAGTGGGTCTTGTTGCCTTTAAGCCCCCCTTATTACTAAATTACACTAACAAAACATACGATATTCCTTGGATTACATGTTGCTCCATCTGTTATATGGATTTAAAAAGGGAATGATATAGTTTTAATCCGAATTGGGTCTTGTTTTCGTTTAAACCATGTTTTGTAATAAGAGGGTGCGCATGTGTTGAACATACACACACTTCTTTGTTTTTTTGGTGAAGTCTATTAAAAAAATTAAACGATTTTATGCCACAGAAGGCTTGTATCCCAGTTATAACGTTTTAAATATATATTAAAGTGAAGTAACTCAGTTAAGCACTCCTGGTTGTGCCGTATTAAACTTTTGTCCAGCTTGAATTGAATTAGAACTTGTTCGTTGGCCACTGCGCGTGCCGATTCAATTTATTGTTGCGGACAATTAAATAATTACTTTTCAACTTGAACATTTCAAATATAATTTTCATATATCATCATCTCCCTGGCCTTATCCCATACATTGTTGGGGTCGGCACTTGGTTAAAGCCGATGCGGTTGATCACCTGATTTTATACGAAGCGACTGTACGAGGATAATGGGTGATCAAGGTTAAACCAGTTGTAAGACTTTCTTAGGCCTCCGTCTGACCTGTAACGATTGCCAAAGATGTTAAATTGGCAACTGAGACCGACGACTTAACGTGCTCTCCTAGGCACGGACAGATTAGTTGTCTATTCTGTTTCTGTAAATATACAGAATTCTAAGTCTTGACTTATATAACAATCTAAGCACAGCGGAAACCACTTAAAAAAACTGGTCTTAAAGATATGAAGTTTGAAAATTGTGTTCTTGGTAAGGTGTAGGTTAAAAAAGTTTTTCCGAAAAGGGCTTTCAGAAATGTCATTCCTAAGGGGTTAAGTTGGAGTTGAAACTGTGTGCGCAAGTAAGTAATCACTAGCAGAAAATCGAACTGTTAAGCTAATATGCAACACATAATGAATGTAAATAAACGGCTGGTCGGCCGGTATCGTAGTACATTGCGTTTAGTTAGCATACATGCGGTTGCGGTCAGAGGCCTGCGCTTGGCACAATGGGTAATGCCAGGGTTTGTGCTAGTGGACATTATGGAGAAAAAAATATTGATAACGAAATTACAGTCATTTAGTGTATTTCAAAACCATCCAATAGGTAAAGTAAGAGAGATCGGTAGAGGAAAACAGTTTACATTATGTAAATAAAATTATTTATATGATAACATTCACTGAATAAAACTTTATTATATATACAAACAACAGTACTTCAAGCTATCGGTGTCTCTCGGGATTTTTATGAGCAATTTTATAACGTACCCTGATCTATATATATATATATATATAAATATGATGAATCCGAAGGATTTGTATTCAAAAAGTACCGAATAAACGTAAAAATAATGTACCGATTTGAAAAATTATTTCATCAATCGATGGCTACATTATCAGTGAGTAACATAGGCTATATTATATCCCCATACTGCCACAGGTAGAGGAGCACGTGGCCCAGTTGCTGTTGCGCATATCATTCGATCTATTCGAGTAATTGGATGGGTGACCGCCCGAGTCCCCACCGTGCCGCGGAGAGCACGTTAAGCCGTCGGTCCCGGTTGCCAATTTATAATTTTTGGCAATCGTTACAGGTCAGCCGGAGGCCTAAAATAGTCTGACAACTGGTTTAACCCAGTCTGATGGCAATCGCTTCGTATAAAAATCAGGTGATCAGCCACATCGGGTTGAATCAAGTGCCGACCCCAACAATGTCCCATACATTGTTAGGGTATCCGTATAAGGCCAGGGAGATGATGATACTGCCGCAGGTACCAGAACTGCGCAGGTGAATTAATGCATCTTTTGTGTTTTATGCGAATAATACAATTGTATATTTTTTTTTTCAGGTAAGTCCAGGACACAACTGTTTCCCCTAATAAGGTAGTATAATGATAACTTCTTAGTAATTATACATTACATCGGTGTTTGGCTCTGCAGTATTATTTTTTTATTATGTAGGCAATATTGATATTGCTTTGCTCGCGAATTAATTTGTTCAAAATCAAAATCAAAGTCAAAATCAAAATATCTTTATTTGATTAGACTTCTTACAAAGTACTTTCAAATCGTCAAAAGGACACAAAATACATTATACATGATTATAAATGTTACCACCGGGTTCGGAAGGTAGCTTTTGTTGAGAAGAACCCGGCAAGAAACTCATCAATTACTCATTTAAAAAAATATATATTATACAATGTTTTTGGTTACAGTATTTATATCTCATGAATATAAGCCCATGGACACATCACAAATGCTCAATTGTCAAATATAATAACTAAAATATTACAAATATTTGTGAGCATGGCAAATTCCAGTTCAGGAACCAACATTTTTCTGGGAAACGAGTACATTTATATTGTGTTAATTCAGGTAATAAAATATCTCATCGTATCAGGAAACAAACATCCATTTATATGAACTGTCTGTTATTCTATATAACACGTGATGAAATAGTTATCTGTACCATATATATAAAAAAAATTACTGGTTTGACCCAGGTCACAAATTTTCCAATTCAAAGGGGTTGCGAAGGTCAGATGGCAGTCGCTTCGTATAAAAATCAGGTGATCAGCCACATCGGGTTGAATCAAGTGCCGACCCCAACAATGTATGGGATAAGGTCAGGGTGATGATGATGATGATTATAAAAAAATAATTGTCCGTTTGTAATTACAAATTAAGTGTTCCACTAAATGCATATGAAAGCATATACGATACTTTTTTCGTATGTCTTTATGTCTGTCCGATTGTTCCGCCCAATCTCCTAAACGGATGGACCCATTTTAACGGGACTTTCAATGGCATATAGCTATCGTTACAGGAAGTAACTTAGACTTACTTAATACTTTAATTTTAAAAAACCACTTTGGGTTCCGCGGGCCATTAAAACTTCGCGGGTGGAACCACAGGTCGCAGTTAGTCCTTAATATAATATGAGCCCTGCGGATTCACTCGCAGATAATTTAATGACCTGTACCAATGAGTTTTTCTAAAAAAAACTTATGTGAAGTGATTTCACACCACGTGCTTTACGGTGAAGGAAAACATCGTGAAGAAACCCGCATATGTCTGAGAAGTAATTCAAAGACGTATGTATAGTGCCTGAGACGGCGATAGACTCACCCTCTGTCACGTTGGCACTTAATCATATTTGGTGAAATGTGGGTGTTGTTACAACACCTCTGCTTACCCCTTCGGGGACCCTGGGATGTCGTGAGCATATTTTTAAATTTTACTGCCACACCAAAGTATTTTCAAAAGAAGCAAACTCACCACTTGAAATATTAGTAGGATATTCCACTCAACCACAAAAATCCTAAAATGAAAAGGGGAAATGCGAAAGATATTTTAATTGAAAAATCATTACCGTACGGTGAATTATGGGTGTGGGGGTAAAGGACTAATTACACACGTAACCTTTTGTTGGGTGCTCCCAGTCCGCTGTGATTTAGTGCTTATTTGCCCCGCACTGGAGCCGTTTTTATTTGCTTTATAACGGTCCCCGCAGAGAATTGATGCGACTCGAACAATAGGTCCAAATGTGGTGGGAATCATATGGAACGTTTTGTCGTATGGAAATTTTTCATTTAGGTGTGAAAAGTATATATACATATGTATGCTCACGCCTGCATTCCCCGAGGGGGTAGGCCGAGGTGTTGTAACAACATCAACATCTCAGGAATATGCAGGTTTCCTCACGATGTTTTCCTTTACCGTAAAGTACGTGCTGTGAAATCACTGTACATAAGTTTTTTAGAAATACTCATTGGTACAGGCCCTGGGATTCGAACTTGCGTCACTTGCGTAGCAGGCGAATGCTCAAACCTCAAGGCCATCACGCCACTTGTGAAAAGTTACCTCTAATGTATCATGGTCACCTACCGTTATCCTATTTTATATGTGGTTAGCGCAATGTGTTTTTTTCGTACATTTTTCGCTATTAGCCGTCATGTTTGTATTCACTCGAACTAGTTGCCATCTTTGTTAATATAGGCTAAGGCTAACTTTAAACAATGATATATTGCTTATAGTGCTTCCTCGAATATTGCAAAAAAAATCTATTTGGACCAATAGTTCCTGAGATGATTGCGTTCAAACAAGCAAACGAACAAATAGAAAAAACGAAACTTCAAATAGAAGAAAAAATTTAAGATGTTGTTTGATGCCATATTCTTCTCTTACATATTAAAGAAATCCATACATCTATATCTTTACAGATAAAGAAAATTGAAGTGTCTGTTTATGCTCCCAAAATAACAGATTTTCACTGAATTCATATAAAAGTATATACTAAAAAGTATAAATATCTCTGTGTGTCTGTCTGTTTGTTCCGGGTAATGTCTGAAACAGCCGGATCTATTTTAACGGAACTTTCACTGGCAATGGGTAACGTTACATAGGCTACTTTTATAAAAAAAAAACATTTAGGGTTCCTTGGGAATGAAAGTAAATGCAAACCGTGTTGCTAGTGAATAATAAATTATGATGTGATGAACGATTTGAGAACATTCTTTATAAAATTGAATAAGTTTCAAAACGTAGTCCGAATGTAAAGTTTTCCACAAAACATATTTCTTCTCCAACACGAACTTAACTCAACAACTAAGTATTTCGCAGTCAAATTCAATGGATTCAATTCAAGTTGGCTAACATAGCGCTCTCAATTATCGCAATGAAACGGACAGACAATGCTACATTGTATTCTGTAGCGAGTTTTAACTCAGTTAACTGTATTCCGCGGTACATATTGTGAGTGCTGTTGTCACACGGACGCTAAATAGCTGAGCGGGTTCGCTCGAACCTTTGGAATACCTGTCATTGTACTCAAGAAAGAAGGAAGAAAAAACATTAAGTATTTTTCATAAAACAAAGAAGTTTTTTGTTGTTATCAATACAATATATAATAGGCTGTCGAATATTTACATGAAGCATGCGCAGAGTTTAATTGGTGCGAGGTGACAGCGAGTAACGCTATTCTCGCAGGAATTTAGCAACATACTTTTATGCGGTTCTCTCGATCCTTTATTAAGAAAGATTTTTCGGAGCATCTATATAATCTATACAGAGAAATATACTTGAAGTCAGAGAAGCAAGAACAAAATAACAGCTTTCTTTTTTTTTATTATTTAATAAAAAACTGCGCATGGTGTGAATAGGCACTGGATAGCAATTTACTAAGAATGTCTAGAGTTAAGATCTCTTTGTATATTTTACAACTAGTTAATTCGTGTGAGTGAAGCATGGTATAATTTTGAACTACATTTCATTTTACAGGAGCGTCAAGTTTAATGTTACAAAATAATTGAAATGAAACGTTTTGGATATTTTCGCAGATGAAGCACGCATCTAAATATATGTAACTCAAAGGTGACTGACTGACTGACATATGATCTATCAACGCACATCCCAAACCACTGGACGGATCGGACTGAAATTTGGCATGCGGGTAGATGTGATAACGTAGGCATCCGCTAAGAAAGGATTTTGATTAATTATACCCCCAAGGGGATAAAAAAGGGGATGAAAGTTTGTAATTTTTAAACCGATATATTAAATAAAACTAAATCTACGCGGGTGAAACCGCGTTGCACAGTTAGTATTATATAAAGAAGTTTTAACGCGCAACATTATCTGCATAGTCAATATTATAATGTTACCTCTATTTTTCCTTAGGGAGAGAGATAATCTCTTATTGTAACTGAAATAAATTGGCCCATACATATAGGCTACAGGTATTATACATTTGAACGAGCAATTTTTATTATATAATCTGGATCTCGGAGACGGCTGGTGGGGGATAATAATAAAGTATGTAGGGCGTTTCGGGGACGATAAATCGAACGAGATAAGATTAATTTTAAAAAAAAAACATCAGTCGTTAGGTACTTGTCATATAAGTATTGTAAATATAATCAATGGCCGAATTTTTTGTTTACTCTTAACTCGCCCGTTTACCAAAGATGATAAGGTGACAGCGTGACAGATGGAGAGTGACAGCCCCATTACAACCGGTCCAGCCATTTTGGAGATTACCTGGAAAAAACAGACAGACTGAAAGACTGAGAATTTTTTTTAATATAGTTTTTTTTTTATATCATTGCCGTATATACTTAGCTTTTAGTAAAAAAGCTGTTTATTTGGAATTAACAAACAGACACTTAAATTTTTCTTATCTGTATATATATAAACGAGAACATGTATTAGTATATCGTTAATTCAAAATGCCTTTTACTCTCCAAAACTGAACCTTAGTACTGAAACTAAAACCCTAAACAAAAGGCAGCTAGACAGACTCCATTAGCATTGTACGTACACAGTATTGGGAGCTAAACAATATGGTGTACAAATTGTATGCGACCGTCGCTTGATTACATTGTGCGTGTGAGCACTTAGTGGTTGGTAGTGTAAGGCATAATATATTACTATGTAGGGCTCCTCATATAATGGTGATTAGTTCTAGTACCTATAGAGGAGCTCGTGGCACAGTTGCTATTGCGCATATCATTCGATCAGCGAAGTTAAGCAACCCTAGCCCTAGCCTGTAATTGGATTGGTGAGCCCGAGTTCCCTCCGTGCCTCGGAGAGCACGTTAAGCCATCGGTCCCGGTTGTCAATTTATCATCTTTGGTAATCGTTACAGGTCAGTCGGAGGCCTAAAATAGTCTGACAACTGGTTTAACCCAGATCACAGATTTTCCTCGTTAAAGGGGTTACGAAGGTCAGATGGCAGTCGCTTCGTATAAAAATCAAGTGATCAGCCACATCGGGTTGAATCAAGTGCCGACCCCAACAGTGTATAGGATAAGGCCAGGGAGATGATGAGTTCTAGTATCTATAAAGTTTCCTATCGGCTGTGTATCATTTAATCATAAATTTAAGAAAGGGGTCCGAAATACGTAATTTTACTTTGATTTTAATTTTACGTTTCAATATCTAAGAAGAAAAAATGTCTCAGGTTCTCATGGGACAGGTGTCTGTCTGTCAGGTTTCTATGAATGTGTCACCTAGAAACCTCTTTATCAGTGTTTCTCTACAATATTACGCCTTCCTCTTGAATCACTCTATCTATTTATAAAAACCGTTTCAAAATCCCTTGCGTAGTTTCAAAGATTTAAGCATACATAGGGACGGACTCACTTCGGCAGGGACTTTGTAGTAATGATTTGATTTGTTGTGGCACATGCTCCAGGGATAGCAATTAGGGTCCAGTTTTTTGTTGAGGTTTTTATTGTCTCTGCTTTTTTAATTGACCTGGCTATCAATTAGAACTATCTTCATAAGATACACATACATATTCTCTCGCCTGTAGTCACCCACCTTTCACCGAAGATGACTAAGTACCAACGTTACAAATGGTGAGTCTAACAGACACTATGATTATTGTTTTTAATTACTTCTCAGACATGCATATTATTCAGGTTTCCTCAAATGTTTTCCTCTCTGTTAAGTATGTGGAGTGAAATAATTGCACTTGAGTTATGAGAAAAACTCATTGGTACAGGCCGCTGGGATTCGAACTTGCGTCGCTTGATTAGCAGGTACTCAATCAAGGCCGCCACGGCTCACCATATCGCCACCGCAGAAAATAAAGTGTTATAATAGTACATATGTAAAATTAAGCCACATCTCATAAAATACACAAAAATACTCCAAATCTAATTCCGTCATACGCGGCATGATTCAATTATCAACGCCCCTAGCGCCATTGTCAAGCTGCGGCCGAATCAAGTACTAATTGCATCTGTGACGTCAAAGGGCCTAATCGAATCACGCGATTATCGAATTATTTTTGTATTCTTTGCGGGCTTTTCATTCGATATGTAAAATGTTTGGGGCACAATGCACCCCCTGATTTGATTTAAGTGCAAGCATTAATCAGTATTTTTTTGTAATAGTGAGTTTATTAGCGCGGTTTGAGGGATGTTATTAAGAAAAATTGGATATGATTTTGTTGTGGTATAATTTCGTTAGGGGAAGATTTAATATTATATGAGTCATTTTATTTTTCAAATATTATAATTTATTATTAAAGTAATTTAACTAATTTCAATGAAAATAAAATAGCGTAGGACATTGGGTACATATATATATTATGCTCATACCTGTATCCCATGGAGGTTAGGTAGAGACGACCGTTTGTTACGACACATGCTACGATCCTCAAATAATTGTATCACTTCATCCACATTCATACATTTCCTTCGGTTAAGACATTAGGTATACATCAACTTGTACCTACATACTTATTTAATGCGTTATATATAAACAATTTTCCGCCTGCATGGTATATCCTTTACATAGGTAGCTTTCGTCCATTTTGAATGTCTAATGATTGATAAAAAATAATAATAATCGAATGCTTTTTGCCTCCTACTAGGTAGGAGAGGAGATGAATCGAGAATCCCAATTTTCAGAATTTCAAGTAACCACATTAGAATACAATCTCTAACTATTAAATATAAAATTTCGGTGCAAAATATTTTTGCCTGATCAACATACGAAAGAACAGCTTTTGATAATATTTAAAATCCGAGGAGGCGACTGTAATGAAAGCTATATAAAGTATAAAAATATTGTTTACCTAACTTACTTAATGCCAACACGAAAAATGCAAGTCTGCCCGGGTCATTCAATTTAATTTTTGTCGTGTTCCACCCGGCCCGGTTACACGACACTTTTTATTTCTACCGTTTGAAACTGAAGACCCGGGTATACGCGGCCACTCTGTACTGTGATTAATTTAACTTTATACAGTTTCATGTGGGTGGCGACGAACGAGTTAACCTACGTGCGACGGTTAAGTTTACTTTTATATTGTACTTTGGCTCTTGTGTGTTTTTATTTTAAAACCAGGAAGAGCCGTGACAGATGATGAGTCTATCCAGGTTCTTTAGACAAACCAGGCTGAGATTTTTATAGCTTCTTCTTGAAAGGGATTTTTTTATAATATTGCCATTACTTAAAAATTATAAATAGAACACAGAATTTAAATTAGTGTCTGCGGGAATGGTACCCAGTAAGATGGCTGCGTTACCTCGCTGGATCGCTAAATTAATCCTCTGACCGAGGTAAGAACCAGCTCGACCCTCACCAGAGACGTCAACTGGGTGTTTTGAAAGATCCTTAAAAATGACTTTCGCATTTGGCCCCCATGGCCCCAAAGTCTCAACCCCAAACGGCAGAAATATGCAGTTTGTCTAATCAGGCTTGTCTTTATTATCTGTCGGATATTATATTATTTTTTTAAAAGTCGTGGTGGCCTTGAAGTTTGAGCAATCGCCTGCTACGCAAGAGACGCGAGTTCGTACTTGTACCAATAAGTTTTTCTAAAAACTTATGTATAGTGATTTCACACCAAGTGGTTTACGGTGAAGGAAAACATCGTAAAGCCCTGCCCATTTCTGAGAAGTAATTCAAAGTCGTACGTATAGTGTCTGACTCGGAGATAGATTCACCATCTTTCACGTTGGCACTTTATCAGAGTCGGCGTTGTTATTACAACAGATGTATGTATGTTTAATTTAAAATTCTTAACTTTAAAAAATACAATTTTTGTTAGACTTTTGATAAATTACTGAGATGTTTATATAGAAGTAACATAATTATATATACTACCGCTGGGGTTGGAAGGTTGGTTTTATAGAGAAGAGCCCCAAAGGTACACTTTTAGTGGCATATGTTACACCCACTTTTCTCCGAAGATACCAACATGACGGATGGCATATACAAGTTCATCGTCTCAGACACTAACATTCCTCACGATATTTTTAAACATCGTTTAATTTCGTAGTATCATTTCACTAAATTCATTTGAAAACCTCACCTAGCTTAGGTATCTGGCCGTCCGTAAACCACTCTGCTATCAAGGCTCGCTCCACACGTAGACTATAGGGCCCTAAACATACTCTATAGTCGCTAAATAGCATGATTAGCTCACAAAGCACGTTTATTTCCGTACAGTATTCGATTCCAGAACACTCTATTAAGGTGCTTAAACATTCAACAACCGCTCATAGATTTCACGCAGTATTGTCAGTCATTGTGCACACGCCTCATTGTCTTAACCAGATGAACATTGCACATACAAAAAGGCTTTTCACTGACTCTATTTAATCCAAAAGAGACTCTATAACCTCTCGAACACGATATGAACCGGCTTGTTGCTCTGAAAGCTCTTAAATGCAGGCGTGTGAGCTCCAGCTGCTAATTCTGACTAGCGTGCCAATATGATGTCAATTAATTGTGGGTCGTAATTGAAAGTTAGTTGGGTCGATAATTGAATGGAGATGGCAGGCTGTTAGGTCGTTTTCTGGCCTGGTTATAGTAAAGCAGACTCTGTGACAAGTATTGTGCCGGGGTATAATCGCGTCAAACGTGAAGCCACTTATTTTGACGGGGTTAGTGTACAATGGCTGCGTTTGATACGTGAGCAGATAGATTGTAGTTTTTGAGATGATATCAATTATGTGAATTAATTATTTTGATTACTTCTAAGCTGCGGAAACGATTTTGCAAAATTTGTGTAAATACAGACGTGTTTGTAGTGTAAAGAAATAATTTATGCTTAAGCGATAGGTATGTATAATATTGTGCTGTGTTGCTTTGATTATTATTTATTATATAAAAAATAATTGCTGTCCGTTACTCTCGCTAATCATTGGGAATGGCAGTACCGATTTGGGTAATTTTCATCTTGATATATTTATGAAAGTTCAGGGAAAGTTTAAAAGGTGAAAAACATAAATAATAAGTAAAGGAAACGGTGATACGACGCTCACCGGGTCAACTAGTACATAGTAAAGTCTATTTGCTTAACCGCGCTACCCGATTTAAAAAAATATTTCAGTGTTAGATAGCTCGTTTATCATCACGCTAAGACCAATAGTCAGTCATGACATTTTGTCGATGACGAAGCTGAAGATGTTTATAAGGGCTCTAGCGAGTAGCGAATAGTAATCTCTGCCTACTCATATGGATTAACAGGCGGAAAAATTTGCTGCTATTACACATAGCTCTACCCCGCGGTTTTACCCTCGTATTTAATTTCACAGATGGCCCGCGGAATCTTAGTGCTATTATTTAAATAAAAGTAACATTGTAACATTAGCTATCTGCTAGTGAAAGTCTCGATAAAATCGGTCTAGTCGTTTTGGAGAATATCCGGTTTATGTGAGTAACAGAAAAGCTGTTTATTTTGGAATTACAAATGCTTCAATTTCATTTATCTGTATAGATTATATATACTCTCCAGTCATTAAATATAATTTGCAAAAGTACCGCTCTAAAAGCTCGATGTTTTGACGGTAACACGGCTCTATACTAGTGGGTACTAATGAGTACTAGTACGCACTAGTGGGTACCGTCGGGTACTAAAGGTTTTGACACGAAACTTGTAAACCAGAAGCTAATTAAGTTGCCCGCCTGTATAATGGCTTGTTGTTTAATTTCATCTGCGAAAATTATGGATATGGTAAACGGCAGCCTACTTCCTACTTTAATCCTATCCCTTTAATGTGGTTATATTCATGAGATGTAATACTGTAACCATTAAACAAAAGCAAAATAAATATGCTACCGCCATCCCAGAGGGGCTGTTGTGACAACAACACCCACATTTCACCGAATATGATTAGGTGCCAACGTGACAGATCGATCATATCATTATAAGAGTAAAAAAATATATATTTTTGAATTGATTAAAATGTCACATCCATTCTGAGTATAATCTTAGTGGATGAGCGATTAATTCGGCGCGTTGTTTAGCCAGATTGCGATCTAGTACCCGACTACACCGCGCTACACATTGTGCGCGCACCAATATGTCACTCACATGAGCTTTACTGCGCTTTACAATAACGATTTGCTTTTACAGTACATGTGTGTGACTCACACACACCATAAATAGTAACACAAAATCAGATTTATTGCTACAACTATTTCGCCCAGACAGCCCTTACAATCGATACATACATATATATATATTGTGTATTAAAACACTACCAATGGTTGTATAGGAATAAAAACTTAATTGAGTTTCTCTGTGAAAGAAATGTTTTATTATAATAACCATAAATTACATAACACTGTAGTTCCATCAAAGTAATTATTATAAATTTTACAAACCTGTGAAAGAAACAACATTAAAAGCTATTTACTATTCCTACTTTTATTAATTAGTTTTGTTAAAAACGAAACAATTATGACACCGCGTGTTCTTAGAGACAAACTGGATGCAGATAAGCAATAATGTGTCAACCCGCATAAACTTGGTTTTGAGAAAATGGCGTCTTAAGATTATTGTATACGTGATTTAAGATTTGTTTTATGACATAAATCCATTTTTTACGTACTTTTATGTTTCAGATGACTTGAAACACTTTTTTAGAATGTTAAATACGTGATGCATTATCAAAATATATCAAAACCTTTGAATTTGACTTTTTGTGGGTTGACACATTATTGCTTATCAGCATCCAACTATAGTATTGACAGCAATGACACTAATGACATCTAGGTGTGCGTTCAAAAACTATATCAAATCTAGTTCACAAACTAAATTACGCGATATAAAACTAAATGAATAATCATGCATGAACTTCATTTACATATATGCTCACGCCTGTATTCCCCGAAGGGGTAGGCAGAGGTGTTGTAATCACAACACCCACTTTACACCGAAGATAATTAAGTGCCAACGTGACAAATGGTGAGTCCATCGCCGTCTCAGACACTTTACATACTTCATTCAATTACATCTCAGAAATATGCAGGTTTCCTCACGATGTTTTCCTTCACCGTAAAGCACGTGGTGTGAAATCACTGTGCATTAATTTTTTAGAAATACTCATTTGTACAGGCCCCGCTGGGATTCAAACTTGCGTAGAAGGTGACTGCTACAATCGATTGATATGTCAATAGAAAAGATAATTAGGCATGTGTGGCGATTTAAGAAATAGATTAAATAATTAATAAGCAATATCTATTCTTATATTATAAAGAGGAAAGTTTGTATGTACATGTTTGTAACGAATTGGCTCAACAAGTCCTGGACCGATTTAAAAAAATCTTTCACTATTAGAATGCTACATTGTCATTGATTAATATAGGCTATAGTTTATACCTGTGCTCCAACGAGTACGGGAACTACGCGGGAGAAATCTCGATAAAATGTTAAATTAAATTCATTAAAAATAATAACAATTCCCATAATCATTATGCGTTGACGAAAACAGTAAAGTGATCATTTTATTTGGGGTAAAATTAGAATATACAAATAAATTATATCAAAAGCGTTGTATTATTAAACAAGTAATACTTCAATATATTGTGTGCGGTAGGTTAATGGGTCGCAATCGGGAATGAATAAAGGTAATTTATTTTCCACCCCAATATAACGTAATTACACTGTATGGGGTTAGTAGAGACGGTGTACTGTCGACGGGGTAAGTTAAACATATGTGAAGCAATTGTTTTGCTTTTAGATTTTCTGCTCGCGACTTTATTTTGATAAAACCTTGAGGCCACCTATGATTGCTTAAGCTTAATTTTACGGTACCAAAATGAAATGATAAAGCTCTCTTGTTTATGAACAAAATTCAAAATGACTCGCTGACAAGCAACGTATAGCCCAAAGCAGGCTTGAATTTTGTAGGTTTCATAGCTTTTCTTTTTACAATATTAGTATAGATAATTTCCTCATATTAAGCTGATAACATTAAGCCACGGGGTTAATATAGACGATCTAAAAGACAATAAATAATTGATCATTTACCAACAGATGGCATTTAACGACCTCTTAACATTAAGCTAATTACATCGATAGGTCAGCCCGCCCTATTCCCTGCTATTGTACAAAATGCTAATGATTTCCACCATTTCGAAGAGAACTCGCCCAATTTAATGAATATTCCCTTTTAGGCGGCTTTAGTCTATTGTTTCACAGAACTTCGGAATTATATTAAAAGTTACCTTTTAAATGTTGCCGGTTTGGGCTCCGCAGTTAATTTCATGAAATGTTGTATGAAGTGTTGTTATCCAGATATTTAGATGTAACTTCCCCAAGAGCGGGGTTAATGGGAAAATTTTGCAAGTCGTACTTAAGACGAAATATATTACGTTAACTGTACAGCCGCGGTGATACATTTGAACTTATAAGCAGTTATGATTATCGAGATGTAACATAATTTATTACTTATTTTCAAAGAGAATAAATTAATTTGTGTTATGTTATTTATTAAATTAATTAGAACGAACAAACGTAATACCGAAATATTTTAAAGCAAAATAAATATGGTTATTTATATGTTATATTACATAAATATATTGATGTATAATACATTATGTATAGATATATATATACTTCTATACTTAAATATAAGTAGCTGACGATTTTGTTTCTTTGTTGATAGCCCATTTGTTGAGGAAAGTTATAATATTATATCATCACGGTAAAACTGATCGCGGGTCAAAGTAAGCGTTAGCACAGTGTAACTACCCACGTGGACGAAGTCGCAGGCAGAAGCTAATATCTTATATTACAAAAGGTATCAGTGATACGACTGATACGGTTTTTTTTTATATAAAAAGTTCTTTACACGTTTATATACATTTTATATACCTTTAGTTTATATACCTGGGTACTCTAGTTTCGTTATCGCCCCGTAAGCTGGAAGGCTCACCTTTGAGCTACCATAACTTGACAGATATCGGCAAAATTTGCTGTCGTATTGAAATGATATTTTATGAGTTTTTCAGTGCCTGAAAACATGGTCAAAATGATGTTTTCCATAAATAAAACCTAGCTAGATCTATTTTTTGTCCCTGAAACCCCCTACCTGCAAAATTTCATGAACATTTTTTGGAGCCGTTTCCGAGATTCCGATTATATATATATATATATATATATATATATATATATATATATATATATATATATATACAAGAATTGCTCGTTTAAAGATATAAGATCTAATCGAAAAATATCACTGATTTTCAACGTGCTGAACGACTGCAAAACCACAGTGACGCTAGTGTAAAACTGCCTGTGTTTCCTCCCCTTACGGAAACACAACTAGCTACAATTTATGCACATAGTGTCAAAATAAATACCTCGTGGAATAAGCAACGTCTTGCGTTGACAGTGAAGCCCCTAACGCATCGCACGTGGGTACAATTCCGGCTCACGGCATTGCGTTTAATCCGAGGGAACACGCTTAAGGACGTTCTATTGTACATTTGTCTGCCTTCAGTGTGGAGACAGGTTTATTTGGTGGCAGCCAGCGTGTCGGCAGTTTAAGTACGATTTATGGTTTATTGGATATCCTGAGCAAGCGATCCGATGTTCTTGCGGTACTGTTTTTATTTTATGAGATCACTGGATATGTGGAAGAATTTTAAGGGCGAATGTGAGTGGAGGTATCGGTACAGGGCAATCTACAAATTAATCTATTTCATGAAGGTCAAATTCGGATTACCGAAGGATTTATATGAAAAGATGCATGAATGTGGATAAAGCGAGAAAAGTATGTAGATTGTAGTATGGCGTACACTCTGCCAGACCCAGTGTGGTATAGTTTTTTTTAGTTGTTTGGTCTTAATTTTGCAATGTTATTTTTCCCAGTCCTTCACAGGCTGCGGTAAACCTCTAACGAACAGGTCGACTGTAATCTTGTTGCTACCTTTGTTGTAAACAATCAGAATCACATTAGTTGTTCAGAAAATAATCGTTTAACGACCATGTGTTAAAATGACATCGAATAATAGACGTAGAGCAAAATACTGCCTCGTCTGTCTGTGCTACGAATTTAACTATATTTCTATTCTATAGACTGGCATATTTTCTTGCCGGTATGCTGGCTATTTTCAAAAGGTCAAGACAAGTTTTCTAACAGGTGCCTAGCTCCCATGATATCAAACATGTAGTACATGAATGTAGGTGTATTATTACTGCTGCAAGTTTTTGTATTGTAATATAGGTATAAAATGATTGGTACTGTAGCAGCGTTTCTCCACTCGCTACATAGATGGCGCTACTCGCTAATAATTGCAAAGTTTGAGTACAAATACACGAGATCCTGAATCGCGTAATAAGTGTTTTCGAGAGCTTTGCTGTATATATACAAGTTTCCAACTAGAATAGTTGGAGCCAGTGTTCCTCAGACCTGCATGGTTGGAAGGTCGTACCTTTGCTGGGGATGAGCATGTACACTCGCTCTCTCCACAGAATGATTTCAGTCTGATACGTGAATAAGGAGTCTAATCTGTATTATATAATTGTATTTTCATTTGCGAATGTGTTCAGTACAGAAGCGCTGACGTCGCGCTAATCTAACTCGAGCCGTCTTGCCTCCGCGGCTAACTTATAATCTGCTTACTTTAACTTCGTATGTGTTTGCTAAGCTATTGGTTGAAAGTCACTCCTGTTCTCGGTATCAAGTGTGTTTATCAAGTTCTATTTGTTTTCAAGTTGTCTTAAGATTGTTTAGAACTTGGAGGGTTGTGTATGAAATTAAAATGAATTAAAAAAATATGTTCACACCATCCCATAAAGGTCCCCTAAGGGGTAAGCAGAGGTATTGAAACAACAACACCAACATTTCACCGATTATGATTAAGATTCATTAACGTGACAGAGGGTGAGTCCATCGCCGTCTCACATACGTCTTTGAATTACTTCTCAGACATATACAGGCTTCCTCACGATGTTTCCCTTCACCGAAAAACTCATTGGTACAGGCCCCGCTGGGATTTGAACTTGTTTTTTTTTAATTTTTTAAGTACTAGATTGTTTCGATCGTTGAAACATATTGCAATCGCGCATCGATACAAACATATGTTATAAACCTTGTTGCTGTCTCCTCTACCTGTAGACTTGAATTTGGGTACGATAAGAAGGTTTATCAAACCGTATAACTCTCTTCAAAATTCCACGTAGGAATAGTTTCCACTCTCAGTAATTATGCACATATTTCATACTTGCTACTTAAGAGGAAACTTGCTTCTGAATTTACATGGCCTTTAGATATAGACCCCTACAGACTTTCCTTAATTAAAAACAATAATGATGTCGCTGCAACAGTGCTGAGTACTGAATATATTAATTTATTTATGTCATATATTATGTATTCTATGCACACAATATTTTGGTATGTAGGTATTTTATATCTAGTATATTATTTATTCCTGATTGACTTGATCGACTGCCTCGTTGGTCTAGTGGTTAGTATGTTCGCCTGCCGATCTCGAGGTCCCGGGTTCGATTCCCGGGTCGGGTCAAAAATTTGTATTGGGTTTTTCTGTCAAGAATTTCACAATTAAATGCCCGGAGTTTGGAAGTTGGCGGTGTTTCCACCCCCGTGCCTCGGAAAGCACGTTGCGCCGTTGGTCCTACGCCTGATCTCTCTCCGGTCGTGTCGGATTGCCTCCCAGCGGATTATGAGCAATAAAGAGTCCACCTGTGTTTGCGCACACACTTGTGCACTATAATATCTCACATGGCTGATCCTCGTTGAGATTAGCCGCCGTAGCCGAAATTCGGTACGAGGTCATTATTATTATTATTATTTATTAATATAAATAAGTTTTAATTTTTTCTTAATGTAACGTGAATATACAAATGTTTTTTTTTCCCAAATTAACACCTGTCATATCTGTCTCTGTATCGCCCTAAGGTTGACTGCTAGAGAATGCTTATGGCATTAAGTTCGCCTGTGCATTTAATGTGATGTAGGAAGTTTTAAATAAATAAATAAAATACATTAACATAGGGACTTGCTTGAGACTATTTAAGTCTCTTTTTCTATTCAGAGGTCGATACCGTCTCGAAGAGTTCGTGGCTCAGTTGCTATATCATATCATTCGATCAGCGAAGTTAAGCAATCCTAGCCAGTAATTGTATGGGTGACCGCCCGAGTTCCCTCCGTGCCTCGGAGTGCACGTTATTCCGTCGGTCCCGGTTGCCAATTTATCACCTTAGGCAGTCGTTACAGGTCAGTCGGAGGCCTAAAATAGTCTGACAACTGGTTTAACCCAGATCACAGATGTTCCTCGTTAAAGGGTTTGCGAAGGTCAGATGGCAGTCGCTTCGTATAAAAATCAGGTGATCAGCTACATCGGGTTGAATCAAGTACCGGCCGCAACAATGTATGGGATAAGGCCAGGGACAATGATGTCTCTATACCGTCTTAGAAACAGACACACTTATTCTCAGGCATAACTCAATATAGTAAGGCTATAGGTGCCGTCAGGAGTAGTGAGCGCTGACTTAGAATGCGCAGTAGTCATATTGCGAGTCCGTCTCTGTCTGTCTATATGGCGCGACGTGAATAAAATACGTGGGAATGAGCGCATGTATTTGTTCTCGCTCGCTCCACTGGACCCCAAAAACTAAATTCAAGGTCAGCTCTTAAAACTCCTGAAGATACCTGTACAGTTATAATAATAGAAGCTCAATCCTAAGTCTGTAATATAACTTAAGCAGAAGGAACAGTCTATTACTTCTAAGTGAAATAAAAATAGCACTCCTGATAGTTTTGTAGAACTTTTAATGATACTCCGAGTTGAAGATTGCAAAGAATGGAACTGGAGTTCAATTGAAAACACAATTTATATGTACAAAAAAAGATTATTTAGAACTCCTTAGCTTTGACGTTTCATTTTTACGCTTTAGTGACTTTTTACAAAGTTGCACACAGGAATTTTCACACTGTGTAACACACCAGGGGCCCGACCATGAGCTCTTATTGAAATGTTAATGCTGTTGTGTGACAGTGACAGATGTATACACATCAAATACATCTGTTTCATAATAAAAGTAAAACTATCATGGCAATAAGAGGTTATAGTAAGGCCCCAGGTCATTGCTGTAAATCGTCGGGGAGTTCTCTCCACTATTCCATCATCAGATTGACTCCAGACTTCCATTAACATAGCAGTGCTTAAAATACTAATTGAAAAAAATTACAATTTGTCTAGTTGTCAATATGATTATTGAAGGTTCCCCTCGATTTGCCATGGATGTTTTTGTCCAATGGGAACACACGGGCACCATTTAATTAAAAAAAGATTCTTCAAAAACCGTTCATCTAGTCAAAAGTACAACACCTGCCTCTTGTAGTATACTTAGCGTATTGAATCCTGTATAATAATATAGTTTTTAATCAAATCAGCCCAAGGTTCATTTTCCCGTAGCTCTTACATGCCTTCGCCAAAAGAAAGATTGATCACTCACGCACGTAAGGTCCGTAATTAAATGTGATGATTGTGGCGAAATAGCCAGTTCCTACCCATGATTGATTTATTAAGACGGCTCTTGTTGTAATAACGCTATGTTATATCGCGTTCTTGATTGGCTAATTAACATGTCAAAGTCAGAAACACTACTTTATGATGGAAATTATTTAGGAACACGTCGAGTATTCGAAACATGATCTATTAGGCCCCATCACTTTAATTGTAATTCTGTCATTTTACTAAATTCATAAATCAAACAAATTAATAAAATTTTACTAACTGCCAAAATATTACATACTATATGCTCACGCCGGTATTCCCCGAAGGGGTAGTCATAATTACACGTGACAAATGGTGAGTCTATCGCTGACTCAGGCACTATACATCTTTGAATTATTTCTCAGACATATGAAGTGTTTATCCCGATGTTTTCATTCACCATAAAGCACGTGATGTAAAATCACTGTACTCAAGAGTAACTCGTTGATAGAGAAAGCCATTGTGGCAGGCCCCGCTGAGATTTAATCTCATTTGCACAGATTTTAACTAAGGTCAATTATTTTTTAATTCATTAAATGTAATCTACACGGATGTAGCCGCGGATCTAGTAAAACCATACAAACTTTACTCAAGCATCTATAAAATGGTTAAAATCGCATCGTAAACGATAAAAAACTACAAGCAACCAATTCGCTATATCCACAATATATTTTCTACTTTTTATGCTACACCGCTATTCACAACTGCCCTTGTTTTCTACCAACCCCTGTTTCCCACTATTTAAGTGGCAAATAAAAACGTTATCAATCGTTGCCAACCCTCTCTATATCTCAGCCCGCATCGGTCAACCTCATTTGTTCTATAGCTGTTTGTTTGTTTAAGGTATTGATTGTAGGGTTGAACATTAATTTTGTTTTTATGTTCAATTGATTGCCGGTAAATTTTGACATGTTATAATATATCAAACTACGACTATGTTCATCCCTTTCGAAATCTGTATCACAAAAAGAGATGGAACTACTGTCAAACTGAAGACTATCTTAGATTATGTTTTGAAATAAGTCTGATTAGGACAAAAATGCTTTGTGTTCCCAGATAACAAGTCATTATTCATTCTGATTTTCAGAATTACATCCTAATTCTTTCGGCTTTGCGCCTGAAAAGCTTCAAACTAATATACACAAAGGTTCGCATTCATTGTATTTATAATATAATTTTCGTACCAAAACCTAAAATTTCTCTGACGGCTCATAAATCTTGATAAGAAAACTCGAAAATTCTACACAAGCTTGGATTTCAATGAAAAACAACCCGCATGTAGGCAAATCAGAATGTGTAGGGACGAGGCGAAATTAAACATTACATAATCTCACAAAAGGAAAGACACAAATAACTGACCAACAAAAGGAACGAACGAACACGAGAGAAAGTAAATTATCAACAACACAGAGCTATGAATAAAGAAATATCATGGTTTTGACGCTAAGGACAGGGAATTGCGCGCTTTCTTTGTGCAAATAATAACCCAGAGATGTACGAGTAATTTGATTGGGATGGGACTGTTAATTTTTGCCAGAGTTGAGCGAAATTTGCACAAAGGTTTAGTAAGCATATTTAAGTCCCGCAGAATAGGAATAGGACTTATTTGAATGCGGAATTATTTTTGTTGTTTTGCTTAAAGAGTCCTACGATCTACGACCTTAGAGGTTACTTCTGCTTAAATTAAGAGTTAGACTCTTGTCGGTGCAGCTGATGAAGCTTGGTCCACTTGTTCCTGTCCAGTGCAGCTTCTTTGACCACCTTATACGGCTTTTATCCTTTACTTGTTTGGTGTAGCTTATTCTTGGCTCCTGCCACGCCTTCCTTCTTCCAAAATAGTTTTAATTAAGCCGTCATGCCGTATAAAGTTAGCAATCATTTTTCCTCTTTTGTTTTCTATATTTGGTACTCTTTTCGTTTACTCTTTGAGGTTCTGCAGCCATTTATAGCATCCAGGCTCTCATTCGAATTACCGTGCCGACATAATGAAGACATGAAACGATCGTAGAATCCAGTATTGGATAGCTGGGACAGTGCCTCCCTTTTTCTCTCCATAAAGTATTGCGACCTTAATCACCGCAGGCACACAACTCTAAGGCCTTTATTTGGCTACGATCTTCTGTAGATGGTCCCAATTCAGCTTCGAAATTAGAACAAGTGATTGTGACGTTTCTTTGATTCCACCGAAACTGGAATAATCATAAGTAAATACAAGCTCTGATTTATTATTTTTATTGGTCGAGATAAGTTTTAATAAAACCCAAAGCGTATTACTTTATTTGCAGACGCAATATCGGTCCAATTTCGCAAGGCGTGATTTGTGTGGATATTGGTTATTCTCAATAATATTATGTTAGGCCGTTGCGTTGATGGTTATAGTTTTTGTTATTGTTTTATCAAAATGTTATGAATATTAATATTATTTCAAGGGAACAGTTGTAAACTTCGGTGAATTAATCTTATTCGACTTTATTTTATGAATGATCAGAGAGAGCCGTGGTGGCCTTGAGGTTTGAGCAGTTGCCTGTTACGCAAGCGACGCAAGTTCGAATACCAGCGGGGCCTGTACATTGGTACATAAGTTTTTTAGAAAAACTCATGGGAGTTTTTCTAAAAACTTATGTACAGTGATTTCAAACCACATGCTTTACGGTGAAGGAAAACATCGTGAGGAAACCTGCAGATTTCTGAGAAGTCATGACGTATGTAAAGTGTCTGAGACGGCGATGGGCTCACCATCTGTCACGTTGGCACTTAATCATCTTCGGTGAAAAGTGGGTGTTGTGATTACAACACCTCTGCCTACCCCTTCGGGGAATACAGGAGTGAGCATATGTATGTATGTATGTATCTATCACCTTTTCACATCACAATATAGATATTTTGGAGTGAACGTCATCATCATATATATCATAGATAATAGTGTTAGGTAAGTGCTTTGTAGGTTCAGATTATGAAACTGGGACCGTTTGTAGAAATAAGCACCTTACTACTATAACAAAGCGACCGCAAATTAATCTTGGGGTCCGATAATAATATCCCAATTTTTGGTCTATCATATGTTCCTCTAAAAAATGAGAATTTGATATCTAAACTGAAACAAAGAGAGTTGAGATTTCAACGGAGGCGGGGTAATCTGTCAACGGCTTTGATTAATGTATGCTAGGACTGCCCTATGCATGTTGGCTGGGATTACTACCAGTTACCTATGAATAAGACCCCATGTGAAAGGGGACGTTTTTTAAGATTCTCGGGTCCCAATTGCTTTTTTGACCTGCTCTAAAAGAACATTAATTGAAAAGAACATTGTGATTATAATTCAAATGATTTGTGAAGCGATGCAGTGTGAATCACTTCACACTTTATTTAGATGACATTCTAATGTTTGGTATTTTTTTGTACTAAGGTACTAAAAAGAGGCAGCCATTCTAGAAGTAAATGGTATTATTCTGGTTTGGAACTTGCTTGCCAACTACTTTCACTGAGATTTCTCGTTTAGTTTCGCTAAAAGCGATAAAATTAAGGCTGCCGCGCATTTCCCCTAAGTTTGAAGACGTTGATTCGGCTCGATAATGGCTTTATACAGCAATAAACAGGCGAAGGCAGATACGTGCGAGCCGAGAGGCTGCGGGTGTAATCCTACTGAGAAACATGATTTGATGGTGTGCTGGACGCTCCCCACTATTTCTATAGAGCTGATGAAGACAGATAATAAAAGTAGAAATACAAGTCTTATTCATTCACAGACATCAAAGAAGGTTGATTGTATTTGATTAATGAGGACAATTATTAGCACAATATTTTTTTTGGGATTACAGCATATATACATACATATGCTCACGCCTGTATTCCCTGAAGGGGTAGGCAGAGGTGTTGTAATCACAACACCCACTTTTCACCGATGATGATTAAGTGCAAACGTGACAGATGGTGAATCCATCGCCGTCTTAGACACTTTACATACGTCACTGAATTACTTCTCAAAAATATGCAGGTTTCCTCACGATGTTGTCCTTCACCGTAAAGCACGTGGTGTAAAACCACTGTACATAAGTTTTTTAGAAAAACTGATTGGTACAGGCCGCGCTGGGATCCGAACTTGCGACGCTTGCGCGTAGTATGCGACTGCTCAAACCTCAAGGCCACCTCGGCGCTGCGATTACAGCAAAAATTTAATTATTATGATCATTCGGAATTTAAAACGAATCCAATAAATACTTAGTGTAAATACATTTTGATGAAGTTAATAAGATTGTTGTCCAATTAATGAAATGGACAGCTCTATAAACTTCCTGACAGTGTTGAAGAGCTAAGATCTGAAAGCATCTTAAGACCCTTTTTCGGGGACTGAGACGGACGAGTTCAATAAATTGGAGGGTCCCACGGAGGGCTCGCGAGCGCTAAATTACTCCATACACAACTATATCGCAGATAAGCCGGTGCCAAACGCTTGTTACATTGACAAAGCTTTTTTTGGGACCCGCCATTACGGTACAACATTTACAATTTGCGATGTTTTTTGTATTGTTCACGGGAATAGCGTAAATTGTTGTTATTTTATTTGGATCGATACCATTTATAGCTTTATGTTCGGATGGTATAATCATTGGCGATATGGATGGAATTGTGGTAGATATTAGTCTGTTAGTAGATACACTACAAGATATATAAATAAACATATGCTCACGCCTGTATTCCCCGAAGGGGTAGGCAGAGGTGTTGTAATAACAACACCCACTTTTCACCGAAGATGATTAAGTGCCAACGTGACAGATGGTGAGTCCATCGCCGTCTCAAGACACTTTACATCATCATATCAGCCATAGGACGTCCACTGCTGAACATAGGCCTCTCCCAATGTTTTCACCTCACCCGGTTGGAAGCGGCCTGCATCCAGCGGGTCCCCGCGGCCTTGACCAGATCGTCCGTCCATCTCGCGGGGGACGCCCTACGCTGCGCTTGCCGATACGTGGTCTCCACTCGAGAACTCTACTGCCCCAGCGACCATCCGTCCTTCGAGCAATGTGGCCTGCCCATTGCCACTTAAGCCTGCTAACCCGATTGGCTATGTCGGTTACCTTAGTACGTCGTCTGCGACGCAAGCGACGAAGTTCGAATCCCAGCGGGGCCTGTACCAATTAGTTTTTCTATAAAAGCTTATGTACAGCAATTTCACACCACGCGCTTAACGGTGAAGGAAAACATCGTGAGGAAACCTGCATATTTCTGAGAATTAATTCAATGACGTATGCAAAGAGTCTGAGACGGCGATGGACTCACCATCTGTCACGTTGGCACTTAATCATCTTCGGTGAAAAGTGGGTTTACAACACCTCTGCCTACCCCTTCGAGGAATACAGGCGTGAGCATATGTATGTATGTGTGTTATAATAGGCTGGATGATGCATCTAATTATCAGCATTACTATTAAAACCGACTTAAAAATACCAACCTAAGCACCAAAACAATTTTGTCAAACAGGAAAGTTATGTCATTCGCTCGATACACTACAAATTGCAGACTGAAGAGTTATCAGCCCTTCATAAATTCCCTGGGAGATAGGTGACAAGTACTCGCACCTAACAAGTTATCTCACAACTACTTCGGCCCCCCAGGATTTATAGTCGAGCAAACGGGAGAAGTTACGGACGTTTATATTCTTTCTGAATTTAGTTCCGTACAAAGTGGATGGTTTATGGCTAGTGTTCCGGGTGAAACTGTACATTCTAGTCAATTGTGGAATTTTATTGAACGTTTTTCAATCGTTTAATATTTTGATTTGAAATAAATATTTGTGTTCTTTTATCGCAGCTAGACTGGGTGATTCATAGTTGAATTTATTCGTAAATAAATGTCTTTGGAACTGGTAGAACTGCTTCTCCACTCAATGATGAGGCTTTAACTGTCTCAGGCACGATATAATTTATTGATATTCGTAATATAGTTACGAACAAAAATTAAAAGAACAGCCAATTTTGGGGTAGGAGAGTCTCTTGAGTATAAGTTATCAAATAGAAAAATAATTAAAATAGAAAATGTATTTCTAAATTAAATAACATGCGTTCAGCTTAGTTTTGGGTATCACTATAGCGTTTATTAATATTCAGCTTAATTAAAGGCAAGAAGCTCGGGGTTTGATCATTCGCCTGCTACGCGAGCGACGCGAAATCAAATCTCAGCGGGGTCTGTACTAATGAGTTTTTCTAAAAACTTATGTGCAGTGATTTCACACCACGTGCTTTATGGTGAAGGAAAACATCACGAGGAAACCTGCATATGTCTGAGAAGTAGTTCTAAGATGTATCTATAGTGCCTGAGACGGCACTGGATTCCCTCTGTCACGTTGGCACTTAATCATATTTGGTGATGAAATGTGGATGTTGCTGTTACAACACCTCTTCTTACCCCTTCGGGGATCCTTCTGGGATGCCGTGGGCATATTTATTTTTTAAGTTTTTAAAGGTATAAATATTTGAACTCACTAAATCCCAAAATCTTTTTGATTAGTTTATATACAGATGGATTGTACATACAATTGTATAATATATGGTAATTCACACCATGTCGGATAGAAGTAACACAAACAATGGCAAAGCTCCCTCGGCGCATAATCTTCTTACGAGGAGCCCATACATTCAATTAAACTGAACACAATTCTTAGGCTTACTGGATTGTTAATTCCACATTCCGACACTCAATGCGGAGGGATTGGCTATATATCTACTTGCTTTCTTTCACTTCAATTTCTTTTCAATCCTTAATTTTAAAATATTTAAGTAGGTATTTGAACGTCGGATATTTTCATCTATTTTCACTTGAGGAAGAATGATTTGAATTAGTCTGTGTTGTTATATATAGTTATGAATTTTCCTAAAACTCACATCACATGTCTTTAAGAGCTTTATGGTGAAGGAAAGCTTCGTAAGGAAACCTGCAAATGTCTCAAGAAGGTCAAAGACATTTTTTTATTCTTAATTAATACGTCATCGCATTTTTATTTTATTATTTGTGTCTTTAATTTAAGTATTTATCATTATATTGGTAATGAAACCCAACGCACTCACCCCAATGTCTTGTCTATTTCACCCCGGTGTGGTGTAAGAAGGTTTTTCAATAAAATATTAAGTCGTTTCTTAGAGGGTTCCCGGGATTAACGGAAGCTTATCCCGGCCGTGAGGCTTACTTGAGTGATGCTCTATTTTAAGTAATTCAACCTTTAGGAACGGGATAGATTTCAAGATGAGGTAGGGGTCTGTCGCCTCAGCAACTCAGTCTTTAAACATTGTGGTTAACAAACAAATTTGCACGTTGATTATTTTTGTTGGCCCTTAGGAATCACTGGGAGACACATTAAATAATAAAAAGGCCGTGGCGTTTTGAGCAGTCGCCTGCGACGCAAGTAACGCAAGTTCGAATTCCAGCGGGGCCTGTACCAATGAGTTATTCTAAAAAACTTTTGTACAGTGATTTCACACCACGTGCTTTACGGTGAAGGAAAACATCGTGAGGAAACCTGCATATTTCTGAGAAGTAATTCAAAGACGTATGTATACTGCCTGAGACGGCGATGGACTCTGTCACTTTGGCACTTGAATATGATATTCAGTAAAATGTGGGTTTTGTTGTTACAACACCTATGGTTACCCCTTCGGGGACCCTTATTTATGAAATAAAAAATCGCAACTATGAAATCACGAATCATCGAGTATTGTTTAAAGTTGAGATAAATACTTAGAAATCGTAAACAAAATCGTTCG
Organism: Watsonalla binaria; assembly: GCA_929442735.1. NCBI lineage: Eukaryota > Metazoa > Arthropoda > Insecta > Lepidoptera > Drepanidae > Watsonalla > Watsonalla binaria. The sequence goes on from OV838933.1 coordinate 10,591,807, forward strand.
ATCCAAAGGCGCTTTGTCCATTGTGCGCGCGAGTTATCTACACAACTGTCACGAACAGACATCGTTACGTCTACTTTGTGTACAACCGCCTTTATAACAATCGGTTTTAATAATTCTTATTTTTCAACAGCTGCTGTTGACGGGGTTCACTTGGTAATGATTTTGAGAAGCAAATTAATGATAAAAATGATTTTGTAAAGTAAGATGATTAGAACTTAGGGGTGAGTCCTGCCAAACAAAAATGTAGTTTTACTGCATTCCTACGAATTATCTATTAATTTGTACTGTAATAATTATAAAAATAAAAAATAATTATTTCACAGAAAATCAAAAGAGTCCCACTGCTGGGCACAAGCATTTATGGAAAAAAAGAACATCCAACTGGTATCTCGCATATTTAACCAAAAGAATTTAGATCTATACATCTATACATATACATACATACATACAAACAAACGGATAAATAAAATTAAAGTGTCTGTTTGTAATACCAAATAAATTCATATAACTCACCATCTGTCACGTTGGCAGTTAATCAAATTCGGTGAAAAGTGGGTGTTGTGATAACAACACCTCTGCCTACCCCTTCGGGGAATACAGGCGTCAGCATATGTATGTATCTCTTGGGCCTGTAGACAAGGTAACATTCTCTAGCGCTTGCGCTGGTACAAACGTTACAAAATGTACGGGAATGGCATCACGTGCCTGATGTGTGTCACTTTGTATAATATATATAATTGTTACCTTGTCTACAGACCCAATAGATAAGGTGGAGGCACAGTCCCCAGTCGGGGATCTCTGTATTTCGGAGGGGAAAACCCGTTATTTCCTACCTCTCTTGATTTCCTTAACAATTTAATAGCATGACTTTACTTTTTCATGCCCAAAATGTGATTGATTATTTACGATAAAACTCTACAAGTTTCTTACGATATAAATCGATATCTTAGTTTACACTTGAATAGAAGGGGTTAGTACAATTTTGTAGGAGTTTGAACCTTATTTGGAGCCAATAGAGTTTAATATCCAATGGAAGGCTGTCATGATGATATTTTGTTTTTAGAACTTATGCAATAGACCTTGTCATGTTTCATAAATAATTTATTGAATGACATAAAAGTATGAATAAAAACATGAACACATCAAAGCTTTTAAATAATCTAAGTATAATAATACTCTGTGTCCTTATGTTTAAAGTTTACTCAATATGTTAATATGTGTTTCATGAGACGTAAATATAACTGGCGAAATGTGAGTATTCTACGAGTACCTGCCTACCTCTTCGGGGAATATAGGCATGAGCATATATATGTAGGTAGAGTGTTTGAGGGCCGACTGCAGGCCTACTGCCACGTCATCTTGTACCAAAAAACTAGGTATTACTACACCTCCACCCAAGTGCAAAATGCTTGTTCTTTATTCTTTGGAGCTTGGTCTAGTGTTAGTTAGATGTGAGAGATATCAGTAGTAGATAAAAGTGATGTAATGATGGTTCGGCCGGGCGAGCTGTAAAATGGTAGGTTTTATGGCCTGGTCTGTCTGTTGCACCGGTTAGGTTGTAGTCGGTGTTACAAGAGGATGCAGGGACAAATAACTATGGTATCTTTATTTATTTCTAAGGCTATCAAAACTTAGTTTCTAATCACATTGCCTTTTGAAAATTTAAACGGTCTAAGTATCGCGGGTCATGCGATACAGTCTAGTGACAGACGGACAGCAAAGTCTTACTAATAGGATTCCTATTTTCACCCCACCCTAATCATTCGGCATGCATTGCATGCTTAACTGAAATATTTTTTTGAGCTATGACGATCTAGCTTTTCCCTCATTTTCGTTCGCGTAACAACTATTTCAAATATCCTATATCCATCTTTGATATAGAAATAAGTATTACAAATTGCCGCGTTATAGTGCAAGGTTATAAATTGATTCATAATTAATACACAAGTTCAAATTCGAATGTGTGAAAACAATGCTCGACGTCGAGGTCGACGATGAAAAAAACTTTGACACAATAACCCACAAGATTGCGGTACATGTTAGTTAGGTCGCGGTATCATTATGATGCAAAGTTTTTTACTGGTTCGCCTGACATTCAAACACGACACAAACTACGAGGTAACTAACCCTACAATAGTGTCATGAAATGAAACATCCTTACGAATACGCGCATCGCTTATCGTTTGCAGCACGAGTAATGCACCAGTAAATGTAGGTGTAATATTTACGAGTTTGCACGTAAAATTACGCCATTTGCGCTCTGCGTGCTTTGGTAAACAAACTGCGCATTGCTAGCCAATATACTGTCACTTGTAACTTATTACTTATGCAGTTGCTAAAAGCAATGGTGGAATAATAAAGCAGTGATTTTAATCCTATTATCCTACTAATATTATTAACGCGAATGTTTGTAAGTATAGATGGATGGATATTTGTTACGCAAAAAATACTGAATGGATTTTAATGAAATTTACAATAATGTAGCTTATACATCAGAATAACACATTGGCTACAATATATTTATATTTTGTCCAAAATATGTACTTATATCATATACAAGGTTATCAATTTTTATTGGATTAATTACAGGGAGTTAAGAGCCGTGGTGGCCTCGGGGTTAGAGCAGTCGCCTGCTACGCAAGCGACGCAAGTTCGAATCCCAGAGGGGCCTATACCAATGAGTTTTTCTTAAAAAAAAAAAAAAACTTATGGACCGTGATTTCACACCGGTGAAGGAAAACATCGTGAGGAAACCTGCATATTTCTGAGAAGTAATTCAAAGACGTATGTAAAGTGCCTGAGACGGCGATAGACGCACCATCTGTCACTTTGGCACTTAATCATCTTCGGTGAAAAGTGGGTGTTGTGATTACAACACCTCTGCCTACCCCTTCGGGGAATACAGGCGTGAGCATATGTATGTATGTACTATAATTTTTAAAGATATTGTGTGATTGTCCAAAATATAAAGATAAGTCAAATCCTGCGCAGATGAAGTCACGGGCACCAGCTAGTTAGTGATAATGAGCAGAAATCAAATAGAACATTATAATAAGTTATACGTTTATTATTATTATTATTATAAATGAAAATTGTTATTTGTTGCAGTGGAAATCGCGATGGGGGGTCGTCACAAAGCTGTCTCCTGCTGCAGGTAAGACTTACATTTTTCATTTGTTGTTTTGTCTTCATCTAGTTATTTAAGCAAATTCACACGCGGTGATGTAATTACCACAAATGCCTAAACCCGGCTAAAAACTTATTACCACTTTCTTAAAATAGCACAAAATGAGATAGTTGCGACCGATCTATTGGATATTAATAGATTAAAAAAAAGGATTTGGTACTAAATTAGCATTGGAAAATAATCTAATTAATCTATATCTTATCGGATATTTGAAAACATTCTATAGATATATAGAATGTATAAGAGTAGAAATATATAAGAGTCGTGGTAGCATTGGGGTTAGAGCAGTCGCCTGCTACGCAAGCGACGCAAGTTCGAATCCCAGTGGGACCTGTACCAATGAATTTATCTAAAAAAAAAACTTATGTACAGTGATTTCACACCACGTACTTTACGGTGAAGGAAAACATCGTGAGAAAACCTGCATATGTCTAAGAAGTAATTCAATGACGTATGTAAAGTGTCTGAGACGACGATGGACTCACCATCTGTCACGTTGGCACTTAATCATCTTCGGTGAAAAGTGGCTTTAGTGATTACAACACCTCTGCCTACCCCTTCGGGGAATACAGGCGTGAGCATATGTATGTATTCTATAGCTTGAGTTGCGTTATCGAAGAAAGCTTTTTTAGTTAGATTATCAGAAAAAAATCTTTTTTCATTTAAGTACTTACGGAAGTTATTCTATGATCAATCGAATCGTAGGCACAGTCCAATGTGCCGATAAACATAAGACTATGTTAAGCCGTTTCTAAGTGTTCGTGTTAAGTAGTCGCGACTTAGATCAGGGGTAGATAACAAGGCCGAACTTTTGTAAGCCCAAGCGATACTCTAAGTTATAAGCAATAACTTTGTTGGCAACAGAACAATGTAACGATGAAATATTCAGATAATTGTAGTAGCTTCGTGGAGCTAACTGTATATAGGTGGTATCAAAGTCGTAGGTATCGGATAATTAATTAAAATGCGGAGCTGATGGTATACGTGTTTACTGAACAACATAGGGTTGGTATAAGAAAGTTGCCATATGAAATATTATACATTACACAGTATAAATAAATGTTGTGTTGCCAACAATTGTAAATAACCTGCTGAGTTTCTTAGAATCGGGAGTAATAAGATGCTTAGTATCTGGTTGATGGAGCTATGCTCTGTTTCTTTTCAACTAAGCTTTTTCTAATAAAAGAAAAAAAAACACAGAAATAGGGCAATAAAACCGGATTGATGTCATTAGGACTCAATCGGTGTGTAGTCTAATTTCGTTATCACCCGATAGGCTGGAGGCCTCCCGTCTGAAATATCATAACTTGACAGATGTCGACGAAATTTACCTTCATATTGTAATGATATTGTATCAATTGTTAATGCCTGAAAACATGGTTAAAACGATGTTTTCTTGAGATAAAACCTAGCTAGATACATTTTTGCCCCTGAAACCCCCTATACAGTGTCGTCGTAGTTCTACAATAAAAATAATTGAATAACGAATTACCCCAGTATAACTATAAGCTTAATATGAGCAGTACGGAATCTAGGAACAAATTCGAAATCACACACTCACACAGGCGTACGCATCTAGGAGTTTGTAAGCGACTCCTGCAAAGTTTTACACACATTTCTCTAAGATTCAAATCGATATTACTTTGAGTTTAATTAAGGAGTTCATTGTAAAAAGTTATGGTGTGACAACCGTCACGCTCGCAGGAGCAAACATTCTTTTTCAAAATTTGTCTGCATATCGTGATATTATATTACGGAAAAGAATCGCAATTATTTTGAAATTAGACCACAAATAAAGCTTCTCGAAACCCCAGGGTTTCCAACGTTCCCTATTTTTCATGAAATATTACCCATTTCGGGGTAATATTGTAGAACATTAAATCGTTGTGATAACATCCCTGTTAATCGTTGGCCTTTCTTTAATTACATTTAATGAGTTGTGTTAATCGGCCATGATTATGTTAATTAACTTTAGTTGTCAACTTTGTATGTTAATTTGCCTAGTTAATTAGTTGACAGCTTTTGTATTACTTAATTGTTATGGCACCGATTTGAAGGGCTGGTTTAGTGATAAAATATTTAGAGTTTTAATATAAAGTAATTGTGTATTTTGAATTAAGAAGGCATGTTTAAAAAATATATATTTGTTTGTGCTTGTAGGTCGAGCGAGAATGCTTAGGAGAATTTAGTACCGTGGTATAGACAATTTTTTTTATACATCGTGTAGAAAAATATTAAATAATTCCTTAACTTTTTATTCCGTCGTTATATTTATTGATTATTTTTAAATTCTTAAACATGGTATACAGAAAATTTGAACACGGCGGGGCTTGAACCCACGACCTCCGTAAGCCGTCCAGTTGCTGAGCTACTAGTAATCACACCTCATGAGTCGAATTTTTTCCCTTGCAGTTTTAGGGACCACTAGGGAGATATCAACTCCCTGTAGCAGCGAATAAGTAATAAAATTATATATATTTTACAGAGAAATCTTTTAATTCATATTCATATTAATAATACGTCGTCTAGCAACCAACCAGATAGATATCTCAGAGAGAAAGGTAAGTATGTAAACTATTTACAAAATACTTCTTAGATAAATAATACACGAAATATGGAACACCCATATCCCTTTTAACCGACTTCAAAAAAATGAGATGGCTGTCAATTTGACAACTAATGACATGGAATTAAGGCAACGAAATTAAAAAGCGTGGCGTAAAATATTTAGTTGGAAGTAACTAGGTGTTTTCACCTCCGGAATAAATTTAAAGTAAGCAACCCCATTGCACATGCAGTGCAGGAATCAAGACACACGGGGCAATAAATAACACGAACAAATTAAAAAGTCCTTCCTCGTGTTTATTGCGCGCCGTGATGTCTGGGGGGTCGTGGATCACGGAATTTTGTAGGGTTGTGTTTTATATTCTAAATTTAAGGGGGTAATTGGTTTAGGCGGATGTAAATATTTATTACGTTTGTGTGTTTGGTTTATGAAAAAATAAAATAACTACGAAATGTCAGGAGAGGGGTTTCATTTGTTAAAAAAATAGCAACTATTTTTATAAACCTCTGTCCAATCTCTAGTTGAAATAATAGTTTCATGTCTGTTTTGTTCTGAGATTAACAAAAAAAATTTATGTAAGTAAATGTAAGTAAAATTTAAGCGAATTCCTGTATTTTTTAATATGTTATATTGTATTATTTGAGATAGTGACTAAACTTATCAATATTTATACTCATAAATAAAATTTGATGTGTCTGTTTGTAATTCCAAATTAACAGCTTTTCATCAAATGCATACGAAAGTACCAACATAAATAAAGCAATTATTTTCTGTCCGTTTGTTTGTTCATGCAAATCTCTGACTTTCACTAGTAGATAGCTAATGTTACTAGGAGTAACTTAGTAATTTAAAATGTATATTTAAAAAAAAACATTAATGTTCCTCGCGTGACCCATGAAATTAATTTTACACGGGTAAAACCGCAGGGCACAACTAGTATAAAAATAAAACAGGCTAGACGCAAAACAGACACCGCGTCACCGACACCGTCTTAAATAACGAATGTCTCACAACATCTTGCAATAATATGCGACGTAAAAATGACATTGTTAGATGTAATAAATAACGCCCCTCGGTACTGTCCCTCGCGTTATGTGAGCAATATGGCCACCCTCCGGTCTTAAGGAATTCAAATTACAGATTTTATGGCCACCAAATCTGCTTAATGTAAGAAGGTTGAGGAAGGAATGAGGGAAACTTGTGGAAGAGGTGATAGGTGGGCATGACGATGACATCATAATCTTGGCTTTGAATGTGTAATTTAATGCCAGTTAAGGTACCCCAGTAAGCAGGCCTTACGCCGTACATATGCTAACTCAGGGGTAGGCAGAAGTATTGTAATAACAACACCCACTTTTCACCGAATATGATTAAGTGCCAACGTGACAGTTCAGTCTATCGCCGCCCCAGGCACTATAAATACGTATTTAATTTACTTCTCAGACATAATGCTATATATTCGATCTCATGCAAGTAAGTTATACTGTTTTACAAGGATCTGAGGATGGGTAGGCAGAGGTGTACCAGCATCCACTTTTCAAACTAGATCCACATGTATGGATATGTATGAAAGAATAAGGAATCGCATTCAATACTCCCAAACCTTATTTTAATTACTCTACATCAAGCTATTTCTTTCAATTAGACATTACAAAGAGCCGTGTTGGCCTTGAGGTTTGAGCAGTCGCCTGCTACGCAAGTTCGAATACCAGCGGAGCCTGTACCAATGAGTTTTTCTAAAAAAACTTATGTACAGTGATTTCACACCACGTGCCTTATGGTGAAGGAAAACATCGTGAGGAAACCTGCATATTTCTGAGAAGTAATTCAATGAAGTATGTAAAGTGTCTGAGACGGCGATGAACTCACCATCACGTTGACACTTGATCATCTTCGGTGAAAAGTGGGTGTTGTGATAACAACACCTCTGCCTACCCCTTCTGGGAATACAGGCGTGAGCATATGTTAGACATTATACAACAAATCATAATATATTGTCAACTTTCCAACTACAATCCAAAAAAGATACCTTAACTTATTCCCTCACCCAACGTTCTTTATAATTACTAAATGTGCTTAAGTAAAAGTCTTCGCAATGTACCAAGTCCATTGACGGCTGCCTTACATTCACAACTTATTCAACTAGCTACATAGCCAGCAGTGAATATGAAAAATTATCATCCGAAGCCATCTCAACTATAAATTCAAATTATAACAAAACTGAACTTCAGTGCCATAAAGCTGCTGTGTGAAGAATGCATTTTTATTCAGAACCCGCGAACAGTGATTTATCGTGCGTAAAACGAGATGAAATACCAGCTATCTCTCTCGTACGCTAGAGGCACCATGAAGCCGTTTTATGGACGTAGTAAAATTGCAATTTAAAATATGCTAAAACCTGCACTGCGATGGTTAGGTTGGTATAATTTTCACGGAAGAAT